>OU974078.1:14150043-14750043 GCA_918843875.1 Diadumene lineata | reverse complement strand
ATCTCCCTACCATGTGGCCTGTTTTACATTGGTTTAGGGGTATCTAGAGTCATCTCTCCCTAGTATGTGGCCTGTTTTACATTGGTATAGGGGTATCTAGTCTCATATCTCCCTACCATGTGGCCTGTTTTACATTGGTTTAGGGGTATCTAGAGTCATCTCTCCCTAGTATGTGGCCTGTTTTACATTGGTATAGGGGTATCTAGTGTCATATCTCCCTACTATGTGGCCTGTTTTACATTGGTATAGGGGTATCTAGTCTCATATCTCCCTAGTATGTGGCCTGTTTTACATTGGTATAGGGGTATCTAGTGTCATATCTCCCTAGTATGTGGCCTGTTTTACATTGGTTTAGAGGTATCTAGTGTCATATCTCCCTAGTATGTGGCCTGTTTTACATTGGTATAGGGGTATCTAGAGTCATCTCTCCCTAGTATGTGGCCTGTTTTACATTGGTATAGGGGTATCTAGTCTCATATCTCCCTACCATGTGGCCTGTTTTACATTGGTTTAGGGGTATCTAGAGTCATCTCTCCCTACTATGTGGCCTGTTTTACATTGGTATAGGGGTATCTAGTCTCATATCTCCCTACCATGTGGCCTGTTTTACATTGGTTTAGGGGTATCTAGAGTCATCTCTCCCTAGTATGTGGCCTGTTTTACATTGGTATAGGGGTATCTAGTCTCATATCTCCCTAGTATGTGGCCTGTTTTACATTGGTTTAGAGGTATCTAGTGTCATATCTCCCTAGTATGTGGCCTGTTTTACATTGGTATAGGGGTATCTAGTGTCATATCTCCCTAGTATGTGGCCTGTTTTACATTGGTATAGGGGTATCTAGTGTCATATCTCCCTAGTATGTGGCCTGTTTTACATTGGTATAGGGGTATCTAGTGTCATATTTCCCTAGTATGTGGCCTGTTTTACATTGGTTTAGGGGTATCTAGTGTCATATCTCCCTAGTATGTGGCCTGTTTTACATTGGTTTAGGGGTATCTAGTGTCATATCTCCCTACTATGTGGCCTGTTTTACATTGGTATAGGGGTATCTAGTGTCATATCTCCCTAGTATGTGGCCTGTTTTACATTGGTATAGGGGTATCTAGTGTCATATTTCCCTAGTATGTGGCCTGTTTTACATTGGTTTAGGGGTATCTAGTGTCATATCTCCCTAGTATGTGGCCTGTTTTACATTGGTATAGGGGTATCTAGTGTCATATCTCCCTAGTATGTGGCCTGTTTTACATTGGTATAGGGGTATCTAGTGTCATATCTCCCTAGTATGTGGCCTGTTTTACATTGATATAGTGGTATCTAGTGTCATATCTCCCTAGTATGTGGTCTGTTTTACATTGGTATAGGGGTATCTAGTGTCATATCTCCCTAGTATGTGGCCTGTTGTACATTGGTATAGGGGTATCTAGTGTCATATCTCCCTACTATGTGGCCTGTTTTACATTGGTATAGGGGTATCTAGTCTCATATCTCCCTACCATGTGGCCTGTTTTACATTGGTTTAGGGGTATCTAGAGTCATCTCTCCCTAGTATGTGGCCTGTTTTACATTGGTATAGGGGTATCTAGTGTCATATCTCCCTACTATGTGGCCTGTTTTACATTGGTATAGGGGTATCTAGTCTCATATCTCCCTAGTATGTGGCCTGTTTTACATTGGTATAGGGGTATCTAGTCTCATATCTCCCTAGTATGTGGCCTGTTTTACATTGGTTTAGAGGTATCTAGTGTCATATCTCCCTAGTATGTGGCCTGTTTTACATTGGTATAGGGGTATCTAGAGTCATCTCTCCCTAGTATGTGGCCTGTTTTACATTGGTATAGGGGTATCTAGTCTCATATCTCCCTACCATGTGGCCTGTTTTACATTGGTTTAGGGGTATCTAGAGTCATCTCTCCCTACTATGTGGCCTGTTTTACATTGGTATAGGGGTATCTAGTCTCATATCTCCCTACCATGTGGCCTGTTTTACATTGGTTTAGGGGTATCTAGAGTCATCTCTCCCTAGTATGTGGCCTGTTTTACATTGGTATAGGGGTATCTAGTCTCATATCTCCCTAGTATGTGGCCTGTTTTACATTGGTTTAGAGGTATCTAGTGTCATATCTCCCTAGTATGTGGCCTGTTTTACATTGGTATAGGGGTATCTAGTGTCATATCTCCCTAGTATGTGGCCTGTTTTACATTGGTATAGGGGTATCTAGTGTCATATCTCCCTAGTATGTGGCCTGTTTTACATTGGTATAGGGGTATCTAGTGTCATATTTCCCTAGTATGTGGCCTGTTTTACATTGGTTTAGGGGTATCTAGTGTCATATCTCCCTAGTATGTGGCCTGTTTTACATTGGTTTAGGGGTATCTAGTGTCATATCTCCCTACTATGTGGCCTGTTTTACATTGGTATAGGGGTATCTAGTGTCATATCTCCCTAGTATGTGGCCTGTTTTACATTGGTATAGGGGTATCTAGTGTCATATTTCCCTAGTATGTGGCCTGTTTTACATTGGTTTAGGGGTATCTAGTGTCATATCTCCCTAGTATGTGGTCTGTTTTACATTGGTATAGGGGTATCTAGTGTCATATCTCCCTAGTATGTGGCCTGTTTTACATTGGTATAGGGGTATCTAGTGTCATATCTCCCTACTATGTGGCCTGTTTTACATGTGACCTAACCACAGTCTCAAGGACCATTGCTTTGTCACACATTTATTTAAAATGGAAGGTAGTTGCTCCCCTTATGTCCATGCTTACATTATTATGAAATGTTCCAGGTACATGCATTAATAATACTTCAGTTATGATGTTCAAAAAGGGCAGCTTTGAAATTGGTGGTGTTATCTATCCTGTTGCTATCAAGGTAATGTGAGGACAAGTAATTGTCGTTAATCTGAAACAAATCCTGTGATACATTGTCTTTAATGATGCTCATCTTTGTGTTTTTGTGTGATGTTTGTTAGCATCTGTTGCTGAGTGAAAAAATCGAAATGGGGACAATTGTTTTTGGTCTTTAAAATTGCAAAATTCTGCTTGAAAATTCCTTGAAGACTCATTGACCTTTTGGTTGCTGAAATAGCATGATCCTATATTTTAGCTCACTTTTGGAGAAATACGTTTTCTTACCACTGTCCATTCACTCTTCTTTTAGCTAAAGACCGAATTTTGTAACAACTTATCTTTGTTGCTTTTTTTTACTATGAAATCAATTGAATACTTTGTAATGAATGCCAATCTAAAATTAATTATTGATTGATTGCCTTGATTAAATGTATTTGTGTTTCAGTATGACTCAACATTTGCAGATGCATTTTGGAATTCAAGTTCTGAAGGTTTTGGACAGTACTTGTTTATGTTGTTAACAAGCTGGGCTATTGTCTGTGATGTATGGTATTTAGATCCCATGTATAAAAAGGTACTAGCTATTATCCTGCAGGGACACTAGATATATAGCATTGAAATAGAAGGTATTCACTATTGTCCACCACAAGTACATAAAAGCTATATCATTCTGCTGGCCACAAAAATGATTTACATACTCAGAAAGTTGTTTACACTGAACATCAATCTGACTAGTGTATGGTGTTGTTGTCTATACTCAATATCTATCTGTATGGTGTTGTTGTCTATACTCAATATCAATCTGTATGGTGTTTCGTGTAGGATGATGAGTCATCTGTAGAATTTGCTAATCGAGTCAAGAGAGAGATCGCACAGCAAGGTGGACTTGTGGACTTGATATGGTAAGTCATCAATGATAGTAGTATTAAATGACCTCACATTGCTAGATATTTATATTTATATTCATATTAATCTTGCTGCATCATAATCATATGCACAAAAATACAGATATTTGAAATGTTTTAATGCTTTATAAAATAAAAAACGTTGGAGACAAAAAAAGCGAGTTGAAAGTAAATTATCGCTATGTTGTAACTGTCCAAAAGGGAGCTGGATAGAATAAAATCCGGCAGTTGCAATGCTCGCATGCGCTAAAATGTTGACAGCGTGTTTTCATAAACATGGTTTTCGACCAATAAGAGCACGTGTACTATCCCAATTATTTTATAAAAATTAGGGGCAGGGACGATACAGTTGGCTAGTGTGCGGTTTTCTGTGTGAGAGGTTCCGATTGCTAGTGACTTCGCATCGTTCTTTCGACTTCATGTGGTTCAGTATAACTTGTAGTATCTTTAAATACCTGTAAAGAGGAGCATTAACACCGAGACTTTAAAATGACCGCAATGTCGGCCACAGTTATCTAAACTGAATTACTTTTACAACTTAGCTAAAAAACCCTAAAAGCATTACCTATTGTAAATTAGGGATTATGTTTCTCTAAACTGTATTCTGTGTTGCCATAGGGATGGTCAACTTAAGAGAATGAGTGTCAAACCAGAGTATCGCAAAAAGAAACAAGAGGACTATGCCAGTACTTTAAAGATTGATTAAGCCAAACAACTATTCGCAAATCATACTCATAATAAAAAGAAGAGTAAAGATGGGAAGAGTGATATATTTTGGGGAAAGGGGGAGGGAACCAATGTCATCTGTTTATCTAGTTAATTAACGTTGAATAGTATTTGATTTATCATATTGGATTGATACTGTATGATATTTGTTAATGTTGTCCCTGGTAAATCTTTGCAGTACGAGGTTGTGTGACACGTCATGACACAAATAGACGATGTTAACGCTACAGATTTATTAAGTTAGTTTGAATTGCAAGAGTAGTAATTAATATTGCATTAAACAATATTGATACTCTATATAATCCATTTATTTATATTAAATTTTTCTAACCACAAGAGAGAGTAATACATATGAATGGATTTGGTTCGACGATATTCGATCAATAATATCACAACCAGGTATCTCCGCTGACACAGACGCCCCTACACCCCTCCCCCCCTTCTTCCCAACAAACACACACATACACACACCACCACCTGTTCTCCTCTAGGATGGCGACTTCCATACTTCGTTATGTAAAGTGGCGGGGACGATGATCAATGCCGAAAATGACCCATAAAAGGATCAATGTTTACCAAGTAGGGGCGTGTTACTCTAATATACTCTTATCGATTAGAGTCGTTTTGGTATGAGTTGGAAACAGTACCGCACTGTGTTAATAATCGTAATTTCTAAGAAAATATTCGACTTATCTACCGTATCGTAGCGGTATCGTAACCTTACCGTTTCCCACGCATGCGTAAACGACTCTATTGTGTTAATTTGTATACCAACAATTCGTTGGTCTTGCACCAATTTAAGGTACCAGTGTACCGCCCTCAAACATACGAGTGCCCTCCCTCCTACGTCCCAACCTTAACCCTTTCTCCTCAGCGGATTATGATTTCTGATTTTTGGTGTCAAATAAAGCTACATTGCATTACATTAATATGATCATATTTACAAGATACCTTCTTCTAAATAAATAAATGATACATTTAAGAAATAGAGGCCATTTTTCGGCGCGTCCGTACTCTTATAGATGCGCAGATGACGTCAAGATGTGGTGAGAGCAAAAAAGTACTTATGTTGTTCTCACCATATTTTGACGTCTCCTGTGCATCTATAAAAGTACAGACGCACAGAAAAATGGAATCTATTTCTTTAATTTATATAATAATTTAAGCGAAAAAATGAAGTTGTTGTACTCTTGTTGTGTTTGAACATTGTGACTGAGCGCGCGCTTAACGTTCGAAATATCCGTTGTGACGTCATCTGTGCCTCTGGGGACGGTTGTACAAAGCCTGGATCAAATTATCCGCTGGATAGCGCTCTTCACGCTTCGTACAACCGACCCCTGTTCTCTAATAAAACACGGCTCTCGTCCAATCAGAGCGCGTGGTATACTGACTATTATATAAATACATATATTGAATGGTTTTCCCTTTAGATTGCTATAACTTGCCTAGCTATAGCTTAAGTTTGGTTTTCACTTGTGTCGAAATCGGAGACGGAATCGGAAGCCTCGATATATAACGGAGGCCGCGATGTGAATTAGCCTCGACATGAATCGGAAGCCTCCATAAGAATCGGAAGCCTCGATATGAATCGGAAGCCTTGACTTGAATAGGGAGCCTCGATATGAATCGGAAGCCTCGATATGAATAGGAAGCCTCGATATGAATCGGAAGCCTCGGTATGAATAGGAAGCCTCGATATGAATAGAAAGCCTCGATATGAATCGGAAGCCTCGGTATGAATGGGAAGCCTCGATATGAATCGGAAGCCTCAGTATGAATAGGAAGCCTCGATATGAATAGGAAGCCTCGACAGGGAAAAAAGAGTGCTGTTATTGGCTGTTCGCTTCTGCTTGTAATTCCACTTCCGATACTACGATTTTCCTTGTCATCATTGACGGAGACGGAATCGGAATTAGATGAAAATGGAACAGTTTCGATTCTTCCGATTCCATCGAGCTTCTAGATCTGACTTTGATTCCGACTCCGTTTTTCACTTCGACGGAAGACGTTTGTGACTCCGAAAGTGACGCAAGTGAAATCCAACCTTTAAGCTTCGTTTAAATACTAAAATGTTTCAACAAATACGATTGAAATTTAGCTTGCTTTATTTTCAGTCGCCTTTGCCTCAATAATTCGAATGTATCATTTGTTTTACTCTATTTTTTTTTATTTGTTTGCTCTTTTGTTTGAATAAGAGGTAAAGTAGACGTTTCAATGCGAGAGATCACGAGTTCGATTTCCTGTGACTTCACGTCCTCATTTTAATTCAACTCTTTCTATTCTATGAAGCTTAATAAAGTACCTTAAAAAAGCCCGCATTAAAGAACAGGTCAAGATCACTCGGGCAGAAATTTAGTCAAATCATGCGCTAAATAATTGCGCACATCCAGCCTGAAAATTGAAACTTGTTCTTATATAGAAAGTGCCTGTCACTTTCAAGTTGTTAATAATCAGAAATGCAGTGCCTCCGCAGTGTAGTATCTATTCTATCCATTGATTAAAGAAAATGCAGTGCTTACACAATGGATCATTTTTTTAAGCAATTCAACTTTCACACTGCAGGTTTTGTAAAATCATAACATAAGGACAATCAGCCGAATTCAGTGTAACCAGCCTGAATTGTCAAAACAAGTGATCTTATATACGGGTTTTTAGAGTAGTTTTGAATAACTGTCGACTGAGTACAGACATGAGCCTTTGAACGGAGAGAACGAGGAACCACTTGACGCTCTTTGGAAAGTAGAATCTTTACCCTGGCCCAATGACAACTTAACTTTAAATACTAATTAGTTCTTTTGAACAACAAAATGCATTGATCATTGTCCTTACGGCAACATCCGTAGACCATAAGTTCAGTCATTGGTCTTAACGTTTCACCGCCGCTGCATCAAGTGAATCATGATCATATATGATGGTTACCATGGTGGGATCACTTTTATATTTGTGTACTCCAGGGAGCCAGTTTAATACATTGGTCTATTAGCGAATCATGATCCAGGGGGGCAGTTTAATATTGTACTATACATCAGATGTTTTAAGGTCTTTGTCTGGAATATATTGACCGCCCACAAAAAAGTAAAACTGGTTGTTTTCGTGGTCGTGGTAAGTCGAGATCCCTGATGTGTCGGTAACAGTACTTAGTGGTAAGTCATTTGTTCTATCAGTCTTGGTTATTGGTTTAGAACTATCAGTTGTTGGTCGTCCATGATCATTGGGATTGTTATTTGAATCACTTACTATGGAACTGGAATCCACATCAATATGATTACTGCTATTAGCTTGTAGTGTCTGATCATCGCGATAATGTACATGTCGTTCTGGTCGTGGTTCAGTACTGCTACACTTTTTGTCATTAGCTTGGTTAGCGATACAGGCATCTGATTCATGTCCTTTTTCGATAAATGTCTGTTCCTGAATTGGTTTATCAAGAAAGTTTTCTGAATACGAATCTTGTAAGGATTCTTCTACGGGTGTTTTAAATCGAAGTAGTTTTCGTGTGATTGGCTTTGATTTTTGTTTACCGTTGGGCGTGCGACTGCCGTTTTCATGAGATCTTTTTCGTGTGTTGTGGCGGCGACTGCTTGGGAATATCATGGTTGTTATGGTCATGTCATCGTTGATGTTGTTAGGATCGTTACAGAATCGACGAAACAGATTCCTGAATGCCACTTTAAATGTTGGATTAAGGAATGCATAAATGATAGGATTCAGACAACTGTTGAGGTAATGAAGCCATTTCGCAGCTGATACTATAGCTGGCATTTTCTCTATCTCGTCTTTACATACTGGGCAATATTGATATAACAACGATACAATGAAGAATGGTAGCCAACAGAAGACAAAAGATCCAGTCACTACTCCTAAGCTTTTTGCTGTTTTGAACTCTTTATCGAGACGAGTTGAACCAACTTGGTTTGATAATCTGGCTTTAGATGATATGACCACCATTATACCAACATAACAGAATATCATGATGATCAATGGCACCACAAAGCCAATGATAAAGATCAGTAAATATCTCCATTTCCATTCGTGAATCAGGAAGACACAACCTGTTCCGATAGAATACAACCATAGAGCAATAATAATCCAGACAGATGTTTCTGGTGTCATCCTAGTATGGTGGGTTAAGGGACTTTTAATGGCAAAGTACCGATCTATAGATATAAACATCAAATTAACGATTGACGCTATAGCACATGATATGTCTAGTATTGTCCAAAATGTGATAAACGTATTCAAATCCCATCCTTGAGGAAATGATTGCCAATTCGTTATCTGATATGACAGCCAAAATGGTTCTGATAAAAATGCCACCATTAAATCGCTGACAGCTAGGGACACAATAAAACAGTTGGTTACACTTTTACGTATCTTCTTATAGTAGTAGAATGAAGCTATTACAAGAGCATTGCCTGATATCGATAGTATAATCAGAACACTCATTGCTATAGCTGATATAACACGTTGTGCTAACGATGGAGAACCAGGTGCTAGAGCCTTTGGTCCCATCGATGTATTGATGGTAATATTGGAGACATTTGAGGATAGGTTACCAATGGTTACATCCATGTCTATCTCTGAAACCTGAAAGAAAAAATACATATAAATTTTGTGGTGATCCCTGTAAGGATTCCGGACTCCAAGCGTCTGGATTCCGGACTCTAAAAGTCTGGATTCCGGATTTTAAGCGTCTGGATCCGGGACTCTAAACATCTGGAGCCGGTTGTACAAAGCCTGAATAAAGTTATCCATTTGATAAAGTTATCAATTGCATATAATTTCTTTAGAATTTATCCGCTGGATAAGGATTTATCCGGTGGATAGCGATTTATCCGGTGGATAGCGCTATTCAGACTTCCAGGATTTAATTTCGGATTCTAAGCGTCTGGATTCGGGATCATTAAAGATCTGTATTCCGAATTCAATATTTCTGTCGTTGTTTGGTTTACAGAAAAACAGGCTTACTTTTTTTACTATCACGTGATTATTTAAAAAAAATTGTCATTACTAAAAACATGCACTCGTTCATTATGAATTTGATTTTCATTGCTATTTCTTTATAGTTGCCAAGTGGATTAACCTGAAAATGTCTATAGCTTTCAGTTTTAAACTTGATTCATCTACTGTCGTATTATAGACTAGACGTTATTGGATAATGTCGCATTATGTTTAGCTTTACTGCCCTGATCTATGCACCATGATGAAGACAATTGTGTGTTGTGATGTTTGGATGTTTCCTTTCGAATCAATTTATTCAATGGTGAGGTGTTTACTTAACTCGAACCTATGATAAACACAGCTTATTGTGCGAAAATAGCTAATGGAATTGTTCAATATCGTTGCGGAATTTGTCTTTACTACTACGAAGCAGGCAGGGGGTTCATGAAAAACTATTCAGCCATCACAAATTATGCGACCTTCATCAATTTGTAACAAGTCAGGAATTTTGTGACGATGAAACATGATGATGTAAATAAAACACAATCATAAGTTATCAGACATTTATAAAACTAATAAAAGGTTAGGCATTTACTGCGATAATCATCTTTTTACGACTTTAATTAAGAATGAAGTCAGTGGCCTACAGCTATAAATACCAATAAAAGATATGAGTTGTACTGTATGTTGTTGTCAATGGCAGTGTAATACTGTTGTTTATAATAAGATATTATATACTCCAGTCTTGGTTCATATTCACGTCTAATTTAGACAAAGGAAGCCTACTGTGTTAAGTCAGTTCGTTGTTGATGTATTATAAATACTATCTAATGGCATAAATCTAGCTTAGCAATTTATGTCGTATTAACATTATAGCCAAATGACTTTCATGCTCAACTTAATATCAGCTTTCGACAAAAATGAATCAATAGATATAACAGTGGATGAATATTGCCGTTATGACAACATATCCATATGCAGTTGGTGACTGTTTGATTCTGTCTATTCGAATCAATGAATGATATGTCATTGTTTTTATAAGATCAACATGGTTTGTTTAAGGCGTAAATAATGTTATTTTTACGAAATATACAAGCTGAAACACGAACAAATACTCACCAATAGAAATCAACTGAGCACTAAACCTTATGTGGTCATGAAAGTTAAGCAAAAGAGCAACTTATACATATTTAAAGCCAGTTCTTGCTTGTGATGTGAAAGACGGCGATGTAAATGGAAAAGTGGTAATCCTGATGGCTGTGACAGTGATTCAACTTGATAGTAAATGTTCTGCGCAACACAGAGTTGTCTTCTATAGAAGACCGGTTTCAAAAACTCATCAGGGGGTCCTTCATTAACATGACATCAGACATTTTACACTAAATATTCTGTATATTCTGTATTTTGATTGCTACAATATACTATGAGATGGGTACATGGAATAACACACTACTCTAGTCCATGTTACTACACACGATAATGTGTATTACTGTCTGTAGTGTAGTGACCTTACTAAGGGTATCACCACTATATCTATGAAACGCTTAGGGAATCTGGCCAAAAGAAAACATCGGTTTTTAGTAAATCACTTTGATCACCATGTAATCTGGTGAAATTTCGTTTTCATATATATGTATAATAATGTGTGTTTTTAATCTAGATAAGATATATATTCCATAAAAGGCTCGTTAATAATCGACACACCCTAGTGTGTTAATACTTCGTCAAAGACACAGTGCCTCGCCTGTTACCAATGAAAGTGCAATTATAATGTCTTTTGTAATACTAAATGTTTGGACTGTCTAAGAAGGGTTATTATCTCACAGATAGAGAGGCGATCATTGATGAGAAGAAAGTAAGCTGTTTTCCACGGAATGGGTAGCGTGGGGGTATTCCTCAACGATAGCAGTAATACAGAGCCATGAACCAAGGATTTGAAATTACTGACAATCACATACTTTATATCAATAAAACTTGAAAGGTTCTGAAATGCATCCCTTTATCAGATTTAGGCATATGCTCAACTTGCTGTCGTTAATTATATGGCGACATTGTAAGGATGACCGAATTATCTTGACGTTTAAAAAACAATCGCTGCTCATTTTACCACTCAAATCACGGCAACTAAAATAGAGGATTGTGCCAAGGCTATTTGTCGTACCTTTCTTCTACCAGATATACTATAAATGAAGTTATCGTATGTTTTAAGGTATATTGTCGTGCCTCCGAGACACTGCTTTATATCAAAATCTTTACCACTTAATTGATTGGAAGGTTCAAGAAGACCACAGCATGGCGCTTTTCTCATCGATCTGTGATTCTAGTAACATACATGATTGATCAAACATTCCAACCGTGAAACACGAAAACTGTTCATTGTTTTCCCTATTTAAATCAAACACTCGTCCATAGGAATTTTTTCAGAGGGTACTCAGTGATCAATTCTGATTGAATATAGTAATAGATTTGATGATTGGTGTGCCCGGATCAAATTCAAACGTTTCCATAACAAATGTAATAAAATTCAGTAAATAAATAAATAAACAAACTAATCATCTTTTTTGTTGATGAAATTCAACTGTTTTTGTGATATGCAGCTATGTCGTTAGTTGCCATTGATTATAAAACACATTGAGAGGCTTACTCGGATGTTAAATCATCCAATAAGCAACTTGCAACGACCTTTACCTCCACACAACCTTAATTAACATGATAAAACTCATTAATAATTCATAAGGCAAAAACGATGAAAATCACGACCCATGAAGGCATCTGTAAATTGGATACAGATTCTTCCTGATTTGCATAAAGCTGAACCTTTATTTTCTCCAAATCAAATAAAGATATTTTCAATTTTCTTTCACACTTTTACTATGACGGGAGTTTCATTAGCAAATGATACAAAATTTTCGTCCGATCTGCATTCGCGTCCGATCTCGACTGCTGCTCGACATTGCATACCGTATATATGACTTTTATTATTTATATGGGGCGTTCTCTATGGCGACACTGAATTACCTTGTACATTTGCCATTTAGTTGTTTGTCTTGAGATTTTACGCATGCGCACAAGAAATCACTTGCTTATGTATCACGTGACACGATACAATCATTTGTCTGACCAGTCACGCCCTCCATACAAATTCTGCCCTCCCACTCCGAGTAGTTGAAAGCATTTCAAGGAACCTAATGTCCCAATGGTTCTACTATCATTCTGTGCGTGAACTAAATATATAAAATAAATAACAAATATATGGTTGACTGATAGTGAGTCTGACAGTAATCTAGGGATAATCCCTTATCAAGTATAATCCTTGTTTATAAAGTAATCTTATTACTGTGTTAGCGATAAAGATCTGCACGCTTTCCTCCTGAAAAATAAATTATCAATAGACAAAATAATAGTTATCAGCAATGTTATCATTATATTATCAAAAACCACCATACGGTAATTGTTGTTATTGTCAACCCTTAGTCTTAAACTAATAGCGTTCTGTATACATACATGTACTTAGTTTTATTGTCAACCCTTAGTCTTAAACTAATAGCGTTCTGTATACATACATGTACTTAGTTTTATTGTCAACCCTTAGTCTTAAACTAATAGCGTTCTGTATACATACATGTACTTCGTTTTATTGTCAACCCTTGGTCTTAAACTAATAGCGTTCTGTATACATACATGTACTTAGTTTTATTGTCAACCCTTGGTCTTAAACTAATAGCGTTCTGTATACATACATGTACTTAGTTTTATTGTCAACCCTTGGTCTTAAACTAATAGCGTTCTGTATACATACATGTACTTAGTTTTATTGTCAACCCTTAGTCTTAAACTAATAGCGTTCTGTATACATACATGTACTTAGTTTTATTGTCAACCCTTGGTCTTAAACTAATAGCGTTCTGTATACATACATGTACTTAGTTTTATTGTCAACCCTTAGTCTTAAACTAATAGCGTTCTGTATACATACATGTACTTCGTTTTATTGTCAACCCTTGGTCTTAAACTAATAGCGTTCTGTATACATACATGTACTTAGTTTTATTGTCAACCCTTAGTCTTAAACTAATAGCGTTCTGTATACATACATGTACTTCGTTTTATTGTCAACCCTTGGTCTTAAACTAATAGCGTTCTGTATACATACATGTACTTAGTTTTATTGTCAACCCTTAGTCTTAAACTAATAGCGTTCTGTATACATACATGTACTTCGTTTTATTGTCAACCCTTAGTCTTAAACTAATAGCGTTCTGTATACATACATGTACTTAGTTTTATTGTCAACCCTTAGTCTTAAAGTAATATGGCATAACAAAATACGGTTAGCGAGTAAATCCACTATTACTTTAAACAGAACATAGCAGGGACTTCTATTTTGGCAAGTATGCGAGCAAAGGCCGTTCTAAAGAGCTAAAGATGTTCAATACAGTTCAGAATTTATTACAGAAAGGGTAAATTTAGAACATTGGTTAATTTCTCAACTACATAATTGTGCTGTATAGTATTGGTGAACGGATTTATTGTTTGCACTCTATCAAATTTACTAGCTTAGAATATGCCTTATACCGTTTAATCAACTACATAAAAGGATATGCAATTTACCGAAACATGACCTATGACGTCAAAACCTGAAGTAGGCTATATATATCACCACCTCTAATTGGTGAAAAATTAGTTCAATAGCTTCAAATTAAAAGTTCAAGTTGTTTTGTAAAGGACTTAGTACTGATTGAAATAGAAATAGAAGTGTAATCTTGAAGTTTATGCATGTAAGGATAGGTCGGTTGCCGACTCAATATCAGCCAATCATGTGTTTAATTTAAGAAAGGATTAAATCTATCCCAAACCCAGCTAATTCTACTCTTAGAACAATGAAACTATTTGTGGAATATTTTTTTGTATTGTATTGACAGGCAAGTGGTTATGCAAAAAATAATTCAAGCAAAATAATTGCAATTCGATGAAAACATATATCTATACTAGACATAACGCGACATTTTTACTGCTTGTAGGTAATATATATTATGTTTTCTTTTTTATGGTATAGTATAACTATAAGAGAAGTTAAACTTAAGACTTATTTAAAAATTGTCAAAAATCGGTTTTAGAGATTATGCTACACAAAGACTAGCTCCATGGATTTCTTCTCTTTCTTCATACTCTTTATGTTCAGATTCAATGCATTTTGTAGAAAAAAACATTGCGTTGTTGCCGGCTTTTTTACCTTAGTTTGAATGAGTAAATATAGAAACGTTTTCCTAATTGTCTGTGTCATAACCATTCATGTTAAACTAAGATAAGCCGGTTTAATGCACCAAGTGATCTTGGTCACAGTGTAATCGATTTACTATCGAGCGCCTCTCGTTGTTATTTAATATTGGAAAACATATTAAAGTGTTAGCATACTATTTGGAGCGTTGAAAGCCGTGAGCAAAGTATCGATGTAGTAGTATACAGTGGTGGTGTTTTTGTTTTATGACCTATGGAGTTGTATGGCAGACGACGAGAAATCTTGTAGTTCGCAGCACAAAGCTCTGCTTATCACAATGCATTGGTTTGACTCTGCCTACATGATAAAATTGACAAGATTACATATTATTATTGCCACTAAACGGTTTTACTGTACAATAGTTGCATATTTGGTAGTAGACAGGATATGTCGCTCAATTCGACTAAGTGAATTGCGTGCAAATTGTTTGTTAATTGAATTTACAGCCATCGATCGTTACCGATCTATTTACTTATCGAGTGTTTTCATTAGTCATTACCGATTTATATAAATACTTTTATATGCTATTAACTAGTATTTGGTCTGTAGGCGTCATTAGTTATATCTTATATAGCTTTTGTTTTAAACATTGCTATCGTATCAACTCTCTACCAAATGCGAGTATTTACTAAACCATGAAGTTTGTTACTATGCCTACAACTACATCTATCCGTCCTTATACAAACCTTTGGAGTTTGTTGCCTACAACTACCTTCTTTTCTTCCTTTTTCAAGCCAATATTGGTCACATATATACCGTCACAAGCCTTTTATGTCTATTACATCAATGTCCTTTAATAATGTCCTTTCTATTTTCACTGACCTTGTACGTCGCTATCTGCACTAATGTCGACGTAGTCTGTAGACCTGCACAACAAATGCTACATCTTGTACTCTCAGGTAGATATGTGTATAATAAAGACTTCGCCTTAACCTCATATCACGAAACGTTTAATCAAACCATAGGGGTCTTGGATGTTAGTCAAGTACTGCAAGTCATAGGGATCTTGGATTTCATTCAAGTACTAATACTTGTGGTGCTAAACGTTTCTTTTATAACACCACGCACTGTCGTGACAAAGCACGCACACTAACTCATAATATTATACTACTCGAATATACTTACTTTACTAATGCGATGCTTCAAGTTGGGTGCGCTGTTATATCACAGACCTGAAAACAAACAAATACATGATCAATAAAGTAGAATAAAACATCACGTGTTCACTTATCTTGAAGCAAGCAACAAGTATTATTTGTTAATCAAGACTTTTTATCAAGTTGCTTTTACAGTTCTCGCTAGTTGGTGTCTTATTTTCCTGCTTTACCTTCGGACGACTAACCTAGCCTGATCATTGTTTCTTTAAAACTACAGGAAGGATTCTTGTTTCAACATAGATAGAAAGAGGGTCTGTAAAGAGTATTAGTGAGACGGGAGACCTGTGTGGATGAGGGTACCATTTTCAACACTCGGTATTGTGATATTCGAGACATAAAAAGTTCTATAATTTCATTTGATGATTCGCGTGCTTATCTCAACAACCATCATTAGGTCATCTAGTTGATAACAAATAGACTTGTCTATTTCCTTCACGGATCGCATTGCTATCGTGGTTTGCATGTCTTCAGTAATATTAATAGTGCAGAAAATGTATGATTGAGTGGAACATAACTTATTCAGCTAGCTCCCTTGTGTTATCCAAAGTGAACATAGTTAAAACTGCTCAACTTGCAAGTATACTTGCCACTTTTGCGGGCAAATTTAGTGTCAATTGAGCTGCGTATGTTTTAACCGCTATATTTATTGCTGTTATTTCTCTAGATATTTTGTTTTCTGCCGTGCAATATCTGTACCTCTTTGGACTGGCATATAAGCATAAATTCAGGGGTCACAATGCACCAAAAAGATTCGTCGATATGTGTAGAAGATGGTATTTCGTGACATTGCGCACGCAATGAAGCAGTCACGCAATGAAGCAGTCACGCAATGTTAATTATCATGCAATCACTTTTACTCTAGAATGAAAGTCTGGCAAATGTGCCCGTCCGTATAGATTTATATTTTTCTTACTATACTAAGTTGTACGAGTTATTTAGTACATCTATATAGTAATAGAGAAGTGTTGTGTCAGGCTCGGCTGAGCGATGATTGATAGATTAGACTCCACCTTCCATCTCAGATGCCTTATGTCATCAATTGTACACATTTAGACTAGTTCAGTTATCACGAGTGAAAACCGCCCAAAAACTACTCAAGAAATCCAGCAGTCTTTAGATAGTGAAACCACATCATCCTTGCCACCTTGCAGAGGAAACGTGCTCATAGCGGTTGTAATCGTTATCAACAAATCTTGCCGCACGTGGTTGTACCATCTCTATGTTATCAATATTAAACAGTGTGTTCGCCGGGTTCCACCGCTCTACTGACATACTGTGAGTCTACTCTAACTTGAGACGCACAAGTGGACAATAAAGCAGAGTTCTTGACTTTGCGAGTGCAACCTCATTCGTGTGAGGAGTCCAAGAGTAGAATTCGCCTTCTTGCAGATGTTGTCGTAGTGTTCAATCCTCGACTAGTAAGTTTTAATTGATTGATACACCCACGCATAAGTTGGAATAGATGACTTCAGCAAAGATTCTCTTACCAACCAAGTAAGCTACACAGTTCTTGACGTCCTTGACCAATAAGATCATGGTGTTATTGAAGAGTTTGGCAGTCCTGCAGAGTTGCAACTAGTCTGAGTCATCTGAAAGTAGTTGGAATTTGGATTGGATTGAGTTTGAGATGTCATTTATGCTGTAGAATGAAATAGTACCGGTCCCAAGAGAGATACTAGGAGCACTCCAATGTAATGTTTTGAAGATAAGGTTTTGTTAACCACGAAGCCTGTATAGCGTATACAACTGGTAAACACCTATCCAACGGATAAATTCTATATATCCAGTAAATATCTTTATTCGGACTTCGTGCAATCGGCTCCCAGATTTCAGAGACAAGATCTTGAAGTAAATGAATAATTTCATCCTATAAACATGATCAAAACTTTCTTCATATATTTAGATCGCAGATAAAACAAATCCAAACAAATTCGGATCAATTTGTCCAACATTAATCGTATTAACGACCTTATAACACTTCATATTATATAAATAAACATTTGTCGAAATAGACTATACAAAACGAAAGGAAATTGATTAATTTGTTTCATTTTCCTGTAAAATCGAATGTATTATTCCGACAACATCTACAAAAACAAAATGTTATTCCACGATTACCGACAAAAAAAAACCCTCGTGTTGACGGGAAAACAATTCTTGCGCCAAACCATCTACTTATATCTTATATCACCTTTTCTTTCTCTATGAATTGTATACTGATTAACAGCTTGTAATAGAGGTGATACTGTATCAATGGGCTGCAAGAATTAGCCAGAAACACTATTTTTTCACATGCACAGTTTTTTCAGTGATAATTGATAAACAATTCCAACAGGCAGGATCATGATCAAGTAAGATTCTCATCAGCCATGTTCAGATCACATGTGTTATCTATAGATATATAAAATATAGCTTTTACATGAAACTGACCAGCAAGACAACAAACTATTCTATACGCGAATTCACTGAACAAAGCTTGCAGAAGACCATAGGTCAAATTTCTGTATCGTATCGTGCAATAAACTGTGGTGTGGACGGTCCATGAAAATTATGAGCGTTCTGACACATTGCTGTAAATGTTTTACTTTTTAAACTAAAAGTTTTAAAATATTGATTTAGTAATCGCAATCCAGTTGAATCCCAGGCAGTAATCTCAGTCAGTAATCCTATTAACATTTTCACGCTAATCCCCTTTGTTTCATATCAATAACATGAACTGATCACAAGCATTGCATTGTTGATACTGACATAACTACAAGACATGTTAATGATAGCCTGATTGCTTGACCACTATTGAGCTCACGATGCTGATGATGGTCGTTATGGCTATGGCTAGTATTTCTAAATCAGGGTCGTCATAATCGAACAGACCACCTTGAGCTAATATTAGAAATGTTTGTTAAACTACCTACTGACTGATTTAGGTGATGTTTTTTGTTCAGTTTTTTGTCTGTTTTATTTTTAGAAGGCAACTAATGTGATTGATACTATCTAGTGACAGACCAATGTAAAGTACAATAATTCTAATAACTATTTAACAATAATGTATAATAAAACCTTTCATTTGTAACAGTCATTGGATAAACAAGACTATATACTTGCATACCAACTCATTCGGCTTCACTGATATCGATTATGTTTATGCAGCGGGATGAGGTCAGCAAATGAAAAGTACTAAATGGTAATAGGATATACGAAGGCTGTAGTCTCTGAGCAGGGCTGGCCCGACATTACTCGGGCTTCCTGCCTCAAATTAAAGTTGCTAAAGTTTTATTCGATTGAGAGTAGAGCCTAATAAATAGATTAGGTTATGATAACATTATTAAAAGTATATAGCGAGCATTAGATTTGTTACCCGCTCGCCGTCATGAAAAACTACTTTTCAACTCTAAAACAGTACTAACCCTCATATATGGCAGTTGGATTAAGAACACTCAGGCTAATTTTTGGTCAAATGACAAGCACACAAATAACAACACAATCAGCCTGAATGATAAAAATTCTTTTTTTTTTATGAAGAAAATAACTATCGCTTTCAGGTTTATCATCAAAACTGCTGCTCCTAATATCTCCTCAATCTATTGATAAAAATGCGATTGATAGCATCTGTTCCTAGTATATATGTAGTGTTTATTTTGTTCTTATATGCGTTTTATTTACTGTATTACAGAACCCAGTTGAAATGAATTTTAATTAGTAAAATATATTTTGTAATATTAGCTAATTAAATGCAACAGCCTTACAGTCGTGTCAATTCCTTCCTCAATTCAATAAAACCACTTACAAATACGATCAATAAAAACATGAAATGATAATCATCAAGAAATTTAACCAATCTTTTTACACATGTAGTTCTTAATGAACAGATGTTTCGAGTACTGCCTAAATGAATCATAAGTGACAAACAACTATAGTGCAAAACGAACGTTCACAAATACCAGAGTCTCTGTTTCTAGAGTTCTAACTGCGCCTCTCACCATGCATTTTGTAAACCGCTGTTCTATTCTTATTTATTGAGCGTAGGGAAATAGACTTGACGTCTAGTCTATGAATCGTTTATGTATCCTTTGAATTTCGCACAATGACGGAATATTGGTTGATATGAAATCTCTTAGGCGACAGTGCTATTTAGAATATGGGACTCGCGGCAGAATGCATGCATTTAGCAAACTGTCCCAAGTACCTTTGCAATCGTGTACACATACTTCAAACACTCCTGCAATCATTACAACTGGATGGATGATCATTTATTAATTCAGTCCATATATGTGCTTTTGCATTTCTGGTTGTTTTCGAAACATGTTTCATGTACGTGCGGACCTACCTCATTTCATTGCCGTGCTTTTTGTCCCACATGAAATCTATCGGATAGAGCTACGCGATTGAGAAATCTTAAGCAGTATTTGATTAGTGTTGGGTGAATACATCACATTGATAACACTGGACTGAGAAGGGTTTTCACTGATTTACAGGGGTCATCTGATCCTTGTAAAGGCTAAGAGCCGATTATTGACTTGATCGCTACCACATGACAACTAAAAACACTTTTACAAAATTCTTCTAAATGCAGCTAGTCCGGATATGAGTAGAAGTCCATTAGTATGAGGTGTATTGGCAGTGTGGATGTTTTACTTTATGAATATTAGTGATTGTTTATAACAGATGTCATCCACAAGTCGTGTGTGGACCCACTGATAGCAGCTAGCGGCAAACACTGTTTTACCGGCGAGCGTTTTATCACTGTTGTCGTAGTGAATATATGGGGTTATATGCAGCATAGAATAATGGTGATCACCAATGACCATCTAAATCATATATTAGTCTGTGCGCTTTCTAATTCTGTTTAATCTAGGACAGGACTATTACACACTCTAAAGGTATATAAAATTACCCATACATCGTGTTTCTCTAAATAGCTTAGCAAATGAATAAATATATTTTTCAAATTACAAATTCTGAATTGGATGGGGGTAGGGATCTGCCAAATGTGGATCGTCAATTAAATTTTCAGTCATTTTTCAGTTACCGGTTAAAAAATCCATGTTTGTACGGTTAAGCTTAAGTTTAATTCTAAAAGAAGTAGATCATTATTGATCATTTATTTCTACAGCCCTTTGTCGCTAGACGGTTAAACCCATATTTTTGATGTTAAGAGTAACTTGAAAGGCTTCACGACCGATAATTGACGGTCATAACTCAGTATTTCAGTGAACACCTGTAAATCCCGTCAAATGCATTGATTGTTTGGAGTGGTTTAGTGATGTAATTGGACTATTCAACTGTTTGTGTAATTGCTAAAAATCATTTTGACATTATATAATAAATCATCCTTGATCCAAAGTTTCAAGATTATTCTGATGATATCCCTAGTGACATTCAATTTGTTGTTTTTTTTTATTTTTAATTAGCAAATTGATTCAGATGTTTAAAGAAAGAAGTTTCACTCCAGCAAGACCACTATTTAGATATCGTGTCGTTTAAACTGTAGTTGGAAAGGAATAAAATTGATTTGTTAAAGGTGTTGCATGATCTGATTCAATTAAGCTGTCATGAAGAACAAAGTGCGTCTCTTTAAAATCCGTTTACATTAGTGGTTGATAACAGCTACCATCACGTATCCTTTATAGATAAGCAGTTCCTTTTACTGATTTGCCATTAAATTTGTCAATTCAAACAAAGTTTTTTCAAGATTGATCGAATTGTGTATTTTTTAAAGCTAGAGAGAATTGACGTGCTTAATAATTCAACAGAATTTAATTGATATACAATTCTGTCAGAGACTGAAAGCAATGAGGTGATTTTCTGGATAATTTGGTGTGTGGACTTTTCTGTAGTAAACTGATAGATATTGATGCAAATTATAAATAGTCATAAGCTAGGATGACCGCGTGACTATTTTGACTGTCAATCATTTTCACGTCGAAATTCGCTATCTGAACATGAACCACCTACTAATTTTCACAAATGAATATCATATGTTTATAGATGACAAAATCGTTCTTTTATAACCAAAGCAAAAACAGACATTAGTTTTATCAATTTTTAACTTGTGCTCTTATCATTGCTTTAGTATCTATATAGTTCTACCTAAAATGTAAAACCTAAACTGAAGTGATTTTGAAATGCTTTTTCGTCAGTCAGCTCGAGTGGGTTTGTCGCTGATGCTGCTAAAAAAATACAACATTGCGCTCACAGAAAAATAGTAACGGCACTCTCGTCTGTTTTCTCTGGTCAGTTATATAAACTCTTTTTCCGAGTACTGTCTCTCTTGCTGTATCTTGGATTATTTTTGCTGTTTTTTTCGGCTGTTTTTATGGGTTTTTTTTACGTAACAAATCTGCAGTGGCCCTGTTATCGCTGTTTTCTCATTGGTCAAATTGCATGTTGAGACGGCATCAAAGGAATAACATATAAGTTCCCTTGTACTTACACTTTTTAAAGATAAAATATTATCACTCTTTTTGAATCCATTCTTTCCAAATATTTCACGTGTTATTCTTATATAAATATAGATATTAATTCTTTATCATAATTCATCCAATTACGTTGTTGCAATATATGTTTCTTAAAATGTCGAGCCCTCATGACGCAGTTACAAACAAATCGAAGTATCCTAGAGTAAAGTAAAATGCAGAAAGAAAAATCTCTTCTAAAAACTCGAAATTTCGCAAATGATTTATATCATTGATAAGCGGCCATTTTGAATCTCAGTCAGGGTCTACTTTAAAATGAGATGTTGTTTTGTTTCTCTACAAACGTCCTCTCGGATGATATCGTAAAAACGGGTTTTCGGTCTCTCTTCGAGTCTTAAGAATTTTCACGAATTTCAATTTATTGTCTCATTTTTGTTGTGAGCTGATGTGGTCGTGTCAGTATTTACGTTGTCAGAACATTAAATATATCTACATTATTTACGGTATTTTCAGGTATAAACATATACTATTTAATTATTTGCATATATTCAATTTTTTTCTTTTTTTTTTTTACATTTTTATTTACTGTTTCACTGGTTGATTGGCTTAAGATATTTTTTCAGTTCAATTCTAATTTATCGTCTTTTGTTATTTGCCTTAGACTATCTGGAAGACTGTTCCATTGAGTAGCGCCCATACCATTTAGGGGCTGATTATATGGAGTGAGCCAGCCCTGTATAGCTGATATTTTTTCATAGTCGATTGAGTACTTTCTTGTTGTTATAATGTTAGAACCACAAAGTGCATACTGTTATGCCTGAAAAGTGTAAATCTCTTGTAGACCTTGTTGCGAGTATGACACCAGTATACATGTTCTCCTAAATGTATGAAAACGGACGCGTAAGTCTTCACGTGGTGTCGACCAAGGCATTTTGTTGAGTTATCCGCCCAGCACGATAGTGGAGCTTCTCAACATTGTCCATGATGGTCTTGGTGCATGCGCCCCAGATGAGAAGACCGTATGTCACTCATGGCAGGATTACTTTGAAATAGAAATCTTGTCTTACAGAGGTATGTCTGGGAAACAAAAACGTAAAAACCCGAACAGTTCTCGCATTTTCAAGCAAAAAATTCGTTAAAATGTTAATTAAAATTTGATGATATTTGATGAAAACCAATACGGGCACATATCATCTTTATTTCATAATCATTTGAAATCATGGTTAGGGTTTAGATATTTTGAAAAATATTTCGTTGAAAGCGTCGATCGAAGAGGCCCGTAAAAAGTCTAACATTTTGTGAAATTCTGCATTATTTTTTTATGCTGATGAGTTTTAATGCAAGTGATTTCATTTATATCGGTAGCACAATGTATAAGGAGTAGCTTAAAGTACATTTAAAACATTTGGTGTTGACCAAGCTCAGTAAAGAGACACTTGAATGATGCCCATTTCCGAATGCCCGACAAAAGTGGAAATACTTGAAAAATGTTTCCCGGAAAATCCAGTTCGGCGACCCCATTAAAAAAAATGTGTTACTGTAGAAGGTTTTATGAAAATTATATGGCTAGCTTTAATTTTACGGAGTTTATACCTCAAAGAACCCACACTAATTTTCGAAAAGAGTAGGGAATTCCCGGTGTGTGTGGACAACGGTCGTACTAATCCACGCTATCTACTAAACCCTCATAGTTAAAAGCTGCGTGGCTACAAAATGCGTCTTAAATAGCATTGCGATTTGTGAAATGCGCTATATAAGAACTCACAGTATTATTACTGACCAAATATAAGATGTCAAAATTATTCTAATTAGTTTGAACATTTCGGAGCATGGAACGGTGCTACACGTTACAAACCTCTTATTGACTTTCTGCTATAATTTATGCAAATTAGTATTCGCTCATCGAAAATAACTTTCAACTATAATCATACAATTATGTATTAAGCTAGCCTAACCCAACATCTAGTTTTTTGGTTGAAATGAATCAAGCAGCTAAACGACACGTCCTGATTGAAGTATTTTTAATTAGATTAAATACACGAAATACGAAAAATTACTGAACTTTACCACTCTCTCTGTCAGTCATTTTAATTAACCTTGCCCTCTCTCTATATCACTACAATTATCCTCACCCTCTCCCTATCAGTACAACATTGCCCCTCTCCCCATCAGTAAAACTAACCTTACACTACAACCTTACCACTCTATATATCACTACAATTATCCTTACCCTCTCCCCATCAGTAGTAAATAGTAAAGTGAAAACATTTCTTTATCCCCCCTCGGCGTGCATTTGTGTCGATATGATAATTTGTTCAATGACCTGGCAAACCAAGCCTGTCTGTCTGTCTGTCCATCTGTCTGTCTATCTCTCCGTCTGTCTGTCTGCCTGTCTGTCTGTCTGTCTGCTTGTCTGTAGCTTTACATAATCTGCATTATAGAACTGTATCACTTACCTTTGAAGGAATGTCTTGGGTTTAATTCACTGGTGTCAAACTAACAATTACTACCTTGCAATAATCCATTTGTACCATTCATATTTATTTCCACACTTGATTACCTTGAACATGGTAACATGTTATAATCCATTTATAATCTCCCTCCATATATCTAAACGACACAATGATAGACCTTGTGTGCACTACCATTTTCACGATTATAATGATCCATTTATACTGTATGCCGATACTCATTAAGCCTATTAGTTGAAAGTTGCTATCGATTTCCGTTGTTTTTGCTGAACGCATGAGACACGCAATAGCTGTATATAGCTAGCTGTTCGGTTTTTAAAGTGATTTACAGATTGGTATCTTGTTAAGGGTTCTTTTACAATACAATATTCTGATAGGCGAACATCTAAAGGGTTAGCGTTCTAAATGCCACACTGTAGTTTTAATTTTGATCTGACCAATTAGCAAATAAAAAGACTGAAGATTAAATCTTTCGCTACAAATTCAAAAAGGGAAAAAATAGTAAAAATGAACGACCTCGTTACTCAACTAATTATCGCTGACTTCAGTGTTGCCTCATTCACAGTGAAGTTGAAAAAATATATATATATATAAATTACTCCCCCCTCGAATGATAAAAACATTCCTCAAGTAACAAAAACCCAACGAAAAAAAATGTACGTTGATTTTTTTCAGAATATTTTGATGTTGCGATGTTCTAATATCGTTACGTTTACGTGACCATATATTTATTCGTATAAATGTGGTGATTTGATAAGTGGTCGTTAATCGCTATTTGTAGAATATATGCTAATCATTAAAATGACTAAATGGATTATAACTTTAGCTTATTATAACCTAACCATTTTGTTGAGACTGTCAATACCTGACACTATTCAATTTAAAACTTTTCATTTTTGTGCACTTCAATACCACAAGCACGTAAAACAACTAAATGGATTTTATAGCATTACTCACTGTTACTCAACTAAATGGTCAGTTGTTGTTTTGTTTATCCAATAGAGTCATATTTACAGGTATGAGTGGGAAACACCACTGTATACTTTCTAAGAAAACATCACATTATATGGTGCGTATCCTTTAATCCATTCCTAGGAAACGATAAATACTCAACGGCGTTCTGTCAGTAGCTTTTAAAAAGTCAAATAGTGGCAAGATAAGATCATTGCTGCTATCAAATAATGTCCATTTGTAAAACATTCATATGAGCCCCATCGCGATTGCTTGAAGTCTATGACGTCGTATAGATAAGATGTTGTTCCCGTTAATGATGTACGTTATGCGAAGACTAACGAGGTCTTCTTATGAACCTTATGGCAATAAAACACATGTACAGATAGGCGAAAACAAGTAGGTACAGACAAACACATGTACAGACAGACAAACACATACACAGACAAACAAACACATGTACAGATAGGCAAAAACATGTAGGTACAGACAAACACATGTACAGACAGACAAGCACATACACAGACAAACAAACACATGTACAGATAGGCAAAAACATGTAGGTACAGACAAACACATGTACAGACAGACAAGCACATACACAGACAAACAAACACATGTACAGATAGGCAAAAACATGTAGGTACAGACAAACACATGTACAGACAGACAAGCACAAACACAGACAAACACATGTACAGACAGACAAACAAACACATGTACAGATAGGCAAAAACATGTAGGTACAGACAAACACATGTACAGACAGACAAGCACATACACAGACAAACAAACACATGTACAGATAGGCAAAAACATGTAGGTACAGACAAACACATGTACAGACAGACAAGCACATACACAGACAAACAAACACATACACAGACAAACAAACACATGTACAGATAGGCAAAAACATGTAGGTACAGACAAACACATGTACAGACAGACAAGCACATACACAGACAAACAAACACATGTACAGATAGGCAAAAACATGTAGGTACAGACAAACACATGTACAGACAGACAAGCACATACACAGACAAACAAACACATGTACAGATAGGCAAAAACATGTAGGTACAGACAAACACATGTACAGACAGACAAACACATACACAGACAAACAAACACATGTACAAATAGGCAAAAACATGTAGGTACAGACAAACACATGTACAGACAGACAAGCACATACACATACAGACAAACACATGTACAGACAGACAAGTACATACACAGGCAGACAAACACATTTACAGATAGAGAAACACATAGACAGACAGACACATAGACAGACAAACACATAAACAGACAAACACATAGACAGACAAACACATAGACAGACAAACACATAGACAGACACATAGACAGACAGCCACATAGACAGACAAACACATAGACAGACAAACACATAGACAGACAAACACATAGACAGACAAACACATAGACAAACACATAGACAGACAGACACATAGACAGAGAAACACATAGACAGACAAACACATAGACAGACAAACACATAGACAGAGAAACACATAGACAGACAAACACATAGACTGACAGAGAAACACATAGACAGACAGACACATAGACTGACAGAGAAACACATAGACAGACAGACAGACACTTATACCTAGTTTTAATACGTGTACATATGGAAAACACTCACTTTGATATATGGGACCATTTCTTTGGTCAAAACTAGAAGTTAAAGTGAAGAATAAACCATCGTTAAAAGCTTTTAGGAAAGCAGTTAGGTTAGTTGATGTGTGTGGTATCCTCGACGGCTTGTGCAAGTGCATAGCTTGCTCCGCCTAGATCCTAGGTGGAAAGTGCTACAATCCATCTGAGGTGTAAGGATAGCATACACATCAACTGGTGCAAATTGATTTTGCCGTTTCCTCAGTGTGTTTCTTTCTTTTTTCTTTGTATCTCTTCCTGTAATGTATTGTAATAGTACTGTAAATCATTGTATTATATTATGTAGTGTCCCCAATTAGCTAACCAAAGCTAAATAACTTGACATATAAATAAAGTATATCACCATCATCATCAGAAAAACACATAGACAGGCAGAGAAACACATGTATAAATAGTCAAACACATATACAAATAGTCAAACACATATACAAATAGTCAAAAACATATACAAACAGCCAAACACATATACAAACAGCCAAACACATATACAAACAGCTAAACACATACAAAAACAGACAAACACATATAGAAACAGCCAATCACATATACAAACAGCCAAACACATATACAAACAGCCAAACACATATACAAACAGCCAAACACATATACAAATAGCCAAAAACATATAGAAACAGCCAAACACATATACAAATAGCCAAAAACATATAGAAACAGACAAACACATATAGAAACAGACAAACACACAAAATATAACAGACAGACAGATAAACATTCATATTTCATAGGGTCAGTCTGTTAATTGTATATATAGGGTTTTTTGATCGATGTTTAATCGGAGTGATTTAATGAATTATAACTGGTGGTTACCAATATTTTCTGCGGGTAGTCATCGTGTCTGCTAGTTGGTTTGGTTACGCTCTAAATCCCCTTTGATAATAGTCTCAACTTTACCGGCTATATACTTGCGATGTATATTATAATTGCCCTAATTCATTATGACGTCAACATCAAAACATTCATCAAAATTCTATTTTAACGCAAGGGATCTTGGTCGTTCGGGCGGAGACAAAACAACGCAAATGCACTGAAAATGGCTCTAAAGAACCATATAAATTCAAGAGGAGAAGAAGAATAGCTTCTAAATGCCCTGAATATTATTTAGTACATATGAACACACATTATATCCAAAAACCAGATCATTTTAATGTAACTTGTTTGATCAAATTTTCTATTGGATTTGGTGATTGTATCCCCTACATAAACAAACCGTGATGTCATAATGAAATAGTGCAATTAACAAGTGAATTATTCCTTTTAGGAATTACAGAAAAGATTGGGTAAACACATGGAAAGTATTTGACATTTAATGAATGAGGCCAACACTAAAGCGAGTTTTCATATAATTGAATAATCGGAATAAATTAGATACTTGTAAAAATGTATACTTCAACGTTTTTGCTAAGTATATATATATATATATATATATATATATACAGCGTCGCCAAGAACATGTATAAATATATATATATTTTTCAAAGAAGAAATATGTATCAGCCTAGTAATCGGTCATATTTCATAATGAATTATACAGGCTGCATAGCTATTGGACTACATCAACCTATATCAACCATGAATGCTTGTGTACGCTATCATATATATTGGAGTTAAGATGTTAAATAACCATAACACTAACCCTACTAACCCCGACTGATGATTATAGTGTAATAAACACCTTAATAGTCAAATCATTTCTCTGGCTTGGTTATGGTGACCGCAATGCATGCATGTTGGTAGTACTGCTCTGGCACCAATCCTAATCAATCGAGCAGTGCTATGTTGAAGCACGTTTTGATAATGTTAACGTCATTGTTATATTAACAAACACCAACTAGAAACAGTAACATCAATCTTATAGTGTGCATGTGTATATATAGATAATTAACCACATTGGAATATACTACTATTAATGTATAGATCACCCTGAAAAACTAACCGTCTTTAATCGCCGATTGACCGAAAACGCAATAATCCTTTCATTTCACTCACCACTATATAGTTAAGTCAAAATATTTCTGTTAGTGCCACGTAAACACACTAAAAAAACCAAGGTGATTTACCGACTGTTGTTAATTGGTAAAGACTGTTGTACTGCGGCAGCCTTTAAAAAATACCTATGTATTGGAAATAATCAAAACAAGACACAATTATACTAAAAGATACAACACAATTTTATTAAAAAACAGTACCTAAACGAGAAACCATCATTGGTGCATACTTAAAGCATAAAAAATGCTTGAAATCACAATTTAGTATAGTCGTGTCTCATTTAGGAGACAAAGAATTAGCTATTTTAGAGGCAGTTTTAAGTCCCTTCTGTAGAATATTCTCACTGGGGAGGTCTGACCATTGCAATTATGTGGTTTTATTAAACGCTAACTATATTTCTCGTTAACTACTTTATTGTGTAAGTATTATCTTTACTTTTTATATGTATATTGTCTAAATTATAACTAAGTTGCGTGAATTTTCTAGAGTAAGTACAAAAACCTCGCTAAAATATTTTACTTAGAAAGAATTCGGTATAGTAAATATTAATAAGAGTAACAAATCACAAAAAAAGCAAAATGAACTTATTTCTTTATTCATTGTGTTTTTGGAAACTATATAAATGTTGATATTGCAGATGATTTATGTCTTGCAGAGATACTCATTTCGAGTTGTTAATCACTATTGTATTTTAAGCCAGGATCTGCCGTGGCTCAATCTTATTAACTATGACGAGGATTGATCTAATCACGGTATCTACACGTTTTTCAAGGAAATTATTTGCTAATCCCCATTGTTATTAATATTACACGGTAATATTAGGAAATGAAGATATAAAGCCTATCCTACGTCGAATATCGTAGAGTAATTGGGCCTTTATAGCTGGCTGATAGAAGATTTATACATATCAAGACAATCTTTTTACCCGAAATATTTCAGTGAGAGCATGAAAAGATTGTCAAAAATGAACTGTATGTTGTGAAAACCGTGAAATGGATTAAATTGAATAACATATTCTAGTGCAACTGTACCACTACAGTTGTATTACTTAGGTGAAACACTTTGGTTCATGATCCTGAGCACATCAACTCAAAAGGCTAGCTAATTATCGTTAATTTCAGCATGACATGCAACAGAGCAAGCTAACTGCAATCTTATTGCCCACTAGTTTCAAAGGACTATTTCAAGGGCCTATTTTCATACTTCAAAAGGTCATTCAGTACAAACATAAAAAACAGTAAATGTACTCAATGAATCTCGCTAACACTGCAGTCTTGATGCAGTCGTGCGTACAGCTTGATTGTTAACACTCAAACATCAGACGCCCTTTAGTATCTATACCGTTCTTTTCCTTAAAAACTCGTCAAATACGCAATTGTATGTCGTGTAGAAATAACATACCAATATCCTGCATTGACACCTGCACTTAGTCATCAGTGAAACAATGTCTTAGTCAAGACATCAAACTGTTATTACTGGACAATCACTTAAGATCAAACTATTCTATCAAATGCACTACACTGTCGATAAAACATTTCCTACAGAGAAGTTCTTCATTACTTACAGGTTTAGTTGTCAGATTTTGGTTTTCTTGTATTTTCTTTGCAAAGCCGTGTAGTGATTGTAAATCGTTGAGTAATTGAAAGTCTTTGATTAATCTACCCCCTCTGAAGATAGCCAGGGTTTTTAATATCATTGCTGATTTCTTATTGGTGTATACAATTATGTCAGTCTATCACGACACCAGGGCTTACATCAGTGTTTGCAGTGGGAGCAGTAAGTTTATTTTAGATTTAATCTCTTTCATCGTAAACTCTTTGCTTAATTACAAACATGCAGAGTCATAAGAAACATTGGTCAACTTTAGCAGATATTTTATATTGTATTGTTATTACTATAACTGATAATCAAAAATGGTATGTTATCAAGTTATCAGTAACATAACTTTCCGAATATATTTACGAGTAAACCCTACCGTGTAGACATGCCTTTTTTTCATACATTTTATCACCATGTGAATATGCATACTGAGAAATTAGGCATTTTGTTTCCTTTATTCTAAATGTGGTTTGTACTATTCATACTTGTACGTGACAGAACCGCTGCTGTCATCTTTATAGAAATAAATGATTTCATATTACAGACACAAGTGAAGTAATTAAAACAGACAAGGGTGAAGATGGAACAAGAAATCTATAGAGTATCAAGTCGGTATTCTATAAATAATGGTGCTCATGAAATATGCCGTGCACATCGTATATCAGAGTAACTGTCAATTTCTAATATTCCAAGATCTTATGTTATTGACTGTATTTGTAACATGTTTTGCTTTACCACCTCTCTTTGAAATGACTGTTTGTTCGACTATGGTATAGTTCTTCTGCCTGCTGTCGCATGAGCTACACCAACTATATATGTTATAGGCATTACTAGTCTTCTAATTGTATAATATTTGTTGTGTTCTTATTTATAACAACACACCATCAAATATGCATTAACTACAATGCTATAGCTCAAAGTCGTCTTATACTGTAAACAATTCCAGTATTTTGTTGACAATTGACTTAGGTCATACAGGAGAGAGAATTCATTAGTCACGTGAACACTCAATGGAACAATGTTACAATCTATGTTAATAGACATTCAATAAAAATACAAATGTATAATCTCTATATATACTTACAAAGATACTGTCCGACAGTGACTAATGGATTCACCGACTCACCAACTGGAAGATGGACAGAGCGCAGAGGCAAGGACGGACGGACAAAATATGGACAACTATAACAAACGCGAAAGCTTGATCCGAGTTCTACAGACATTACCAATCATGTATTTTTGATCTACATTGTTGTTAAGTGAACTCCTCGCAAATGGACTTTACACATCGATGTTCTTCATTGACTATCTTGAATTGCACTTTTAAAACTCTAAAATGTTTTCTAGCGATAACAGGGTAATCTAGTTTATAACAAACTTCACAGCATATATCCGGAAATACGAACTGTTACATAGTATCTAGCGATGAGGTCTCGTCACACTGAACACTAATATAACGCATATTGCACGCGGTAAACACGTAAATAACTCGACTGAATAAAGCACTCACACCGTATTATATGACAGACGCTCAACCCACCATAGAATATCACATAGTATAGCACAACAACAGCCTATGCATAAATAGCTACGTTGATAATATATGGCCATGATATGGCATTTTTACAGGAATACTGGTCGGACTCTTGTAGCACGCAGATAACTATAATAATAACTATAATATAGACCGCTCTACTAGGCCTCTACTAACTATACGTAGTCCTCTCTACTAAATGTAAAAAATACAATGAGAAATTAGCATTTTTCAAATTGATTTCAACACATCACTTATAGAATTCATTCATATTAATAAACAATAATAATGTCAAGAGATTGTGAGATATGTAAGGACTGTAAGTTTATCCATCGACATAACATAGCATAGGTGGTTTTTCTCTACTATATGATATTGTGTTTTCAAGTTAATAGATGTTTGGTGACTTGCATTTCCTGCTACAACATAAATAGTTCCTGTACTGTCCTTTATTAATGCACAGATTAACTACAGAATTGTTAATGAACACACTCAGCTGTATTGTCCTACCGTTGCCAACCAGGTTGATGGACTGAATGACTGCAATGAAGTGTTTGTTTTTCTGCCTTGTTATAATTCTGTTTTTCACACTTTTGCGTTTCTTTTTATTAATTATAGCTGGTATTGTTTTTATTAATTATAGCTGGTATTGTTTTTATTAATTATAGCTGGTATTGTTTAAGTAGCATATACATTGGCAAATCTTTCTACTGAAAATGTTGTTTAGTGGGACATTGTAAGATGCGGGAACAACAATTATGTTTGATGTGTGTGTGTTTGTGTGTGTGATAAAAGAATAATATATGATAATATATCTACATATACAATATAGCAATGTATGATTGTATTTCTAAGGTATGTACAGGATAATTGAAAAAAAAAACAGTATAGAGTCATTTATATCTAGTTAATGTTCTTTTTCTTTCGTTGTTAACCAGTATATCAGTAAGTGATGTTGGTGCCCATTTAGATTGTTCCAGAGTTTGCGATCGCATTTTTCGTATTTCTTTGGAAGGTATATAGTCTCGCTAGTAACGAAACTTATCAATTCGTGGCGTTGCAGACAGAACCCCACACTTCAAGTCCATACATGAATATCGTACATTATCTCAGCTATGTTGACGATATATAATATAGTAATAATCTATTTTGTAAAGGAACCAAAAGCCAATAATTAATTTGTATGATGACGTCACGTTATTTGTCGTGGTATGTTTCTGTGGGAGATCTGCAGCAAATCAGTGAAAACTGGTCAAATAAGTTTGACAGATAAACGATCAAAGTGAAGAGCAACGATAAAGGCAAAAATAAAATCCTTGCTGCTTTACTCTGAACCCGTCTCATGTTTAAAAATATTACTTTAATTCGTATCTGAAACTCTTTTTCCGTATCCTTGATTTCTCAATACTATTTGGCTTTCATCCTATTTTCTGTGTGTTTTCAATATTGCTTACCTATCTACTATATTTGACGCTAATTAAGGTTACACGCGAACACAACCAAACAAGTTGCCGCAAATTAGAGTTCGTCACAAGTAGATATTTGTGCATTTTTTGTCTTTTGCATGTTTTGTCTTTGTTTTTTTTAACACTGAGTTGTTGAAAGTGTTTTTATGTTTTTTGTTGTTGTTGTTTTTTTGTTAAAAATAATATTAATGATCATATATTTAGATGTAGTTGTGACCTACCTTGATTCAGTCCTGAAGTGTCTAGGGAATGAGCACAACTCTGCCTAAACAACAGATTAAATTGTTACATATTTCCTTAGTTTCCTTGACGACCAATATTGTAAATCAACAAGGTAGTGTTGAAATTCTAACTGGTCAACATCATGGATTTGCTCTTTGGTCCACGTCACATAATAGCTCACATTACACAGTGAAGACTTTCGACTAATCGCAGTGAAAATAACGAACCTGTTCCTCTCCGCCTTCCCCTTTTGACGGTTTTTATATGTAATTTAACTAACTAACCTTACTCCACCACAAGCTGACACACTAAAAGACCCGACCAGTGTTTTGTGATTGGCCTTATCATTTTAGTCATTTGTTTTGCCACTTATAGTTGATGTGAAAAACAAACGTTTTTGTTATGATAATGTTGCATCAGAGGATACAAAAGACTTTTTGTTGTAGTCTGTTAATGTGGGCAAATGAATAGCAAAGTAAATCTTGAATATATATTATACTCTTGTCAAAACTGGGACAAAATAATAGACAATAATAGCATATCACAAGAGTTTAATAGGAAACTGAGTTTTAAAATCTTGAGATTGCAATTAAATAGATTAATTTAAGAACATCATAGTGTTTATCTTGTCATAGAAAGATAGATGACGAACTAGAGTGAATACTGATTTTAGTTAAAAAATAGATACGATAGACAGCTGAAACTGGAACGTGTTGAAATAAACCTTGGCGACTTTACGGAAAATGGATGTACGTGAACCAACACAGTGACTCAATTATCGATTAATCACGAATAAATGGATGGACAGAAGCAGGAATAGACTAAAGAATGGATATGCAGTGAAAAACATAAATCCTTTACGTTTTCAACAGATTAAAACATTTTCAACGATATATTGTCGTCACAATAACTGTAAAATCAATCCAATACGAATAATGCATGTACGTGCGTTTGGTGTAATCTTAGTAAAACCAAGTTGATAGATTATTCAATACTACACAGATATAAGCAATTCACTACATTACATTACATCTGCACGTTGGTCTTATCAAGCCATTCCTCTATTGTCTCACTGCACATTTTGGGCCAGTTTTAGCCCAAACTTGAGAGGGAATTGACGAAATTAATTAATAAGGTCAAAGTCACCAATGAAGGAGAAATATTCGTAATTTTTATTTTAAAAACACCACAAATTTGAGATAAAAAGTAAGAACGAAAATGCAGTGCTTGCCGTTTGGTTTAAACCAACGCCTCTACAAGGATATATTTGACAACATCAACAATATCATAGATAAAGCTGGAGGGGTGTTTTGTGTAATTTAACGCTGTTGTTTCTACATACCTTCTAATACATTTCCTCTTTGTGTTTTTGTACAAGAACAATAACAATATTGTTAAAACGTGTTAAATAACGACCATGAATCACCGCAGTGCATACACAAGACTGCTGTGATGTCACTATAGTCCTAGCCACCCCTCCCTACGATATAAATGGCCTCAATAGAAATTTAGTCTACTGTAAACGTCTTTGCGATACATACCAGTGTCGAGCATTAACCGCGAACGAAAGCACGAGACTCACAAGCTATACAGCACAAACAATCGTTGCACGATCATCATTTCGTAACGTTATTCCATTAATGATCAAATCACCGAGTTTCGAACTGTTGGTTTTTTATGCCCGCACAGCACAAAATCAAAGAAAAGCGCTTGTGTCTCGGTAAACATGCTGGTTAACATAGGTTTCTCCAACAACACAATTATATCATATACGAGAATGATGGTTAAATTGTAAAAGCGATAAATGTGAAGCGAGTTCTTTTCATACCATTGATTGTTACAAATTAAATGAATCACATCGTTATTTAATCTAGCTATGTCTTCTTGGTGTAGTTTATCACTTGATCAACTCTCTGTTGCAGTTTTGTTGTGAACCTGTTTATAGTATTATCAGCTACAAGGTCACCACATACATCACCAATACCATACGCAGATGAACATTTTCTGTAGTGAAATACTAACGCATCGTTATCACTCACCCTCATTGCTGTTACTTTTTCATTGGTTGATTTGCTGATATGGTGTATACCCATCTCAAAGACTTGCTGAGGATCCACAATGCATTTCGACCATGACGGTAGAGTTTTACTTGTCCTATACTGAATGCGTAATGTTCGTAGTTTACTTTTCTTCTTCCCATGAACACCTGGTATACGGGCATTAAGACTGAATATTACACTATCAAAACAATACCCACAATGCTGTGCAGTGTGAATATCGTGCAGGAAGCGAGGGACAGAGTTATGCTTTAATGGTACTATATACTCATCAATATCATTGAACGCTACAAACTTTGATGTAGCTTTATTTCTATAAAGACAGTCTTGTACAGCTAACACCTGTCCATGATACCACAACTGATTGACATTTCTAGTCAAGTGACTTGGTATATCCCATAATAGTAATCTGACCACGCCCTTTTTCCTATAATACGCTAATAACCGTTTGATTGGCTCGTCTGTTTTGTAATCATAAAATGTTAAAAGACCAGCTCCAAGCTTCAATGATACTTCAATAAACTCTGTTAGTTGATACAAAAATTCTATGCCCTCCCCCCTTAGGGGAGGTATGCATATCGAGTACACAATCATAGTCCCTGAGGAAGCTGATGCTATTAATGGTACTTGTATTTGACTTGCTTGTCCGTCGATAGACACGTGTATATAGTGTGAATCAAAGTGACATGCTGACAGCTTACACGATACAATATACCCGCCATATTGACGGGCATGGTTTTCGTTATTAGTGTAATACTGAGCCATTTGTGGGGGACATTGACAAGTCGTGTGATCATCACAAAAATGGCACACTATCTTTGCTTGGTAGTATTTACCAGTCAATATTATCAGCCGTACTACTTGCTGTTGTTCATCGATAAATGCAGAATAGATGTATAAGTCTTGCTGCAGTCTCTGAAAGGTACCTGTGGTGCTAACATCAGCTGATTTCTGATATTTAGGTCTTTTAGTTACTGCAGTCGATGCAGTCAAACCATTGACGTTTAACACAACAAGCTCCCAGTAGATTACTAGAACAGTACAGCAAAACACGACAATAACGCCTGAAATAACTTTGAATCGTTGTATCATCATCTAATATGATGTAAATCAGCTATCTGCAAAAAAAAAAAACACTTTATAATAGAGTTCAGCGATTCATTGATCACTGTGGCGTATTGAAATCGAGCGTAGTCAGATTCAAAACGACTAGGCGTTACTCGGATGAACGAAAGAGCCTGAGTCTCCCACGTGTGATACATATATTTCCAAGATGGCTGTTGATGTCGAGTTGTTTATGAAAGATGAAGCTTCACAAACATCAAACCAACATTTATCAAGAATTGTGAGAGGTATAGTTTTGCATGGTTGAACAAAGCATCAATAATTATCTATGTTTGACTGGATTCTTTTGGTATTTAGATGTGTATGACAACAAATTGGCGATATTGAAGTTGGTCGAGGATTTGGGGTATGCTTATTTAATAAACCAATCACAATATTTACAATGATTTATGCTTCACACATTGGGGAAATCACTTGAATGATAGTTAATATTGTTTGCTGCTAATTCTACGCTAATTCACTCACCTTAGAGAGAATATACTGCTTAAAGGCCCAGTGTAGACCGGGATGCTTTGCGGCCGTTTGTTTATGTTTTGAAAATATGTATTGTCAAAGTCGCTTTCTGTTTGGTTTAAAATACATGAGAGCCATGGTTGAAACATGTTGCGAAGCTGCCAGTTCCCGTCGGTGAGTATTTTCATTGATCTTTTATAATATATCAGCTTGAGCTAAACAAGTAATTATGGAAGTAAAAACATTCAATCATTGATGTGCGATGTTAATTATGACGCTGTGAATGCTTGTAGCTCATGGAGGATGACAACGAGAATTCCTGTGACTCTTTCGTCTGACAGTGATCAAACAACTATTCTGCAAAGTCACTATTTGTCTAGTTACCGAAACCCAAAAGAGCCCTTTCGACTCGTTCAAAACACGAAAACGTACAATATAAGTCGAGTTTGACTAACTTTTTTATGGCAAACGTAGTCTTTGTGTCTTCGGTCTACGAGCCATTTAGTTTATTTTGAGTTTGGCATTGACTATAGCCCGACTAAATATCTCAAAATAAACTTTCTGATGAACTCAATTGATAAAATATGACGCTAAACATCATTAACTGATAATCATTCTATAAAATGAAAGTACTGAATTACAATAACATTCATGGAGATGAACGATGAAAATGGATTGTAATCAAACATTCCAATCAATATAATTTCCATCATACACTGGGCCTTTAGTGAATGTGTAATAGAATGCACATATTCATGTTTGTATTGGTAGCAAATCATGCTGTGTCTTTTTGTGCAGACCTTATTTAACAGATGCCAATGTAAGTCAACGATGTAGAGCTGTGCAGCTTCTATCAGGAGTTTTACAGAGACTCGTGAATTATAAACTGAACCAACAGCAAGGTGATTTCAATCAACATCATTACTATCAGCTGTCATGTCATCAACAGTGTTGTCATCAATATATCATCATTGTTGTCATCATCATATCTATGTTATCATTATCATCTTTCAAGCAGTAGCTTAAATTTCTTCATCGCCATGACAATCATTGCACTTGACTAACTCTGCATAGTTCAGTAGAATCTTATAATATTGGGAATGATGTACTCAACTAATGACCAGCATGCCAACATGAGGCTTCAAGCTCAGTTGGTAGAGCATTGCACTAGCAACATAAAGGTCATGGGTCATGGTTGCTGAAGGCTGATTCTTTTTGGGTCTTCCTTCACACAATTGCTTAAATTGCTTCATCAAAATGACAATCATTATACTTACAATTCAATCTACCATGGTTCAAAACACCCTTGCAATATTAATGGTTGTTTGGTAGGTATTGTTTATTATAATACTTATATTTTTATTTATCAATATATTAAACATTGTACCATTAAATTAGTACTATTGAAAAGGGCTGTGTGACAGAGATGTACCAATGCTCAACCAATCAGCTTTTACATTTTTTGAATAATATATTCTGATTGGCTAAGCTCTATGATATATTTGTAACACAATCTCTTTTTAAGGACATATTTAAATGGTCATTAAAGTACTAGATATTATTTAAATGATACAATGTTATTAATGGTTGTTTGGTAGTTGAGGTATTGGTCAGTTTCTACTGCGATCGTCTTAAGGATCACTACTCCATAGCACCATATACTTTATATGGTCTACAAGCACTGGTGAGTCATTATATTCTTACTATTGTATCCCAGTGGCATTATTCTTCACCTGCTCTATCCACTGTTGTCTTTGAACACTCACCAACATCAACATGATATTCATCAGTGCCATCACCACCAGGCCCTGTGCACGATGTTGGTGTAGTGGACATTTTTCTAACGCTACGTTTGGACAATTTTCTCAGCAATTACTCAACATACATCAATGAAATTTTACACAATTAAAATTTAGTTCATGTGCGTCTCAGCAATGTTTTTTTTGGCATTTAATATTTTGTATTAAAGAAGTTTGAAGAAAATAAAATTATGTACATCGAAAATGCCGAAAATTAGTTGAGAAAAATTAACGTAAATTTGTTATCAAAAATTCTTGATTGAGGTTTGTTTAAAAAATTTATAACTTTCCAGGTGCACACTAAACTCACTATGTTTTTGGAAATTTTTAGTGATCCTGAACTTTTTGATGACAGGAAAATGGGAAAAAACTAGCGTTAGAATTGATAAAAAATTTAGCGTAGGAACGCTACATCCAAAACACAGTGCACTTGCATGTCACGCTGATCATGCTTCATGAGGTGCACAACGTGCCTTTGGAATTAGTCTCAATAGTGCTAAACATGCTTTTCCGTGCCTTACATGTATATGGTGCGTAAATCGTACCAGTCGTGCATAAATGTTTCGTGCCAAACATGCCTTAACGTCATCCCCAAACAAGTCGTATTTTTCGCGTGTAGCGAGGTAAAAATCCAGAGTAATCAAGTATAATTTTACTCAATTTGTTATGATGTCAGTATTTTTACGTTATATACTAAGTGAAATTTGGATTTTTTAGTTTATTATTATCAAGAACGAACCGTTTAAAAAAATGGTAAAAATTGCAATATTAACATTTACTCAAACTTAATACAAAGATATAGGCTTAAGATGAAATTGATGATTTATTTATAACTTCTGTGAATTGTAAATTGTTATAAAGAAATAAAGAGAATTATTATAAAATATTTGTTCTCAATTTCCATCTCTCACTTTTTTATCTCAATGCCGAGAATTTTCGGAAAGGTTTTTACTGACAAAATTCCGAAGACGGGAGTTTTGCATTTTTCCCGCCACTTCGTCGCCAACTCAGTCAAAGCTGAAGTCAACCGTGAAGCTGTACCGTGAAGTTGTCACTCAAACTCGAACAAGGTAAATAAATACTCAAGTGAATAATCATCTCATTAAAAATTTACTAATACAGTATTATACGAGTGATACAATACAAAACAACTAGAAACAAGTACTAATTAAATATTCCTATCTTTAAAATTTCTCGAAGCAATGTCAATCTAATTTTATCAACAAATCCAGTGTTGTACACTAGTCTTCGATCCATTAATTATGTCTCGCCAGAACTAGAGCTCGATTAATACATTTAACGTCAACTTTCTCTCCACTCTGATATGACTTTTGTTTAACTTGATACTCACCTCAGCTGCTTTCTTCTTGCAACTCGATCTCTACCAAAATTTTCATGAAAAAGAGCAACCAACAAACAAATCTAAACACACATGATAAGTATTGCACTCCCCGTAAAATAATGAATACTTGTTGAATCATTTATCGTATTTCCATTTGCTTTATTTAACATTAAATTTCCCACTTGTTTTAGATCATTTAAAACATCAAAACGACCAGATGATAATGAATGTCCAAAAATCATAGGGCACGTTCGGCACGGATTAGGCAAGATTTGGTGCGAAGCGGGCCGGCACTAAAAGCACTCAAAATTGGGCACGAAATGCAGAATGAGAAACATCGTAAACACACGAAAGGCACAACTTCAAGGCACGAAAGGCAGGCTTGATTAGCACGATAAGCACTTTTCTCAAGTTTGACGAAGTCGCAAAAATCTCGCTTGTCCACCGTAAGAGTCGGATTTTTTGTAGAAGCATCTGGGTTTTTTTCTTAGTTAAAAATCGCCGAGCCATTTTCTGTCAAAGCAAATGGTATCAAATGAAACCTTGATAACATAGCTAACCACTGCTTCAACATAAATAGTCCTTAGTTATGAACTGAGAAAGATAGAGAAAAAATAAAACTCTTTTTTGCCTAAAAATCATTCAAGTGCCGCGTGTACACCAACATTGTGCACAAGGCCACCACCCTTGCTATGACTGTCACTGTCCTCACCACCACGTCCTTGCCATCACTGTCATCACCACCACCCTTGCTATCATTGTCATCACCACCACCACCCTTGCTATCACTGTCATCACCACCACCCTTGCAATCACTGTCATCACCACCACCCTTGCTATCACTGTCATCACCACCACCACCCTTGCTATCACTGTCACCACCAAACCTTGCTATCACTGTCACCACCACCCTTGCTATCACTGTCACCACCACCCTTGCTATCACTGTCACCACCACCCTTGCTATCACTGTCATCACCACCACCCTTGCTATCACTGTCACTGTCACCACCACCACTCTTGCTGTCACTGTCATCACCACCACCCTTGCTGTCACTGTCACCACCACCACCCTTGCTATCACTGTCATCACCACCACCCTTGCTGTCACTGTCACCACCACCACCCTTCCTATCACTGTCACCACCAAACCTTGATATCACTGTCATCACCACCACCCTTGCTATCACTGTCATCACCACCACCCTTGCTATCACTGTCACCACCACCACCCTTGCTATCACTGTCATCACCACCACACTTGCTATCACTGTCACCACCACCACCCTTGCTATCACTGTCACCACCAAACCTTGATATCACTGTCATCACCACCACCCTTGTTATCACTGTCACCACCACCACCCTTGCTATCACTGTCACTGTCAACACCACCCTTGCTATCACTGTCATCACCACCACCCTTGCTATCACTGTCACTGTCACCACCACCCTTGCTATCACTGTCACCACCACCACCCTTGCTATCACTGTCACCACCACCCTTGCTATCACTGTCATCACCACCACCCTTGCTATCACTGTCACCACCACCACCCTTGCTATCACTGTCATCACCACCACCCTTGCTATCACTGTCACCACCACCCTTGCTATCACTGTCATCACCACCACCCTTGCTATCACTGTCACCACCAAACCTTGATATCACTGTCATCACCACCACCCTTGTTATCACTGTCACCACCACCACCCTTGCTATCACTGTCACTGTCAACACCACCCTTGCTATCACTGTCATCACCACCACCCTTGCTATCACTGTCACTGTCACCACCACCCTTGCTATCACTGTCACCACCACCACCCTTGCTATCACTGTCACCACCACCCTTGCTATCACTGTCATCACCACCACCCTTGCTATCACTGTCACTGTCACCACCACCCTTGCTATCACTGTCACCACCACCACCCTTGCTATCACTGTCACCACCACCCTTGTTATCACTGTCATCACCACCACCCTTGCTATCACTGTCATCACCACCACCCTTGCTATCACTGTCACCACCACCACCCTTGCTATCACTGTCATCACCACCACCCTTGCTATCACTGTCACCACCACCCTTGCTATCACTGTCATCACCACCACCCTTGCTATCACTGTCACCACCACCACCCTTGTTATCACTGTCATCACTTCCACCACCCTTGCTATCACTGTCACTGTCACCACCACCCTTGCTATCACTGTCACCACCACCACCCTTGCTATCACTGTCATCACCACCACCCTTGCTATCACTGTCACCACCACCACCCTTGCTATCACTGTCATCACCACCACCCTTGCTATCACTGTCACCACCACCCTTGCTATCACTGTCACCACCACCCTTGCTATCACTGTCATCACCACCACCACCCTTGCTATCACTGTCACCACCACCACCCTTGCTATCACTGTCATCACCACCACCACCCTTGCTATCACTGTCATCACCACCACCCTTGCTATCACTGTCATCACCACCACCACCCTTGCTATCACTGTCATCACCACCACCCTTGCTATCACTGTCATCACCACCACCCTTGCTATCACTGTCATCACCACCACCACCCTTGCTGTCACTGTCACCACCACCACCCTTGCTATCACTGTCACCACCACCCTTGCTATCACTGTCATCACCACCACCCTTGCTATTACTGTCATCACCACCACCCTTGCTGTCACTGTCACCACCACCCTTGCTATCACTGTCATCACCACCACCACCCTTGCTATCACTGTCACCACCACCACCCTTGTTATCACTGTCATCACCACCACCCTTGCTATCACTGTCACCACCACCCTTGCTATCACTGTCATCACCACCACCCTTGCTATCACTGTCACCACCACCACCCTTGCTATCACTGTCACTGTCAACACCACCCTTGCTATCACTGTCACCACCACCACCACCCTTGCTATCACTGTCATCACCACCACCCTTGCTATCACTGTCATCACCACCACCCTTGCTATCACTGTCACCACCACCACCACCCTTGCTATCACTGTCACCACCACCACCCTTGTTATCACTGTCATCACCACCACCCTTGCTATCACTGTCACCACCACCACCCTTGCTATCACTGTCACCACCACCCTTGCTATCACTGTCATCACCACCACCCTTGCTATCACTGTCACCACCACCCTTGCTATCACTGTCACCACCACCACCCTTGCTATCACTGTCATCACCACCACCCTTGCTATCACTGTCATCACCACCACCCTTGCTATCACTGTCACTGTCACCACCACCCTTGCTATCACTGTCATCACCACCACCCCTCCTATCACTGTCACTGTCAACACCACCCTTGTTATCACTGTCATCACCACCACCCTTGCCATCACTGTCACCACCACCACCCTTGCTATCACTGTCATCACCACCACCCTTGCTGTCACTGTCACCACCACCACCCTTGCTATCACTGTCACCACCACCCTTGCTATCACTGTCATCACCACCACCCTTGCTATCACTGTCACCACCACCACCCTTGCTATCACTGTCATCACCACCACCCTTGCTATCACTGTCATCACCACCACCCTTGCTATCACTGTCACCACCACCACCCTTGCTATCACTGTCACCACCACCACCCTTGCTATCACTGTCATCACCACCACCCTTGCTATCACTGTCATCACCACCACCCTTGCTATCACTGTCATCACCACCACCCTTGCTATCACTGTCACTGTCACCACCACCCTTGCTATCACTGTCACCACCACCACCCTTGCTATCACTGTCACCACCACCCTTGCTATCACTGTCATCACCACCACCCTTGCTATCACTGTCACTGTCACCACCACCCTTGCTATCACTGTCACCACCACCACCCTTGCTATCACTGTCACCACCACCCTTGTTATCACTGTCATCACCACCACCCTTGCTATCACTGTCATCACCACCACCCTTGCTATCACTGTCACCACCACCACCCTTGCTATCACTGTCATCACCACCACCCTTGCTATCACTGTCACCACCACCCTTGCTATCACTGTCATCACCACCACCCTTGCTATCACTGTCACCACCACCACCCTTGTTATCACTGTCATCACTTCCACCACCCTTGCTATCACTGTCACTGTCACCACCACCCTTGCTATCACTGTCACCACCACCACCCTTGCTATCACTGTCATCACCACCACCCTTGCTATCACTGTCACCACCACCACCCTTGCTATCACTGTCATCACCACCACCCTTGCTATCACTGTCACCACCACCCTTGCTATCACTGTCATCACCACCACCACCCTTGCTATCACTGTCACCACCACCACCCTTGCTATCACTGTCATCACCACCACCACCCTTGCTATCACTGTCATCACCACCACCCTTGCTATCACTGTCATCACCACCACCACCCTTGCTATCACTGTCATCACCACCACCCTTGCTATCACTGTCATCACCACCACCCTTGCTATCACTGTCATCACCACCACCACCCTTGCTGTCACTGTCACCACCACCACCCTTGCTATCACTGTCACCACCACCCTTGCTATCACTGTCATCACCACCACCCTTGCTATTACTGTCATCACCACCACCCTTGCTGTCACTGTCACCACCACCCTTGCTATCACTGTCATCACCACCACCACCCTTGCTATCACTGTCACCACCACCACCCTTGTTATCACTGTCATCACCACCACCCTTGCTATCACTGTCACCACCACCCTTGCTATCACTGTCATCACCACCACCCTTGCTATCACTGTCACCACCACCACCCTTGCTATCACTGTCACTGTCAACACCACCCTTGCTATCACTGTCACCACCACCACCACCCTTGCTATCACTGTCATCACCACCACCCTTGCTATCACTGTCATCACCACCACCCTTGCTATCACTGTCACCACCACCACCACCCTTGCTATCACTGTCACCACCACCACCCTTGTTATCACTGTCATCACCACCACCCTTGCTATCACTGTCACCACCACCACCCTTGCTATCACTGTCACCACCACCCTTGCTATCACTGTCATCACCACCACCCTTGCTATCACTGTCACCACCACCCTTGCTATCACTGTCACCACCACCACCCTTGCTATCACTGTCATCACCACCACCCTTGCTATCACTGTCATCACCACCACCCTTGCTATCACTGTCACTGTCACCACCACCCTTGCTATCACTGTCATCACCACCACCCCTCCTATCACTGTCACTGTCAACACCACCCTTGTTATCACTGTCATCACCACCACCCTTGCCATCACTGTCACCACCACCACCCTTGCTATCACTGTCATCACCACCACCCTTGCTGTCACTGTCACCACCACCACCCTTGCTATCACTGTCACCACCACCCTTGCTATCACTGTCATCACCACCACCCTTGCTATCACTGTCACCACCACCACCCTTGCTATCACTGTCATCACCACCACCCTTGCTATCACTGTCATCACCACCACCCTTGCTATCACTGTCACCACCACCACCCTTGCTATCACTGTCACCACCACCACCCTTGCTATCACTGTCATCACCACCACCCTTGCTATCACTGTCATCACCACCACCCTTGCTATCACTGTCACCACCAAACCTTGCTATCACTGTCATCACCACCACCCTTGCTATCACTGTCATCACCACCACCCTTGCTATCACTGTCACCACCACGACCCTTGCTATCACTGTCATCACCACCTCACTTGCTATCACTGTCACCACTACCACACTTGCTATCACTGTCACTGTCAACACCACCACCCTTGCTATCACTGTCACTATCATCATTCTCAATTATTTTATAATTAACATGCATACTCGATACTACCATTGTTATTATGTTATTATTAAGTAATGATTTGTGTAAGAAGTAGGCATAGATTATGCGCGGAATTTCAAGCACGGGATTATCATAATTGGATAAGTAAACAAATTTCCTTCGCTGTGATTGGTTAAAACCCCAAAATTGCCTAAAAATAGAATAAAAACTCGGGTTTCCCGCCATGTTATTAAATATTATTGAATCCAGTCCTTTTTCCATTGTTTCTGCCAAATATGAACTGATTATGAAATGGGGAACTGGGACTTTGAGAAAAAATTCCACTAGAGCGAATGGCCGCCATCTTGCAAGTTTTAACTCTTAAACATAAATACCACTTCACTTGAATTTTAATTGAATTTTTCACATCATTATATCGATAAGTTGTTTGTTTGTAAAGATTTTGGTAATAAAAGTTATAATGACAGTCTCGACGTTTCGACGCATCTTGCGTCATTCTCAAGAGTAAATGAAGTAGAAAATGTAAATGTATAAAGTTCGTAAATCTCATGGGACAGTCCTATAGCGTTCACTAATTGAATAACTTAGCTCTGATTGAGTCTGATTGGATGTTTAGTGTTGGTGAGATGTCTTGTATGAACAACATTTCGTTGACAAGACAATCTAGTTTTGATGTACAGCGCTTAAGGACAGTAAAGTTATCGTGGAAACCTTCGATGGTGTTATGACATTTTCTGTAGTGAATTCCTACGCTGGAGTTTTTGTGTTCTTCTATTCGCTGGTAAAGATGTCTGCACGTATAACCCACATAACCTGCCTCGCACAGGTCACATTTAAAAGAATAAACGACGTTTTGTCTGCTCACGAGTGGATGTCGATCTTCTTTAACTCTGAAGTTGGTTTTGATTTTTCGGCTTGTAAAGATCGGCTCTATTTTGACATTGATCTTGTTGTTTAAATCACGCAGTTGTTTTTTAACCATATCACAGGATTTTTGATCTTTGAACGGGACAGAGAATCTGATAACTTGATCATCTTTAGGCTGTTGTTGTTCTGACTGTTGTTGCTCTGCCTGTTGTTGCTCTGACTGTTGTTGTTGTTGTTGTTGTTGATGATGTTGTTCGTGTTGGTGTTGTTCTTGCTGGTGTTGTGACTGTTCCTGTTGTTGATGTTGTTGCATTCGTTGTTGGAGATGATATTGGTGTTGTTGTTCTTGTTGCGATTGCTGTTGTTGTGGTTGTTGGAGTTGTTGTGATTGCTGCTGATGACAATGATCTAGTTTCTGTTGATCTTGTTGTTGGCTTATAAATCTCTGCACGGTTGAATTGAAAAGTGTCGTAGGGTACTTTAGTTTGCTGAAGATTTCTTTTAGGCGATCAACCTCTTTCATGAATATCTCCCAGGATGATGAGAGTCTAAAGCCCCTATATAGCATGGTGTTGAGTAGAGCTTTCTTGTATTTTACGTCGACATGACTTTGATAGTGTAACAATAGACCTTTGTCTGTTGGTTTTCTGTAGACTTCGGTTTGTAGACTGCGACCTGTTTTGGTGATCTTCATACCCAGAAAAGGAATGGTATTATCCACAGCTAGTTCCATCGTAAATTCCAAGGACGGGTGGGCCTCGTTCAGCAGGCTAAGGAAGTGCTCAGCGTCGTCTATGTTCTTTACAAGGGCAAGGGTGTCATCCACATATCTCTTGTAGAACGCTGGAAGTTTGTTGGCATGATCAAGATTTTCCTCGATGTTGCAAAGTAAACTATTGGCCATCAGGGGTCCCAAGGGGGAACCCATCGCTACACCGTCTATTTGTTCATATAGTTGTTCGTTGAACTGGAATAATTGGTTCTTGGCAGCCATTTCTAGTAGCTGTTTGAGCTCCGTACTTGTGATGTTCAAGTTGTAAGTAGCATTAAACCAATTGTTGTGGAACGCTTTTGCTGTGAGTAGCTCGATAGTCTCGTCAACAGGTACATTTGTGAAGAGGGCAGTGACGTCATACGAAGCCAGGATGGTGTTTTCATTGACAGTGGATTTAGTAAGGTCTTCAGCAAATTCAAGAATGTTAGAGACTGTATGGTTGTTTACTGATAAGGGCTTAAGTTTTTCATCCAACCACTTAGCAAGGTTGTAGTTGTAGGTATTTACTGCCGATAATATCGGACGCATGGCTAGTTGTGGCTTGTGCGTCTTTGGCAAACCATATAAGTGTGCAAGATTCGAACCCTTAGCTAGGACTATTTTAGCAACTTCATCAGGTAGAACGGCTTTTACTAGCTTATTTAACTGCTTTTCTTTTTCCAAAAGCGGATGGTAGTGCTTGATTGGTCTTCCTCTCTTCTTCGGCTGTTCTATGCTGATCGGAGTAAATTTAGTGGTATCATCGATAGAAGCATTTTGTAGCAGTGCAATATATTCCTGTTTGTTTAGTATTACAACACCTGAGCCTTTGTCTGGTTTTGTTATGACGATATCATCTTTTTTCTTTAGTTGGTTCACTGCTTTTATTAGAGCTTTAGGAGGTGTTGCGTTCTTATGTTTAATGTAGTTGAGAGCTACAGACTTCAAAGTTGCTGATGTTAGTTCCTTCGTTTCTTTATCAAAGGTTTACACGATAACTTTACTGTCCTTAAGCGCTGTACATCAAAACTAGATTGTCTTGTCAACGAAATGTTGTTCATACAAGACATCTCACCAACACTAAACATCCAATCAGACTCAATCAGAGCTAAGTTATTCAATTAGTGAACGCTATAGGACTGTCCCATGAGATTTACGAACTTTATACATTTACATTTTCTACTTCATTTACTCTTGAGAATGACGCAAGATGCGTCGAAACGTCGAGACTGTCATTATAACTTTTATTACCATTATATCGATATTTTTTTATATTTTCATTTGCTTGTGTTTGTTTTATCTCGGTATAAATTTAATGCCTCGAAAAGCTTTGTGTTGTTGTGGTCTCCATGATGAGTGTCGACACTTATCGACAAGCGACGCAACTTCGAATCACATCGAGAGATCTAGACGAACGTCAATTCTGCAGCCTTTATAATGATGGAAAGCACCTGTATAGAAAGAGAAAGATCCGTATTTTTGTCTGAAATGAATTACGATGTAATTGCGACAAGAGGTCTATTTCAGACCACGACGGGCAGTAACGTAACAAATAGTTTATATTGTATGCCAAAGGAAGGGAAAGCATCCTTATTCGACTGAGCCTAGTTCACCAAAAGCGCTAGATATTGCTACGCAAATGCAGACGTTTGATTTCCGCATCGACAGCGATTGCTTAGACTTTTTGGTTTAGTCTGCTCAAGGCTTAGTCATGTCGTGCAGTGCATGGCGAAAATTTCTAAGTGCCAAGTAGTTGATATAGTATGCCGAAGGAAGACAAAGCATCCTCATTCGAATGCATCTGGCTCACAAGAAGCGCTTGAAATTTCTATGTAAAATACGACTAGTCTCATCTTTTTATTGAAAGCGATTCCCTTGATATTTTTGTAAAATTTTGGACTGCCCAGCATTTAGTCCATTTAAGACCGCGACGGGGCGCCGTGCATATATACACGAAAATTCTTGGGTGAACTGTCATGGATCGACGTCAGTTCCTATAACAAAAATATTTCAATTCTTGCGGCCTGTATGGCTTGTTTGTTTTCATATGGAGAAATGAAACACATAAAAGCATATGATGTGGAACTTACTCCAGATTAATGTTTATTTCTAATCAAGACATTTGAAAGCGTAGGAAAAGGAGATTGTGAAATTGAAACTGAGGATGGTGTACATCCACTCAGATTCGGAATCTATCGTACTTTTCAAGAGGAATTTACTTTGTGACTTCTGAAACTATAAAATAACAAATTTGTTTCTATAATTATACAGTCTTTTACATTGTAAGCAACAATCTTTCTCTATTTGTTTACATAATGTTTGTAATGTGAGACAAAACATCAGCAGAGTTCATATTACTTATTGTTGGTGATAATTTTGTAAGTAAAATGGCTTTTTCGTATGGTTCCCCATTTCCCATGCAAATGAGATTTCACTTCAGGATTGCTTTTAAGTTTTCAAAACGCTTTCTATAGATATTTTTTTATTAAAGAAATTAGTTTTAACACAGTTTTGATTTGTAATTCAAAATTCGCGCTTTGAGTTCTTTTAACCAATGAGAAGCTTGGAATTAATGTGATTTGAGAATGTGTCAAACGGTCATTTTTGCAAGAATGTAGCCAAATATGCCTACTTCTTACACACATCATTACTTAACTCTAACCCTAACCCATGTTTCAAACACAGGTTGTCAATCAAAATGTACCAGGTATACTTGTGGTCAAGATTGTACAAGCCATCTTCTCAGAGATTAACACACAGGTAGAATAGCTTGATAGTACTGTTGTAACGATTGTATTACTGTTAAGTGCAAGACTTGATAGTACTGCAACGGTTGTATTACTGTTAAGAGCAAGACTTGATAGTACTGTAATGATTGTATTACTGTTAAGAGCAAGACTTGATAGTACTGTAATGATTGTATTACTGTTAACAGCAAGACTTAATAGTACTGTAATGATTGTATTACTGTTAGGAGCAAGACTTGATAGTACTTTAATGATTGTATTACTGTTAGGAGCAAGACTTGATAGTACTGTAATGATTGTATTACTGTTAGGAGCAAGACTTGATAGTACTTTAATGATTGTATTACTGTTAGGAGCAAGACTTGATAGTACTGTAATGATTGTATTACTGTTAAGTGCAAGACTTGATAGTACTGCAACGGTTGTATTACTGTTAACAGGAAGACTTGATAGTACTGTAACAGTTGTATTACTGTTAAGAGCAAGACTTAATAGTACTGTAATGATTGTATTACTGTTAGGAGCAGGACTTGATAGTACTGTAATGATTGTATTACTTTTAAGAGCAGGACTTGATAGTACTGTAATGATTGTATTACTGTTAGGAGCAGGACTTGATAGTACTGTAACAGTTGTATTACTTTTAAGAGCAGGACTTGATAGTACTGTAATGATTGTATTACTTTTAAGAGCAAGACTTGATAGTACTGTGATGATTGTATTACTGTTAGAGCTCACAGTGGTGTACATTGTTTTGTCCATAGTCATTGATGCAATCTGGTCGCTATACCATTTATGGTATCTTAGTTGCTGCTATCAACAACAATGTTAAGGGTAATTACTAATCGCTTTCTAACTATATAATGATTTTTATTAAATCACTTGTCGACTCAATTAATATTGTGTTATGCTAATTGTTAAGATCTTCAGGCCATTGGATCTGATTTTGTTTTTGGTTTCATTCAAGCAATGGATGGAGAAAAGGTATGTAAAACTTGTTTGATATCTTATGAAACATTGTGCCATTTACATGATAGGAAATAAATGCTACACTTATTTAATGCAAATTTTATGTTAATTTAGGACGTGAGAATTTCTTTCAACATTAATTAAAATGCTATAAAGCTATGAAGTTATTCAATTTGAAATCGTCTGCTGTAATGTTTCTGTTTTTGCTCTTATACTTTAAATAGTTGATCTGAGGATTTCACATCTAAGTCTAGAGTGCACCCATGACATTATGTCAGCATAATAATGTTTTCCAGTCTTAACAGACAGTTTCTCAGTTAAGATCGTAAGGAACATCTGACATTCACTCTCCATTCAGCCTCCATTAGTGCCAAAGACCATGGGAGTTAAAACTGCCTATCTCTACATCGAGGATTCTCAAATGGTACTTTCTTTTTTTCTCTTGTTCTTGCACTTTGAAGATGTTGCTGTGGTCTTGTTCTTATTACTGGAGGAGCTAATATGTGTCACATGTACATCGAAGAATGCAGTTACTCCTCTAGTCCAGAAACTTCCTGTCTTGATATCCAATCTTGCCTCTGCAATTTCTTGTTGTCCAAAGGGATGAGACGAGGTTCAGATTCTACATTATCACATACTTTGTCATGCAGGCTAGTGAGCATGTCTCTAATACTGTCATGTTCTGTGCCACAAAACTTCCCTTTTTACAGGAAAGGGTGTGGTTTACAGAAAAAGATGATCCACAAGTGCAGTGGCTCAGAAGCATTGTCAAAGGTAGAATGTAGCATAAATGCAGAGAGTCTCTGAATTCCTGTTTGTTTAGTGAGACACCTTGGTCTTTAAGTGGTAGCACATTAAGCCATGAGCTGGCTAACTGGTCTCTTGCTTGATTAACATATGTCAATAAATCAGGTGGTAGTGTTGCATCTCTGTGATTCATCTTAGATTTCAAGCTTGATTACTTCAACAATTGTTTCTGCTTCTTTATCTCCTCTGAAGGGTTTGGGGTTCTCACCCTTTGGTCTCTACATGTGGTGCTGAGATTGCTTATGGATGCTGCTAGCTGCTTTGGGGCTTGAACATCTTTTAGTGATTTAATGCCTAAGCCTCCATGTGTTGGTGGTAGAGTGATGACTTCTAGCAGTTTCTCAGACAATAGTTCCTCCTTTCCAAATAGAGTGGGCAGGAAATTCTCACTCAAAACATTGTAGATGACATCCACATATTCTTCAAAGGATTCAATTGTTCTCATATAAAAAGTGAACTTTGATTCATATGCCTTAGTGTAGGCCATATAAATTGCATGCGGATGACTTTAACCAATTTCAGAGAGTAGATCTAACTCTTCCTTCCATCTAGTAATTTTCTCTTTGCAATACTGATCTTTGTATTTCTTTGAGCCTATGACTGCTCCAAGGTGGTGTTAGCCTTCTGTGGACACATTAACTTTGCCTTCAAATACCTCACCAGCTTCAGATGCAAGTTCTTGTGATTGAACAATCAACCAGTTTTTTGTTCTGTTCATGTGATAGCAATACTTCAGACCTTCTTTACTTAGATGTTCATACCAGTCATGCAACGCAATGATCTTTCTGACCCCAGCAGAGTCATCAGCGAACCACACTTGCTTGACAGTTGGTAAACATGTTCTCAACAGTTTGTTCATGAGAGAAGTATTTGTGATCACTTTCGCATCCTTCTAGTTTTTATATTGGTTGATTTGTAAAAATGTGTTAATTCATATGTTATAATTGTAAATACGGAGCTAATTGTAAATATTTCCATTTTTTGCCCTGAAGATGCGTGAATAGCACAAAAGATTGGCTTTAAGTAAATTATTTCTAATCCAAGACAGTGTTTTGGACATGGTTTCTAGATCTGAGTGCAACAAACAAAGCGAGGCGTAGCTGAGGTATTGTTTTTGTTGCACACGAATCTAGAAACCGTGTCCAAAATACTGGCAAGGTTTAGTAATGACTTCTCATATAACAATAATATTATATAAGAACAATGATACATTTTTGTCAGGTTACGCAGTTTAATTGCGTTTATTCATCACAAAGGGCAGTAGAACAAAGAATAAACATTTTGGTATTGAAAAAGGACTTTGAAACAGTCCAGTCTAAATTGGAGGCCTTGAAATGACTTCTCAAACTCATTAACTATTTGGAGGAATCTTGGAATAAAAGCTAGGCAATTTTACTAATACATATTACTTAAATATAGTCAATCGTTTTGGTTATTTCAATCTACAATTAAACAGTGAACAAACAGTTGCAGCTTTTAGCTTGTATCTAGAAATCGCTTCTAACTTACAGTTACAACTAATTTTCATGATCATCGTATCTAGAAACGATCTGAAAAAAAATGTTATTTACCCCACAATTTTCCTCTGCTTCAAAGCCTTGCCCACTTGCATACCGGTGATTAACTTTGCTGTTCTATCAAGGGTTTCAAGGTATATCCATGTGATCCAAACTGTGGGCGCTCATTGGCTAATCGCCTCATGAATTCTTAATGGTATATGAGAAAATCAAAATGTGGAAAAAAACAACTGATTGATTAATGAACTGTGCCCATGTAGCAACCATTAAACAGCTGTTAATAAGATTTTTATTGATTTCTTGCTTAGCCCGATCGCATTGATTTTCTTCTTTTGATAATCTTTAGACCCTTTCTATTAAATTGAATTTTCTTAATTTGAAAGCATTTTTCCTTCTAAATCATATTAATTTAGGTGGTGTGCATTTAAAGTATGTTGAGGACAAATTTGTTATGATAAGGTAAATATGTACATAAAATTTTTATTTAGGATCCCAGGAATTTGGTAATGGCATTTCAGATAGTCACCATGTTAGTCAAGTATTTCCCCATAGGTATGGTATTGTTAATATAATTGTTCCTTATTGATATGCAAGACTTGTATAACTTATTAATATTTAAGATATTGATTTCTAGGTTTGTTTGCTGAGGATTTATTTGAAGTCACATCATGTTATTTTCCCATTGATTTCAATCCAGTAAGTATAGTTCATTAAGTTCTTCATCATAAAATTTAGTTTATTTCATGATATTTATTTGTTTACTCTGACTTAATCATTAATAAGTGTAAATCTCCATGTTAAACTAGTCTTGGTACTTGTATGGTGTTTGTAATTTTTTTAGCCTTCAGATGATCCATCAGGAATAACAAAGAATGATCTTGTGCTGGGATTACGAGAATGTTTGTCATCTACATCACTCTTTGCTCCTGTAAGTTTTATTTTACTGAATGCAGTTATTCTATGATTTATTTGGTAGTGTATTGTCATGGAAACTAACTTTGACATCCTTTTATTGATAGTTTTGTCTGCCTCTGCTTCTGGAAAAGCTCTCATCTGATATTATTTCTGCAAAAATAGACTCTTTACTTACACTGGTAATATTTGTTGTTGCTTCACTTAAAATCCTTATTCTTCTTGAAATGATAATACCTATTCTCACACACCACTGGGAGCTTATTATCAAGCTGACCACCGCCAACTGACTCCTTTAATCACAAAATGTCAATAATCAACTAGATCAACATAATAATTACAGTTGAATAGAAAACTGCAACAAGGGTGGGTGGGTGGGTGGGTGGGGAAAAAAGACGCTGAGTCAATGGCGGACAGCGAAAAAGCAACTGTAGCAAAACACCTATCATGTGAATATGGAACCTTGGGTCCAGGTCCCAATGGTGTGAAAGAAAACATTATCCACTTTTTTCGTTCCTCAGCCAGTGGAAAATACGAACGTCTTGAGTAGTCTTAATGTTGTCAAAGATCATCATCTATATGTGGCTCTCTCTAGCTTTTAACATTGTAAATATCAACTACCATTTTAACCTTTGTGACTCAGCCTTATTACTGATAGATCGGTTGGATTTTAATAAAACTTTAATTTTATTGCAGTTATAGCTTTAATGCTTTAGTCATGTGTTCATTGAACTATAACAGTGCATTTATCGTTGATGTTTTTAAGGCTATGTGTATGGAAGTCTATTCTACTGAACATATCAAAGATTATTTGGAACCATTCTGGGTTTCAATGAAGAGAGAAATTTATCAAACCGTTAGCTCTGAACTAGAGGTAATATTGGTATAAACCCAACCTATTGTTCCAGTCTATTTCATTTGGTCACAGAAATACAAGTTGTAACATGAACATCCAAATAATATTAAGACTTCTAGGGGTAAGACTAGATCAACATCTAAGATTTGACAGTCACATTGAAGAACTAGCTAAAACTATAGCCAGAAAGGTTGGATTATCGACGAGACTGAGGAATCTTTTGACTTTTAAAGCGAAACTGAAAATTAACAAAGCAGTCATTCTACCTCATTTAACAATATACTGCCAGATGATCAGATGGCACTTGTTCATAGCATCAGATGAAAGAAAGGTCACTATCTGATCCATCATCTAGAAGTCCTTGACAAATAAAGTTGTTACTAAATATTTTATGATATTTATTTCCATTCCTCTCTAGGATGCAGCGTTACAAGCATTGCAAAGTATTATTGGGAATCTTTACACAAAGGTATGTACATTGATATAGTTTACATGGAACTAGGAAGATCCTAAAACTATGTAAACACTTCCCAAGTTATTGGAAGGACTGCTTCATTCACAACAAACATGCAAACCAGGGAACAAACCAACTTGTGAAGAAAACATCATCACATAGCTTGCTTTTTGTCAAGTTATTGTTAACAATGTATTCATCTGATTTTGGTTGTACTTCATTTTTTAAGCAAGCTGAGACTGAAACAAAAGATAATCTAATGTCTACTATATTGCAAGGTAAAACGTCTCCTGTCATCACAACTGCAATAATAATAATTAATATAGGTAATAGGAATCCACATGCTGGCCGAATCCAATTTGCATGGAGTTAGATATTCATTATATCATCAGTAACAAAAGTTTAATAACATTTTAATGAAAAACAGTCTGAAAACTTGGGAAGGTCTAATCTAGGGATGGGGACTTGAGGACGTGAGACATAGGACATGGACATGTGACCGGGACGCAAGATAGATATTTCTTACACTGAATTATTTTAATAAATTATTTAAAATACTTACAGTTCATTTTTTTTTTTTTTTTTTTTTTTTTGCTCAACACCACCACAAACAAGCCTACATTCTTGAGAAAACTGAGTGTAAACAATCCGCCATGTTTGAAGTTGTGAGCCGGCAATACTTTTACACAGCAAACACACCACAGGAGGCCCACAGGAACCTCTTTTTGATGCAGTTTTTGGTGGGAATTTTTTTCTTTGTTACCTTCAAAGATTCCAGTATTCCTTTCTAAAAATGAATTCTAAACTTTTCCTTTGTTCCTCTGTTCTTGCAGTGTTCCACTAGTTCTCAAATCCTCGAAAACCCCTGTTGCCATCTGACTTCCCTTCTCATATAGAGGAAATAATTTGCTTGAAGTAGCTACAAAAGACTCAGTAAATGAATTAAATGATATAGATTCTAGAATTATGATAAGTTGAGTACTTAGGCTATCTTGCAAATCTGAAATTTGTTGGGCCTCCTGTGGTGTGTTTGCTGTGTAAAAGTATTGCAGTTTTCTCGAGAATGTAGGCTTGTTTGTGGTGGTGTTGAGCAAAAAAATTAAACCGTAAGTGTTTTAAATTATTTATAAAAATAATTCAGTGTAAAAAATATCTATCTTGCATATAAATCATATTGCATATTAATATATTCCTTCCAATGCCTAATGTACACAATGTTATTCTGTCATTATTACAATACTATTTACTGGTAACACAATTTTCTATATTATATTCAGAATGTCATGAAGATGTTAGTTGTGAGGACCTGAGAAAGATTAAACCTAATGGTAGGATGTTACAGGCTATAGCTTCTGCATCAGGTACACACTTATACACTAAATGCCAACGCTAACACCAATACCAATACCAACACCACTACCAACACTAACACCAATACCAACACTAACACCACTACCAACACTAACACCAAAACCAACACTAACACCAAAACCAACACTAACACCAATACCAACGCTAACACCAATACCAACACTAACACCAAAACCAACACTAACACCAATACTAACAGCAATACTAACACTAACACCAACACTAACACCAATACCAACGCTAACACCAATACCAACACTAACACCAAAACCAACACTAACACCAATACTAACAGCAATACTAACACTAACACTAACACCAACACTAACACCAATACCAACGCTAACACCAATACCAACACTAACACCAAAACCAACACTAACACCAATACTAACACCAATACTAACACCAATACCAACACTAACACCAATACCAACACTAACACCAATACTAACACCAATACTAACAGAAATACAAACACCAAAACCAACACTAACACCAATACCAACGCTAACACCAATACCAACACCTATACTAACATTACTGGTCTTCTAAACTTTTCTTTGGTTGTAACATAGAAATGGCCTACTTCAAAGTAATGTCATCCACATTACCATTGCTGATCAACAAATACGGCAAGCAACCTGCAGTATGTAATATCAAATACACCTTCTGTTCCTTTTCAACAAAGACAGTAGTTATCAATAATGCATGTAAATTTAACACCCCTTGTCAATATTGCTAGTAGCAAATATATATGTATGTCTTAATTGAGGGTGTTGCTAGTAGCTAGTATACATGTATGTATTGTATGTTTGTGTTACCTAGGGTGTTGCATTGCTAGTAGCTAGTATACATGTATGTCTTGTGTGTTTGTGTTACCTAGGGTGTTGCATTGCTAGTAGCTAGTATACATGTATGTCTTGTCTGTTTGTGTTACCTAGGGTGTTGCAAAGAAGATTACATTAGATGTTATCTTAGAACTGTTAAAAGTAACAAAAGATTTTCATTCAAAAGGTACAGTCTACCATATATAAATCCATGTTATGAATGCACATCACATCAATGTAAATGAGCTGTAACCATAGATGATACTATGATCACTCATGAATAATTACTACTTCATTTCTACATCAATTATGGTAAACATAAATAAATACCAGTAGATAGATAATAAACAGATAACAGGATATCTACATAATGTATATGTGAGCAGTTTCACACAACACTGCTCTCAGTGTTGATTTTTTACTGAGGGAGGAAAACTGAAAAACCCAGAAAATACCCTTTTTGCTTTAGAGATAAACCACACATCATAAACAAACTGATCCCACCCTCATGCAACCATAAACAAACTGACCCCACCCTGATGCATCTATAGACAAACTGATCCCACCCTGGTGCAACCATAAACAAACTGATCCCACCCTGATGCATCTATAGACAAACTGACCCCACCCTGATGCATCTATAGACAAACTGACCCCACCTTGATGCATCTATAGACAAACTGACCCCACCCTGATGCATCTATAGACAAACTGACCCCACCTTGATGCATCTATAGACAAACTGACCCCACCCTGATGCATCTATAGACAAACTGACCCCACCCTGATGCATCCATAAAGTAACTGATCCAACTCTGATGCATCTATGAGTCAAACCTGGGTCACAATAATGAAAAGCCACCCATGTCATCCATTACTGTGTACGTTGTTGTAGATGATCCTGTGATGAGCTTCAAGGATGACCTTATCACTATTATGCTTGAAGCAGTAACATCTGAAAGCCCTGCTATGAATTGTGCTGGGATTACTGGTTTAGTTACCATGGTAGCACTAAATAATGTTTGCTCTGATCATCAGGTAATGATATGTGATATGATATAAATATATATACTCGTTTGCAAGAACATTGTAGTATACATTTAAACATTCATACAAATATCAGTAATGAGAAACAAAATGCAAAATCAGCCGTTTTTACAGAAGAAAACAACAAATAAAGCGAGTTTTCAGTTTTGCATATCATTAAATATACCAAATAAATTAGATATTTGTATAAATATATACAACAGCGTTCTTGCAAACGAGTGTATATATATATATGTATTTATATATAATATGATATCCGGTGATGGTGATGATGGTAGTGTTTGTGATAATGGTAGTGATGGTGATGATAGTAGTGATGGTGATAATGGTAGTGATGGTGATGATGGTAGTGATGATGATGAAGGTACTGATGGTGATGATGGTAGTGTTGGTAGTGATGGTGATGATGGTAGTGATGGTGGTGAGGGTGATGATGGTAGTGATGGTGATAATGGTAGTGATGGTGATGATGGTAGTTATGGTGATGATGGTAGTGTTGGTGATGATTGTAGTGATGGTGATGATGGTAGTGATGGTGATGATGGTAGTGATGGTGATGATGGTAGTGTTGGTGATGATTGTAGTGATGGTGATGATGGTAGTGATGGTGATGATGGTAGTGATGGTGATGATGGTAGTGTTGTAGATGATAATAGTGATGGTGATGATGGTAGTGATGGTGATGATGGTAGTGTTGTAGATGATAATAGTGATGGTGATGATGGTAGTGATGGTGATGATGGTAGTGTTGGTGATGATTGTAGTGATGGTGATGATGGTAGTGATGGTGATGATGGTAGTGATGGTGATGATGGTAGTGTTGTAGATGATAATAGTGATGGTGATGATGGTAGTGATGGTGATGATGGTAGTGTTGTAGATGATAATAGTGATGGTGATGATGGTAGTGATGGTGATGATGGTAGTGTTGTAGATGATAATAGTGATGGTGATGATGGTGATGATGGTAGTGATGGTGATGATTGTAGTGATGGTGATGATGGTAGTGTTGGTGATCATGGTAGTGATGGTGATGATGGTAGTGATGGTGATGATGGTAGTGATGGTGATGGTGATGATGGTAGTGATGGTGATGATGGTATTGATGGTGATAGTGGGAGTGTTGGTGATGATGGTAGTGATGTTGATGATGGTAGTGATGGTGATGATGGTAGTGATGGTGATGATTGTAGTGATGGTGATGATGGTATTGATGGTGATAGTGGGAGTGTTGGTGATGATGGTAGTGATGGTGATGATGGTAGTGATGGTGATGATGGGAGTGTTGTTGATGATGGTAGTGATTGTGATAATGGTAGTGATGGTGATGATGGTAGTGATGGTGATGATGGTAGTGATGGTGATGATGGTAGTGATGGTGATGATGGTAGTGATGGTGATGATGGTAGTGATGGTGATGATGGTATTGATGGTGATAGTGGGAGTGTTGGTGATGATGGTAGTGATGGTGATGATGGTAGTGATGGTGATGATGGGAGTGATTGTGATGATGGTAGTGTTGTAGATGATAATAGTGATGGTGATGATGGTAGTGATGGTGATGATGGTGATGATGGTAGTGATGGTGATGATTGTAGTGATGGTGATGATGGGAGTGTTGTTGATGATGGTAGTGATTGTGATAATGGTAGTGATGGTGATGATTGTAGTTTTGGTAGTGTGCTTCCTGATGAAGTTGATTTTAAGAATAGTTATATGATAAACAGAATATTACATGTGTGCTTGGTGATATGAAATTTATACTTTTGTGTTGAAAATATCTCACTCATTCTCCATGCTCACTCATGAGATATTTTTTAAACACTTGAAGATAAATTTAGTATCTCCCCAAGCATGTAATATCCTCTATGTATTGAATTGAATTTTTAATGGTATTGTTTTGTTGCTTGTCTTTAGGTCAGTTTGTTTGTCCAGCATTTCACAAGGCACTCCCTTAACAGTACAGATACCGCAGTCAGGTACTGTGTTTACTAGTGTACTACTAGACTATAGCATACTATATTGATGACGTAGATATACATGTGTCTGGTACTGTGTTTACTAGTGTACTACTAGACTATAGCATACTATATTGATGACGTAGATATACATGTGTCAGGTACTGTGTTTACTAGTGTACTACTAGACTATAGCATACTATATTGATGACGTAGATATACATGTGTCTGGTACTGTGTTTACTAGTGTACTACTAGACTATAGCATACTATATTGATGACGTAGATATACATGTGTCTGGTACTGTGTTTACTAGTGTACTACTAGACTATAGCATACTATATTGATGACGTAGATATACATGTGTCAGGTACTGTGTTTACTAGTGTACTACTAGACTATAGCATACTATATTGATGACGTAGATATACATGTGTCTGGTACTGTGTTTACTAGTGTACTACTAGACTATAGCATACTATATTGATGACGTAGATATACATGTGTCTGGTACTGTGTTTACTAGTGTACTACTAGACTATAGCATACTATATTGATGACGTAGATATACATCTGTCTGGTACTGTGTTTACTAGTGTACTACTAGACTATAGCATACTATATTGATGACGTAGATATACATGTGTCTGGTACTGTGTTTACTAGTGTACTACTAGACTATAGCATACTATATTGATGATGTAGATATACATGTGTCAGGTACTGTGTTTACTAGTGTACTACTAGACTATAGCATACTATATTGATGACGTAGATATACATGTGTCTGGTACTGTGTTTACTAGTGTACTACTAGACTATAGCATACTATATTGATGACGTAGATATACATGTGTCTGGTACTGTGTTTACTAGTGTACTACTAGACTATAGCATACTATATTGATGACGTAGATATACATCTGTCTGGTACTGTGTTTACTAGTGTACTACTAGACTATAGCATACTATATTGATGACGTAGATATACATGTGTCTGGTACTGTGTTTACTAGTGTACTACTAGACTATAGCATACTATATTGATGATGTAGATATACATGTGTCAGGTACTGTGTTTACTAGTCTACTACTAGACTATAGCATACTATATTGATGACGTAGATATACATGTGTCTGGTACTGTGTTAACTAGTGTACTACTAGACTATAGCATACTATATTGATGACGTAGATATACATGTGTCTGGTACTGTGTTTACTAGTGTACTACTAGACTATAGCATACTATATTGATGACGTAGATATACATGTGTCTGGTACTGTGTTTACTAGTGTACTACTAGACTATAGCATACTATCTTGATGACGTAGATATACATGTGTCTGGTACTGTGTTTACTAGTGTACTACTAGACTATAGCATACTATATTGATGACGTAGATATACATGTGTCTGGTACTGTGTTTACTAGTGTACTACTAGACTATAGCATACTATATTGATGATGTAGATATACATGTGTCTGGTACTGTGTTTACTAGTGTACTACTAGACTATAGCATACTATATTAATGACGTAGATATACATCTGTCTGGTACTGTGTTTACTAGTGTACTACTAGACTATAGCATACTATATTGATGACGTAGATATACATGTGTCTGGTACTGTGTTTACTAGTGTACTACTAGACTAGCATACTATATTGATGACGTAGATATACATGTGTCTGGTACTGTGTTTACTAGTGTACTACTAGACTATAGCATACTATATTGATGACGTAGATATACATGTGTCTGGTACTGTGTTTACTAGTGTACTACTAGACTATAGCATACTATATTGATGATGTAGATATACATGTGTCTGGTACTGTGTTTACTGGTGTACTACTAGACTGTAGCATACTATATTGATGACGTAGATATACATGTGTCTGGTACTGTGTTTACTAGTGTACTACTAGACTATAGCATACTATATTGATGACGTAGATATACATGTGTCTGGTACTGTGTTTACTAGTGTACTACTAGACTATAGCATACTATATTGATGACGTAGATATACATGTGTCTGGTACTGTGTTTACTAGTGTACTACTAGACTAGCATACTATATTGATGACGTAGATATACATGTGTCTGGTACTGTGTTTACTAGTGTACTACTAGACTATAGCATACTATATTGATGACGTAGATATACATGTGTCTGGTACTGTGTTTACTAGTGTACTACTAGACTATAGCATACTATATTGATGACGTAGATATACATGTGTCTGGTACTGTGTTTACTAGTGTACTACTAGACTATAGCATACTATATTGATGACGTAGATATACATGTGTCTGGTACTGTGTTTACTAGTGTACTACTAGACTATAGCATACTATATTGATGACGTAGATATACATGTGTCTGGTACTGTGTTTACTAGTGTACTACTAGACTATAGCATACTATATTGATGACGTAGATATACATGTGTCTGGTACTGTGTTTGCTAGTGTACTACTAGACTATAGCATACTATATTGATGACGTAGATATACATGTGTCTGGTACTGTGTTTACTAGTGTACTACTAGACTATAGCATACTATATTGATGACGTAGATATACATGTGTCTGGTACTGTGTTTACTAGTGTACTACTAGACTAGCATACTATATTGATGACGTAGATATACATGTGTCTGGTACTGTGTTTACTAGTGTACTACTAGACTATAGCATACTATATTGATGACGTAGATATACATGTGTCTGGTACTGTGTTTACTAGTGTACTACTAGACTATAGCATACTATATTGATGACGTAGATATACATGTGTCTGGTACTGTGTTTACTAGTGTACTACTAGACTATAGCATACTATATTGATGACGTAGATATACATGTGTCTGGTACTGTGTTTACTAGTGTACTACTAGACTATAGCATACTATATTGATGACGTAGATATACATGTGTCTGGTACTGTGTTTACTAGTGTACTACTAGACTATAGCATACTATATTGATGACGTAGATATACATGTGTCTGGTACTGTGTTTACTAGTGTACTACTAGACTATAGCATACTATATTGATGACGTAGATATACATGTGTCTGGTACTGTGTTTACTAGTGTACTACTAGACTATAGCATACTATATTGATGACGTAGATATACATGTGTCTGGTACTGTGTTTACTAGTGTACTACTAGACTAGCATACTATATTGATGACGTAGATATACATGTGTCTGGTACTGTGTTTACTAGTGTACTACTAGACTATAGCATACTATATTGATGACGTAGATATACATGTGTCTGGTACTGTGTTTACTAGTGTACTACTAGACTATAGCATACTATATTGATGACGTAGATATACATGTGTCTGGTACTGTGTTTACTAGTGTACTACTAGACTAGCATACTATATTGATGACGTAGATATACATGTGTCTGGTACTGTGTTTACTAGTGTACTACTAGACTATAGCATACTATATTGATGACGTAGATATACATGTGTCTGGTACTGTGTTTACTAGTGTACTACTAGACTATAGCATACTATATTGATGACGTAGATATACATGTGTCTGGTACTGTGTTTACTAGTGTACTACTAGACTATAGCATACTATATTGATGACGTAGATATACATGTGTCTGGTACTGTGTTTACTAGTGTACTACTAGACTATAGCATACTATATTGATGACGTAGATATACATGTGTCTGGTACTGTGTTTACTAGTGTACTACTAGACTATAGCATACTATATTGATGACGTAGATATACATGTGTCTGGTACTGTGTTTACTAGTGTACTACTAGACTATAGCATACTATATTGATGACGTAGATATACATGTGTCTGGTACTGTGTTTACTAGTGTACTACTAGACTATAGCATACTATATTGATGACGTAGATATACATCTGTCTGGTACTGTGTTTACTAGTGTACTACTAGACTATAGCATACTATATTGATGACGTAGATATACATGTGTCTGGTACTGTGTTTACTAGTGTACTACTAGACTATAGCATACTATATTGATGACGTAGATATACATGTGTCTGGTACTGTGTTTACTAGTGTACTACTAGACTATAGCATACTATATTGATGACGTATATATACATGTGTCAGGTACTGTGTTTACTAGTGTACTACTAGACTATAGCATACTATATTGATGACGTAGATATACATGTGTCTGGTACTGTGTTTACTAGTGTACTACTAGACTATAGCATACTATATTGATGACGTAGATATACATGTGTCTGGTACTGTGTTTACTAGTGTACTACTAGACTATAGCATACTATATTGATGACGTAGATATACATGTGTCTGGTACTGTGTTTACTAGTGTACTACTAGACTATAGCATACTATATTGATGACGTAGATATACATGTGTCTGGTACTGTGTTTACTAGTGTACTACTAGACTATAGCATACTATATTGATGACGTAGATATACATCTGTCTGGTACTGTGTTTACTAGTGTACTACTAGACTATAGCATACTATATTGATGACGTAGATATACATGTGTCTGGTACTGTGTTTACTAGTGTACTGCTAGACTATAGCATACTATATTGATGACGTAGATATACATCTGTCTGGTACTGTGTTTACTAGTGTACTACTAGACTATAGCATACTATATTGATGACGTAGATATACATGTGTCTGGTACTGTGTTTACTAGTGTACTACTAGACTATAGCATACTATATTGATGACGTAGATATACATGTGTCTGGTACTGTGTTTACTAGTGTACTACTAGACTAGCATACTATATTGATGACGTAGATATACATGTGTCTGGTACTGTGTTTTTAGTAGTGTACTACTAGACTATAGCATACTATATTGATGACGTAGATATACATGTGTCTGGTACTGTGTTTACTAGTGTACTACTAGACTATAGCATACTATATTGATGACGTAGATATACATGTGTCTGGTACTGTGTTTACTAGTGTACTACCAGACTATAGCATACTATATTGATGACGTAGATATACATGTGTCTGGTACTGTGTTTACTAGTGTACTACTAGACTATAGCATACTATATTGATGACGTAGATATACATCTGTCTGGTACTGTGTTTACTAGTGTACTACTAGACTATAGCATACTATATTGATGACGTAGATATACATGTGTCTGGTACTGTGTTTACTAGTGTACTGCTAGACTATAGCATACTATATTGATGACGTAGATATACATCTGTCTGGTACTGTGTTTACTAGTGTACTACTAGACTATAGCATACTATATTGATGACGTAGATATACATGTGTCTGGTACTGTGTTTACTAGTGTACTACTAGACTATAGCATACTATATTGATGACGTAGATATACATGTGTCTGGTACTGTGTTTACTAGTGTACTACTAGACTATAGCATACTATATTGATGACGTAGATATACATGTGTCTGGTACTGTGTTTACTAGTGTACTACTAGACTATAGCATACTATATTGATGACGTAGATATACATGTGTCTGGTACTGTGTTTACTAGTGTACTACTAGACTATAGCATACTATATTGATGACGTAGATATACATGTGTCTGGTACTGTGTTTACTAGTGTACTACTAGACTATAGCATACTATATTGATGACGTAGATATACATGTGTCAGGTACTGTGTTTACTAGTGTACTACTAGACTATAGCATACTATATTGATGACGTAGATATACATGTGTCTGGTACTGTGTTTACTAGTGTACTACTAGACTATAGCATACTATATTGATGACGTAGATATACATGTGTCTGGTACTGTGTTTACTAGTGTACTACTAGACTATAGCATACTATATTGATGACGTAGATATACATGTGTCAGGTACTGTGTTTACTAGTGTACTACTAGACTATAGCATACTATATTGATGACGTAGATATACATGTGTCTGGTACTGTGTTTACTAGTGTACTACTAGACTATAGCATACTATATTGATGACGTAGATATACATGTGTCTGGTACTGTGTTTACTAGTGTACTACTAGACTATAGCATACTATATTGATGACGTAGATATACATCTGTCTGGTACTGTGTTTACTAGTGTACTACTAGACTATAGCATACTATATTGATGACGTAGATATACATGTGTCTGGTACTGTGTTTACTAGTGTACTACTAGACTATAGCATACTATATTGATGATGTAGATATACATGTGTCAGGTACTGTGTTTACTAGTGTACTACTAGACTATAGCATACTATATTGATGACGTAGATATACATGTGTCTGGTACTGTGTTTACTAGTGTACTACTAGACTATAGCATACTATATTGATGACGTAGATATACATGTGTCTGGTACTGTGTTTACTAGTGTACTACTAGACTATAGCATACTATATTGATGACGTAGATATACATGTGTCTGGTACTGTGTTTACTAGTGTACTACTAGACTATAGCATACTATATTGATGACGTAGATATACATGTGTCTGGTACTGTGTTTACTAGTGTACTACTAGACTATAGCATACTATATTGATGATGTAGATATACATGTGTCAGGTACTGTGTTTACTAGTCTACTACTAGACTATAGCATACTATATTGATGACGTAGATATACATGTGTCTGGTACTGTGTTAACTAGTGTACTACTAGACTATAGCATACTATATTGATGACGTAGATATACATGTGTCTGGTACTGTGTTTACTAGTGTACTACTAGACTATAGCATACTATATTGATGACGTAGATATACATGTGTCTGGTACTGTGTTTACTAGTGTACTACTAGACTATAGCATACTATATTGATGACGTAGATATACATGTGTCTGGTACTGTGTTTACTAGTGTACTACTAGACTATAGCATACTATATTGATGACGTAGATATACATCTGTCTGGTACTGTGTTTACTAGTGTACTACTAGACTATAGCATACTATATTGATGACGTAGATATACATGTGTCTGGTACTGTGTTTACTAGTGTACTGCTAGACTATAGCATACTATATTGATGACGTAGATATACATCTGTCTGGTACTGTGTTTACTAGTGTACTACTAGACTATAGCATACTATATTGATGACGTAGATATACATGTGTCTGGTACTGTGTTTACTAGTGTACTACTAGACTATAGCATACTATATTGATGACGTAGATATACATGTGTCTGGTACTGTGTTTACTAGTGTACTACTAGACTAGCATACTATATTGATGACGTAGATATACATGTGTCTGGTACTGTGTTTACTAGTGTACTACTAGACTATAGCATACTATATTGATGACGTAGATATACATGTGTCTGGTACTGTGTTTACTAGTGTACTACTAGACTATAGCATACTATATTGATGACGTAGATATACATGTGTCTGGTACTGTGTTTACTAGTGTACTACCAGACTATAGCATACTATATTGATGACGTAGATATACATGTGTCTGGTACTGTGTTTACTAGTGTACTACTAGACTATAGCATACTATATTGATGACGTAGATATACATCTGTCTGGTACTGTGTTTACTAGTGTACTACTAGACTATAGCATACTATATTGATGACGTAGATATACATGTGTCTGGTACTGTGTTTACTAGTGTACTGCTAGACTATAGCATACTATATTGATGACGTAGATATACATCTGTCTGGTACTGTGTTTACTAGTGTACTACTAGACTATAGCATACTATATTGATGACGTAGATATACATGTGTCTGGTACTGTGTTTACTAGTGTACTACTAGACTATAGCATACTATATTGATGACGTAGATATACATGTGTCTGGTACTGTGTTTACTAGTGTACTACTAGACTATAGCATACTATATTGATGACGTAGATATACATGTGTCTGGTACTGTGTTTACTAGTGTACTACTAGACTATAGCATACTATATTGATGACGTAGATATACATGTGTCTGGTACTGTGTTTACTAGTGTACTACTAGAGTTTAGCATACTATATTGATGATGTAGATATACATGTGTCTGGTACTGTGTTTACTAGTGTACTACTAGACTATAGCATACTATATTGATGACGTAGATATACATGTGTCTGGTACTGTGTTTACTAGTGTACTACTAGACTATAGCATACTATATTGATGACGTAGATATACATGTGTCTGGTACTGTGTTTACTAGTGTACTACTAGACTATAGCATACTATATTGATGACGTAGATATACATGTGTCTGGTACTGTGTTTACTAGTGTACTACTAGACTATAGCAAACTGTAGAGTTGATGTACACTGTATTCATTATTTAGTTGGTGTCTACAATACATGTTTGTTATATGTTGTTTTTCCATAGACAAGAAAGTACAATGGCATTGGCGTTTCTGTCCAGTAGATGCCCTCAGCTGATAAAAACACAGTTACTACCTCTTGTCCAGAGCCGGCTGACATCAGGTGATGATGATGAAGATAGTGGTGATGGTTGTGATGATGATAATGATGGCACTGATGATGATGGTGGTTGTGATGATGAGGGTGGTTGTGATGATGAGGGTGGTTGTGATGATGAGGGTGGTTGTGATGATGAGGGTGGTTGTGATGATGATGAGGGTGGTTGTAATGGTGAGGGTGGTTGTGATGATGAGGGTGTGGTTGTGATGATGAGGGTGGTTGTGATGGTGAGGGTGGTTGTGATGATGAGGGTGTGGCTGTGATGATGAGGGTGGTTGTGATGGTGAGGGTGAGGGTGGTTGTGATGATGAGGGTGGTTGTGAAGATGAGGGTGGTTTTGATGATGAGGGTGGTTGTGATGGTGAGGGTGGTTGTGATGGTGAGGGTGGTTGTGAAGATGAGGGTGGTTTTGATGATGAGGGTGGTTGTGATGGTGATGATAAGGACAGTGATGATAAAGGATTAAGATTAACAAACAGGATGATGGTTATGCAATGAATGACTATGATCATCTTGTTGATGATGAATGGTAGCAATTAATGATGAGAATAGTTACCATAGTAATAATATTATGTTGAACAAGGTTAATTGTCACATATGATCCTGATAGTAATGATATTGTTATCATTGCATGTGTTATTATAGAGGAGAATGAATCAATGGTGTGTGATAGCTATTCCGATACTGTTAACACAGACAGTCATGCCTACATAATGAATACGCTGTCAGTAGTTTGTACTCAGGATTCTCTTGTTAGAGATATCCTACCTATCATAGTTGAACATGGACAGAACCTAGCACAAGGTTAGTCGATGGCTATTGTCAACTAGCAGTTTTTTTATTGACTGAAGGGTTGTTTCAGTTTGATAGACAGCTTAATATATGAACATACAGAAGAATGAACAGGCATAAATAAATGAAAGGATGTATGGGAAAATGGACAGATGTTGGCTGACTGCTTGATGTATGGAGGAATAGAACATTTGTTGGCTGCTTGCTTGGCTGCTTGCTTGGTTGAAAATTGTTTCTATGCGTTTTATTGAATACTGAGCTGTGTTTGTCCTCATTAGTTAGTGAAGTAACAAGTGACATCAAATCAAAAGGTGTTAAGATTTTCAAGAGTCTTTTGGCTGTCATAGAAGGTACATACTATATCAATTTTGTACCCAGAGCCTGTGTTTTCTTGTGGCCTGTACCAAAAAACGAGGGCTCTGGCATAATTCGATACTGGAAGCCATGTTTCATAGTTTCCAGTTTTAGTTGTTAATGCATTTTTAAAGTTTCAACTGTTGCAATTTGCAAAATATATGGCTTCCGGTATTGTATTATGTCACAGCCCTCATTCTTTGCCGCAGGCCACAAGAAAATGCAGGATCTGGGTATGAGATTGATAGTATAATATTATGTTAAGTGTACAGAACTCATCACATGACACTCAACATGATAGCGTAGAATAATATGATAACATTGTGTTTGCAGGCACATTGAAACATAAAGTGGTTACCCCTGACTATTATGGTGATGCTTTGATATCTCAAGTGCTGTTGTTGGCTGCTAACCCAGCTATACAAGGTGAGTGTGATGCTTTGATATCTCAAGTGCTGTTGTTGGCTGCTAACCCAGCTATACTAGGTGAGTGTGATGCTTTGATATCTCAAGTGCTGTTGTTGGCTGCTAACCCAGCTATACAAGGTGAGTGTGATGCTTTGATATCTCAAGTGCTGTTGTTGGCTGCTAACCCAGCTATACAAGGTGAGTGTGATGCTTTGATATCTCAAGTGCTGTTGTTGGCTGCTAACCCAGCTATACAAGGTGAGTGTGATGCTTTGATATCTCAAGTGCTGTTGTTGGCTGCTAACCCAGCTATACTAGGTGAGTGTGATCATGTGTGCTGCTTTGATATCTCAAGTGCTGTTGTTGGCTGCTAACCCAGCTATACTAGGTGAGTGTGATGCTTTGATATCTCAAGTGCTGTTGTTGGCTGCTAACCCAGCTATACAAGGTGAGTGTGATGCTTTGATATCTCAAGTGCTGTTGTTGGCTGCTAACCCAGCTATACAAGGTGAGTGTGATGCTTTGATATCTCAAGTGCTGTTGTTGGCTGCTAACCCAGCTATACTAGGTGAGTGTGATCATGTGTGCTGCTTTGATATCTCAAGTGCTGTTGTTGGCTGCTAACCCAGCTATACCAGGTGAGTGTGATCATGTGTGCTGCTTTGATATCTCAAGTGCTGTTGTTGGCTGCTAACCCAGCTATACTAGGTGAGTGTGATCATGTGTGATGCTTTGATATCTCAAGTGCTGTTGTTGGCTGCTAACCCAGCTATACTAGGTGAGTGTGATGCTTTGATATCTCAAGTGCTGTTGTTGGCTGCTAACCCAACTATACTAGGTGAGTGTGATGCTTTGATATCTCAAGTGCTGTTGTTGGCTGCTAACCCAGCTATACTAGGTGAGTGTGATGCTTTGATATCTCAAGTGCTGTTGTTGGCTGCTAACCCAACTATACAAGGTGAGTGTGATGCTTTGATATCTCAAGTGTTGTTGTTGGCTGCTAACCCAGCTATACTAGGTGAGTGTGATGCTTTGATATCTCAAGTGCTGTTGTTGGCTGCTAACCCAGCTATACAAGGTGAGTGTGATGCTTTGATATCTCAAGTGCTGTTGTTGGCTGCTAACCCAGCTATACTAGGTGAGTGTGATCATGTGTGATGCTTTGATATCTCAAGTGCTGTTGTTGGCTGCTAACCCAGCTATACTAGGTGAGTGTGATCATGTGTGCTGCTTTGATATCTCAAGTGCTGTTGTTGGCTGCTAACCCAGCTATACTAGGTGAGTGTGATCATGTGTGCTGCTTTGATATCTCAAGTGCTGTTGTTGGCTGCTAACCCAGCTATACTAGGTGAGTGTGATCATGTGTGATGCTTTGATATCTCAAGTGCTGTTGTTGGCTGCTAACCCAGCTATACTAGGTGAGTGTGATGCTTTGATATCTCAAGTGCTGTTGTTATCTGCTAACCCAACTATACTAGGTGAGTGTGATGCTTTGATATCTCAAGTGCTGTTGTTGGCTGCTAACCCAGCTATACTAGGTGAGTGTGATGCTTTGATATCTCAAGTGCTGTTGTTATCTGCTAACCCAACTATACTAGGTGAGTGTGATGCTTTGATATCTCAAGTGCTGTTGTTGGCTGCTAACCCAGCTATACTAGGTGAGTGTGATGCTTTGATATCTCAAGTGCTGTTGTTGGCTGCTAACCCAACTATACTAGGTGAGTGTGATGCTTTGATATCTCAAGTGTTGTTGTTGGCTGCTAACCCAGCTATACAAGGTGAGTGTGATCATGTGTGCTGCTTTGATATCTCAAGTGCTGTTGTTGGCTGCTAACCCAGCTATACAAGGTGAGTGTGATGCTTTGATATCTCAAGTGCTGTTGTTGGCTGCTAACCCAGCTATACAAGGTGAGTGTGATGCTTTGATATCTCAAGTGCTGTTGTTGGCTGCTAACCCAGCTATACAAGGTGAGTGTGATGCTTTGATATCTCAAGTGCTGTTGTTGGCTGCTAACCCAACTATACTAGGTGAGTGTGATCATGTGCGATGCTTTGATATCTCAAGTGTTGTTGTTGGCTGCTAACCCAACTATACTAGGTGAGTTTGATCATGTGATATCTGACTCAGATTTACATTCTAGATAATGATCATCTTTATCTATACCTATTTTTGTGGTAGGTTAGGAGATTCATGGATTTGATCAGATTACATGTATGGTTTCTTGTAATAACACCTTTTTGTTGTTGCAGGTTTACAAAAGAATCTGATGTTTGATCCTGATATCCTTGAGGCAATTGGATCAGTGCTTAGAGTGATAAGCAGCCAGCTGCAGCCAGAGTATGTTATGCAACTTGCTTGATACATTCATTCATTTCATGTATTGTAACATTATATAATGGACTATTAATAATCCCTAATATTTTATATTATCAGGGCTCAAAATAACAGCCGGCCAATGGCCAGACAAGATGACCGTTCAAAACAATTTTTGACCAGACATTCCTAATTTTTGACCGGTCTAACTAGCGTGAAAACTATATATAATATGTGTGTATGTGCATGTAATATAAATTATGTAAAAAAAGAGAATTTTGTGTAGTTGTATTTTAAATTCTCTTTATTGGTAAGATATGCGCAACAAAGTAATTATCTAATGACTAACGAATGACTAACCAAACGAGTCTTGCTCAGTTAACTCTTTCACTCCTACACTGCTTGAAAAATACAGCCTTACTTTAAAAAAATCATATCTTTCCGAAACAACTTATAAGTACTACAACTTTGGGTTTAAAGCAAACACTTATTGACTAGGAAATTGGTTTAAAACGTTTTAGTTCAATCTAGGAATTTGTACTGTATATAAAAACAAAGGCGCTAGAACGCTACATAAATAAAATGCGAGAAAAGTTGTATTGCAATCAAATATGTAAAGCAAACATTACTTATGTAAAGTGAAGAATTTCCAGCTGTAAATGTGTCTTGTTTTAGTGCCTTATTCACTAGTCAATAAACAACCATTTACGTTTCTTTTCGTTTGGTTCGCCGATCGGTACAGTAGTAACGCTGTACTATTTGTCTCAATTACGGTCGTTGCAGTCCAGTTGGTAATTACAAAATGCCAACTTTCACATTAATCACAACTTTTTACATTAATTTTTATTGAACTTATGGTGCTACATCCTTTCAAACGTTTTTTTTTTTTTTTGAAAAACATGTATTTCAGTCAATAAATTTGTACATAACGGCCGGCGTATGTATTTATAATCACGCTGGTTTCCCAGTACATTCATACACTATAAAAAGATAAAATTCACTCATAAAACGTAAAGAAATCTTTCAGAGATAAACACAACTTTGTAATGGATATTTTGATGAGATTAGATCCTAAATTTGAAAAGTCTTTTTAAACGGGTTTTCAGTAGTTTTATTCAGTTTATCTTCGTGAGCTGACCGGTCATGATGACCGTCCTGAAGGACGTTTGACCGGTCAAGTGCTTATTTTGGCCGGTCATTGTCCATTGACCGGCCGTTATTTTGAGCCCTGATGATGTATCAGTCATATCACTAACATGAGAGATTAAATGAGTAGTTAATAATGAATATATCATTAGTTATATTCCTTGGCAGTCTGTTCTGAACCAGTGTCCTGATACTCCCACCCACTCATCCATCCATTCATTTCTGTTTACATTCATTCAGTTCATTTATCACCAACACTATGTTATGCTACAGATCAGCGAAGACTATCTTGCAGTCAGTGATCAGAATGTTTGTTGATGGTAAGCTACCAACATTGCTGGGAAAGTACACAGACTGTGCATTTAGACCATTGGAGGTACGAATATACACTACTCATTTGTTACCATCAAACTAATCTTTATACCTTCAAGTAGTGTTGCATTTATTAATGAGGCTTTTATATTTAGATATCATCACCATGGCAACAGACACAGTTGGTCACACTTTTAATGTCAGTTGTTTGTTCAGTGAGGCAAGAGGTAACATATTGGAAATGGTTGTATTTAAATCTATAAAGTAAATGTATAAAGTACTTACCAAGAGTTGGTTGCATTTAATAGGTGTCCATCCCTAAGGTTGAAGATCTTCTAGCTAAGCTAGAAACACTTGCATGCCAATCAACCCATCGAAGGACAAACATTGCAGCTGCTAAATGTTTGGCAGGTCTCATCAATAAAATGGACCAAGGTTTGTTTCAAAAACAATATTATATACATTGTAGCTGGTGGGTTTACATGTTGCCGGAGGTGTTTGTTTGTTCAAGTGTTTTGCTTATTGATATTTCTATTGATTTATAAGATGATAAAGTAAACAATGTTCTGCAACACATAATGGATAGCATATGGCCTTGTATCATGAACACTGACTATCAACAACATCACTGGAGTTTACTTATTACATGGCTATGGGTATGTTAATCAATTATTGATCAGTAAGTTGATTTATGGAATGATTTATTTATCAATTCTTTGCCACTTTCAGCCAATCTACGAATCAGGCATTCTATCAGACATTATCAATCAGTCAAATAAGTGAACAATAAATGTATTTATGATTTGATTTTTAGCAAGACCATCTAAAAGCCAATTAGACTGTTTTTTTAACACATTACATAATACTACTCATTTTTCTTTTATATTCTCCTCCCTTGTCAAGACTGTAATAAAGTGCATTATTATGATCATTATTGTTACAAGTCAATCAATTTGCATTGACCTCTGTCTTTCAGGTAACAAGATCTCTCATTATTAATTCTCACCCATGCTCAGCAGAGTTCATCAAAAAGGTATAGCTGCAGTGTTTTCATTCCAACACAGGAAACAGTCACATAGTAACTCTTTATGTTTATATACACTAACAAACTTACTGTTCTGTTAGTGTGTTAGCAAAAACCATTAATGAATGTTTCAAAAACTCTATTGAAATAAGGTATTTTCGGTCAAACAATCTTTATTGTGAACTGTTTGTTAATGCAGATAATCAGCTTGTTTAACCACAATGCACTGGGGACTATTGCATCAGATGGATTCTACATTCTAATTGCTGACAGTGATGATGTCATGACAACAAACATGCACGCTAATGTCAAGGTACAGAACTTGTAAATACTGTAATGCTTATTTTTGTATGAGTGTGAAACATTACCGTGATTTGAGATTGTAAGAGTAATTTGTAAGAAATTACATCCATATTGTACAATCACTCCACACAGAGCAGTCAACTCTCTTTATTCTATCTCATGCTATACAATCTTAAATGAATTATCTAAATCATTAATTGTAATTGTTAATTGCTGTAAATAATGAATGACACTTTCAAACACAGATGATGTACCGGCAGAGATTCTTTATGGAGACTCTTCCTCTACTTGTTGCAGGCTTTCAGTGTTCGCCATCAGGTTAGTAGATAAGTGCTTCAATCTTATCACAACATTCTCCTTGCACCTTTGGTCATGATGCTGCAATGATTATTTGAATATACTACATATCATTTTATAGGTTTTAAACACAATTACCTGATTATATGAATAATGCAATGGTTTACTACATATCATTTTATAGGTTTTAAACACAATTACCTGATTATATGAATAATGCAATGGTTTACTACATATCATTTTATAGGTTTTAAACACAATTACCTGATTATATGAATAATGCAATGGTTTACTACATATCATTTTATAGGTTTTAAACACAATTACCTGATTATATGAATAATGCAATGGTTTACTACATATCATTTTATAGGTTTTAAACACAATTACCTGATTATATGAATAATGCAATGGTTTATTACATATCATTTTATAGGTTTTAAACACAATTACCTGATTATATGAATTATGCAATGGTTTACTACATATCATTTTATAGGTTTTAAACACAATTACCTTACTGCAGTGGCACATTTACTAAGATGGATTCCTAAACAAGTTTTGATGTGTGAAATTTCCAATGTAAGTTTCTAACAAGTAAACAAAAACTATACAATTTTACTGTAAAAAAAAACTTGAAGCATATCCTCCAAAAGTTTATTATTGGTTTTATTAACCAAATACTGAATTGATTATTTGATTCCAGTAATCAAATTTGAAAACAAGTCTACAAATTCAAAATAACCTTTAAAAAAATCCAAAATAGATAAAATAACGTCTTTCGTTTGTAAAGAAATACTTTACTGAGAGTTTCCAAACAGTTTACAGTCACAACATCTCAAGCATACCCACCAAAATTTCATTGTTGATGTTATTATTTGAATCTTCATTGGTTATTTGATTTGAATATTCAATTTTGAAATTGACCTGTCTAATGTATTCCAAACAAGAAGTCACTGTTTGAGACAGAAAACACTTTGAAAATCTTAATCTGAAATGTCTAAATGTGTAGTTTGTTTGATTGATAGTTAATGCCACTATTGATCCAGTCCTTGTCCCATGATCAAACCAGTTTACTGCAGTCTTCACTGCAGACAGTCTATTCACTGGTGTTTGATGCACCAGAGGCAGTCATCAAACAAATCACATCTATTATACCAAACCTACTGAGACTGGTCAAGTGTCAATCATCTATGGTATGTTAATGAATCTATAGTATTTAAATTGTCATGATGATAATGATGTCATGGTGGTGGTGATAGTTATGAGGGTAATAATAGTAGTGATGTCATGGTGGTGGTGATAGTTATGAGGGTAATAATGGTAGTGATGTCATGGTGGTTGTGATAGTTATGAGGGTAATGATGGTAGTGATGTCATGGTGGTGGTGATAGTTACGAGGGTAATGATGGTAGTGATGTCATGGTGGTGGTGATAGTTATGAGGGTAATGATGGTAGTGATGTCATGGTGGTGATAGTTATGAGGGTAATGATGATAGTGATGTCATGGTGGTGATAGTTATGAGGGTAATGATGATAATGATGTCATGGTGGTGGTGATAGTTATGAGGGTAATGATGGTAGTGATGTCATGGTGGTGATAGTTATGAGGGTAATGATGATAATGATGTCATGGTGGTGGTGATAGTTATGAGGGTAATGATGATAGTGATGTCATGGTGGTGGTGATAGTTATGAGGGTAATGATGGTAGTGATGTCATGGTGGTGGTGATAGTTATGAGGGTAATGATGATAATGATGTCATGGTGGTGGTGATAGTTATGAGGGTAATGATGATAGTGATGTCATGGTGGTGGTGATAGTTATGAGGGTAATGATGATAGTGATGTCATGGTGGTGGTGATAGTTATGAGGGTAATGATGGTAGTGATGTCATGGTGGTGGTGATAGTTATGAGGATAATGATGATAATGATGTCATGGTGGTGGTGATAGTTATGAGGGTAATGATGATAATGATGTCATGGTGGTGGTGATAGTTATGAGGGTAATGATGATAGTGATGTCATGGTGGTGGTGATAGTTATGAGGGTAATGATGATAGTGATGTCATGGTGGTGATAGTTATGAGGGTAATGATGGTAGTGATGTCATGGTGGTGGTGATAGTTATGAGGGTAATGATGATAGTGATGTCATGGTGGTGGTGATAGTTATGAGGGTAATGATGATAGTGATGTCATGGTGGTGATAGTTATGAGGGTAATGATGGTAGTGATGTCATGGTGGTGGTGATAGTTATGAGGGTAATGATGATAATGATGTCATGGTGGTGGTGATAGTTATGAGGGTAATGATGATAGTGATGTCATGGTGGTGATAGTTATGAGGGTAATGATGATAGTGATGTCATGGTGGTGGTGATAGTTATGAGGGCAATGATGATAATGATGTCATGGTGGTGGTGATAGTTATGAGGGTAATGATGGTAGTGATGTCATGGTGGTGGTGATAGTTATGAGGGTAATGATGGTAGTGATGTCATGGTGGTGATAGTTATGAGGGTAATGATGGTAGTGATGTCATGGTGGTGATAGTTATGAGGGTAATGATGATAGTGATGTCATGGTGGTGATAGTTATGAGGGTAATGATGGTAGTGATGTCATGGTGGTGGTGATAGTTATGAGGGTAATGATGGTAGTGATGTCATGGTGGTGGTGATAGTTATGAGGGTAATGATGATAATGATGTCATGGTGGTGGTGATAGTTATGAGGGTAATGATGGTAGTGATGTCATGGTGGTGGTGATAGTTATGAGGGTAATAATGGTAGTGATGTCATGGTGGTGGTGATAGTTATGAGGGTAATGATGGTAGTGATGTCATGGTGGTGGTGATAGTTATGAGGGTAATGATGGTAGTGATGTCATGGTGGTGGCCATATGTAAGGTTACTATTGTTCAAAAAGTTTACTATGTCACATCGTAAACTTTTTGAAAATGTTCAAAAAGTTTACTATGTAATAGTAAGTTTCTTGAAATGTTCAAAAAGTTTACTATTTTTATAGTAAACTTTTTGAACATGGTATGAATTTTGAACTGGTTCAAATGTTTTAGTATTTTGTTTTTTTGAAATTTTTCGATAAATATAAGATGGAGATCTTTGCACTTTTTAACAAATATTTTTCATCAAAATACTAATTGTTTTTGATAAGTTTTAACATGTAACAGCATTATGTTTTTTTTTATTTTTATTATTTTATTATAGGAATTCTTGTCATCAGCATATTATATACTTATTTGCATACAATATCCTATTAATGAAACCATATTAAACATATTAAACTTACAGTACCACCGTGTAGCATTAAAGTAACAATTATATATTATTTCTTCAGCCTTTAATAGAATAAGATACACTGCTTCATTTATACTTAATCTCCTTGAAACAAACTGGACAGACTCAACTCAAAGTTTAGAAACTCAACATCATTTCTCATCGATGTGATATGAATAAAAAAGTCCTGAAATGGTGTAATCTTAGGGGTGTAAAATGGTTGTCTAAGAAGTGATTATAGTTTGTAATTCTTCATCTGCTTCAGGCTCTTTTCATAACAGCATGTAATACAAAGCAATGAATATACAGTACAGCAATGCAGTAAAAAAACGCATATAAGAAACTATTATATCAGGACCCTTATAATTTTGCTGGTTCTTATGTATGGTAATTAAGCTCTGCTGGGTGATTTAAAAAACAAACGTATTTGAAATTAGCGCAAAAAAAACCTGTGCAGTTCACTAAAATGAGTGTTTCAACAAACAACATTTTCAAAACTAGCTGTATATAAGAGCTCGTTTAACCTAACCATGAATAGAGGTGGTTCTTATACAAGGTTTTTTACTGTTTTTTTACTAATGAATATATTCATTTTCGTTTCCATCCTGGCATTTTGTTGTGGAGCCTCTTCCATTCAGTCCTGATTTTGTCAATACATCTGCTTCTCCATTCTTCGCTATCTTCTCTCAAGTATATCTCTCGTACCGCCACATTTTTTGTGCTTTCATAAACTTCAATTATTTTCTTCTTTCTGGGGGCGTCGTCTTGCTGCAAGTCTTCATGGAATTCTTTAAAATTACATCCTGCCACCCTGAATCTTGTTTATATTCTTAAAAACAAACAAAAAAAACAATATTTTTATTAAGTATCAAAGCGTGTGGAGGCCAGTGTACATAATATATAGTGTTCATATTTCATTCTTGAATGGCATATAATATACAGTGATCAAAACTAATTTTGTTTGAAATTTCATAGTTTTGTGCATTAAACATGAATTTTAATTCCGTAGAAATAAAACTCTCCCTGCTAATTTCTGACAAGTTTCTAAATACGTACAAATTTATTATTAGTATTTTGTTGTATATATTTAGTAAATGACTAGTATTAGTTTTTGGAAAAGAAATTTATAAACATTTCCCAGAGTTTTAATTTAATTTCAGATATATCATCTGCAAATGTTATTGTTATTTGATACTTTATGGTAATTATTCAAAAAAGAACTTTTTGTAGAGTTTATGCATAGAGTTAATATTAGCCTAGTTTGATTCGGGAATTCACAAGAGGATTGAATGGTGTGGTTTATAATGTTTTGGAATCATAAAAAGTAAGATTTACAAGGACAAACATTACAAGATAAATGAATGAATAAACAAATAAATGAAATTAATTGATTTCTTAACAAACAAACAAATGAATGAATGAATGAATAAATAAACGAACGAAGGAATAAACAAACAAACAAATAAGTTAGTAAGTAAGGAAGTAAGTAAATACTAAATAAATAAATAATCAAAAGAATGAATAAACAAACAAATAAACTAACAAATGAATGAATAGATAATAAATAAGTATTGTCCCGATTGTTAGATAGGCTGTAGACACATACCTTTCCATGAATCAACGAACCGCTCCCTTGCACTTTTGTCATATCCAAGAAACTGACTCACCATAATCGAAGAATTAACTAATCCATGCTGTACGTGTGTCCCGTTGAACACACGGGCATTTGAGAAGTACATGTAATGACCCATGTCGTGGTCAGTGCAAAACAGGAATCCCAATCTCTTTGGCTAGTGGAACTACCTTAGTAGCAAGGGCTACTATTATTTATATACACTTGTTGAACATAAGTAACTTTACCCTTCAGAAAAAGTAGAACGGGTTCGAATAGTTATTACAGAGTATTTGATAGTCGGATTCTGCCGGAATAAAGGCAATCCTGACCAAAAAAACAAAAAAAAATCGACTTTTGTTATGAGACTTTTTTATTTCGTTTTGTGTAATGATACAACGAAATACATTTTATCTGAACAAATTTATGATTTTATCCTAAAATAAAGTTCCATGTTGCTATATTCAACAAAACGCGACCATAACGGAGTGGTATATTTCATATGGGGTGGGGTCCCTATTATCACACCTAAAAGTATTCAGAAAAAATGTGTGTTTTTAACATGAGAACTGCAATGTACTGAACATATTGTCAATTTAGCCGCGTTTGTTGAAATGGAAATCAAGATTTTACCCAAGAATTGTTTCAAAAAAAATTTTTGAACATGTTCAAAAAGTTTACTATATCAATATTTTTTGTTTTTAATTCTAAACTGGTTCTTTTGAGAGTTTGTGCAAATCTAGACCAAGGTTTGTTATATGTGATAAAAAGAAAAACATTTCAGCTTCTTTTCTGCTTCTGACAGCCTCTTATACTTTATTTCAAATAGCGTTGTAAATACCGTAATTCCGATTTGAATTGTTGTTTATAAAAATATAATATTCACAAACCGGACTCTAATTACGACTCATTCTAAGGAGTGCATTCAATAATTTTGTAATTTTCACCAAAAAATGCCAAAAAAAAGTTTTTTGAACATGTTCAAAAAGTTTACTATGTGTCGTTTTTTTGTTAAAATTTTGAATTTGACGAAAGTTCTTTGACCAATCACCTTTCTAAATGTGATCATCATCGTTTACCAAGTTTCAGAATTTTCCATCTAGCTTTAAGCAATTTTTTACTACATTGAAAATTTTGACAAGCTTTCAAATTGCAAGATCTCAAGTGCAAGTTAGACTTTCACTTGATTTGAAGATTCATAAATTTTACAAAAAATCAAATTAAGGTGGAGTGCCTATGGTGAGGCAGCATAAGCAGAACTTAAAGGATCTCCAGGTTTTTTGGCCAAAAAAACGGAATAAAACAATTTTTTTCATATTTTCCCAAAAAAGTTTACTATTTTGAACACAAAGTTGAATAAAATAAAAATGAAAAGGTGGTGAGCCACCAATCTTTAGCAGCACAAATTTCAGATGAATATCTAACAAAACTACTAAAAACAATTTCAAAATTCATAAAATTGTTGATTTAATAAAGCTTGAAACACGTCGGTGGAGAGAGTTCAAAAAGTTTACCTAAATGCATATCATGGTGGTGATAGTTATGAGGGTAATGATGATAGTGATGTCATGGTGGTGGTGATAGTTATGAGGGTAATGATGATAGTGATGTCATGGTGGTGGTGATAGTTATGAGGGTAATGATGATAGTGATGTCATGGTGGTGGTGATAGTTATGAGGGTAATGATGATAGTGATGTCATGGTGGTGGTGATAGTTATGAGGGTAATGATGATAGTGATGTCATGGTGGTGGTGATAGTTATGAGGGTAATGATGATAGTGATGTCATGGTGGTGGTGATAGTTATGAGGGTAATGATGGTAGTGATGTCATGGTGGTGGTGATAGTTATGAGGGTAATGATGATAGTGATGTCATGGTGGTGATAGTTATGAGGGTAATGATGATAATGATGTCATGGTGGTGGTGATAGTTATGAGGGTAATGATGGTAGTGATGTCATGGTGGTTGTGATAGTTATGAGGGTGATGATGATAATGATGTCATGGTGGTGGTGATAGTTATGAGGGTAATGATGGTAGTGATGTCATGGTGGTGGTGATAGTTATGAGGGTAACGATGGCATTACTTTATGGCAGCTTTGATCAAATGCGATAACCATAACAACCAATGTAAACAATAGCGTACTTTGTTTTTATTGTTTATCAGAATGTGCGCATGGAGGCATTAAAGTGTCTTGGTGCCATGACAACTCTACCTCATCATGTGGTGAGTATAGTGGTGGTTTGTGTGTCTAGTGTGTGAGAAATTAGGAAAATCTTTACACCTTCTAGCATTTTCTGTATACCTCCCTGAAAACAAGGAAATGGTTTTTGCTAGTCACCTTCTGTTTTGTTCCTCATACAACAATTTCAAAAAAATGTCAAAGAAAAATGCATGATTCCTTTCAGTTGAGCTATGGCCTTTCTCTGACAAAATAGATGTATATTGAAATGTTAAGTAGAATTATCCATAGATATATGGTGTTTGATAATGTAGCTATGGCCTTTCTCTGACAAAATAGAGGTATATTGAAATGTTAAGTAGAATTATCCATAGATATATGGTGTTTTATAATGTAGCTATGGCCTTTCTCTGACAAAATAGAGGTATATTGAAATGTTAAGTAGAATTATCCATAGATATATGGTGTTTAAATGTAGCTATGGCCTTTCTCTGACAAAATAGATTTATATTGAAATGTTAAGTAGAATTGTCCATACATATATGGTGTTTTATAATGTAGCTATGGCCTTTCTCTGACAAAATAGAGGTATATTGAAATGTTAAGTAGAATTATCCATAGATATATGGTGTTTAAATGTAGCTATGGCCTTTCTCTGACAAAATAGATTTATATTGAAATGTTAAGTAGAATTGTCCATACATATATGGTGTTTTATAATGTAGCTATGGCCTTTCTCTGACAAAATAGAGGTATATTGAAATGTTAAGTAGAATTATCCATAGATACATGGTGTTTATAATGTAGCGCCTGTGTGTCCAGTGTAATTGTCAAACACCTTACATCCTGCCTGCCTGTATTCCTGCCTCCCTGCCTGTCTGTCTGTCTGCCTGCCCATCTGTCCGTCTGTCTGCCTGTTCGTCTGTCTTGCTGTCCATGTGTATGTGTGCAAATGTAAAGTTTTTTAATGTTACATTATGTCTGTCTGTCTATCTATCCAGGTGTATGTGTACAAGCCTAAAGTGGTTAAAGAGCTTGCATCATGTCTGGATGATAAGAAGAGACTAGTGCGTGCAGCTGCTGTGACGTGCCGTAATGAATGGTAAGTCACGCCTCAGCTTCTAGTGTACAGATATTGTCTCAGATATATTGACTGTTTGTTGCTTTGTAGGTATTTGTTGGGTAGTACATAGCAGGACTATGAAGAATGCTTGACATTGTGCATTGAATGATTTGTACAAAATTTTATTTGTTGTCATTAAACTGCTATTTGAGAAAACAGTATTGCAGTAACGTGTCGTTTCTTGGCTTAGTATAGACGTTTTACGTTGACCATTGCAGAGTCAAGTGGTCATATTGATGCAAGAAACAGGGTCCACAATATGTTTGCGGGATACGGGATACGGGTTCCAACCTAAAATACGGCCGCGGCATCATCATCTGTTACAAAAAATGGGATATAGGATTGCGGGATCTCAAGACCCTAGTGGGGACACTCAAGAAACCTATATGGATATCTTTCTTTGCATTTAGATATTTTTTTGTTGTCGTACTCATCTAATTTGGTGATTGCGTGACTATATGAAGTAGCATGACAATGGTCACATGTTTTCGTATAATTGATTATCGCTTCAGTACAGTTCTGTTTTGTGATTGGTTCGTGTGTTTCTGATGTATGTATTCAACCGTTTCGACTGTAGTATTAATTCTTTTTCTAGAAAAAACAATCTGCCTGCGATGTCTTAGTCTATGTGTTACTTTATTAATTGAGTTTTGTTAAAATGGCGAATGTCATCAAGCGAAAAGGAATGGGTATTTTATCGGCGTTTTTTGCGTTTGGTGCAATAATAATGATAGCGGTTGCATTGAGTACGGAACACTGGGTGAACGCTAATCTTATTCTGAAAACTACCACTTCTGGTAATCAGTCCTCACAACAACGCACCGATGGAGGAATAAAACACTTTGGATTATTTACGGGATCGACTACAAAAAACTTCGGTCTTGGGAACCGTCCAAGGGAGTTTAAAGGTATTACTTCTGTATGTTAGAGAGAATTGTGGATTCTACTAGAATAAATGGCTGGCAATGAAACAAATTGATCATTACAGAAACAATCGTCGATTCGTATTGATTATCAGGTTTTGTATATAGCTGTATTCGATGTGGTTCGTATGTTTCAATTAGAGCTTGGCGGTGCCGATTGTGGTTTAAGATTTTTATTTGAACAAGTGCCCTAACTATTCTAGACTAGTAGTTGAACATGGTGGTCGTTCAAAATACTTCCAACACAAACGAACTCGTCAATCATGACCATTTTTAAAACAGTTTTTCGCAATTAAAAATATTTCTTCAACTGTAAGCAGGTTATTTTTGTGAATGATTGTTTCGATGATTAATTATTCATTCTGGAGTATTTTTAAAATTCTGTCAGAAAACCTGTTCTTAGTGGAAAACCTCGCCAAATATTTGATTTGCACGTTCATTTAATACTGATAGGTAGTATTGGCGTCATGTTTTACCGGATTTCGATTTAAGTTCTGATGTATGGCCAGTAGAGGACGTGGAGTTTGAGAAGTCATTCATATTCAACAAAGAACTCGGCTAGACTGTTATTTGCATATATAACAACGGTTAACTGAAGGGAGTCGCTTACACAAAACATTCACGGACAAATAATAGTACAAATAAGGCAAATGACTGGCTGTGCTGTAGGCATACATTATTCCAATTCAAATTTGTTAGTTTGAGTCCTGTCTTATTTTTTATCGCTTCTGTTTCCTTCAGTCAAAACATCTGCATTTTAAGTTTTAGTTTTCCATTTGTTCAAATATTATATATGATTGGATGAGTTCGTATGGTTATTCAATTAGAACAATACCATCACTAGGGTTCATTCAAGATCACTAACCAAAATAGATGTTCTAGACCTCAAGACTGCATAATATCAAAGCAGCCAAAATAATTTTAAAACTTAGTTTTAAAAACAGAAGCTGACTGCACACGCCCACATCCTAGACCTCAAGTTTCTGTTATTGAACATGAACGAGGACTTCTTTACTTAACTAGACGTTCACAACACACTATTTTGAAATATATTTTTGACCATTATAGCATTCCAACCAAATTTTTCTCTATACATCACTCTAAACCCCATGCGACGGACTATTAGAAAAGTTAAGGGGGAACAAAAAATAATCCAAACACGATTTGAACATACATACAACCAAAACTCGTCAGAAAAAAGGCCTTGACCAAAGGAAAAAAAACTGGCATAATAGGCAAGCCGAGAAAAAAGTATGCAAGGTTGAATCACTTCCCCAACTAACCCAAACCTCCTAACCCTAACCCTTCACTTTTCTAATGGTCCGTCCCTAACCCTAAACCCTTGACTGAATGTGCCCAGACAATAATCACTAGTTCTATTATTTGTATGCAGTTAGTTTGCTCATTGTTTGTATTTGGTTTGTGTATTTTTGCGTGACTTATACATTATTACTTGGTAATAGTTGTGTTGGTAATCGACGATTACTTTGTAAAAGATGTTCATATGTTGGTAATCATTCGTGTATGCTTTTTTAAAACGTCCTTCACATGTTGACGTAATTCATGAGTAATACTTGGGGGACATTGGTGCCCGGCGCCCTTAAGGTCTGTTAGGATATGATATTTTGTCACTAAAGGAAACGTGATGGCCTAGCGGTTAAGGCATGTTGTTTTTGTTAATGCTGGCTATTGTGGTGTTTCTAATTGTAGTTGTATTTATGTTCCAGTGATCGACGAGTTCGAGAATGTCGCCAATGACAAAGTCGTCTGGGCTACAGTTGGTTTCTGTTGTCTAAGTTTTCCGTTTATTTGCATTGGTATTGTGATGTCGTGCTATAACGAATTCTCTAAGCCCAACCTGGTATTATGTGGTACAATAGGAATCTTTATTTCTCATTCTATTGCATGTAAGTGACATGTTCACCCTGTCCGGGTTCCATTAATGGAAACTGTAAATAAACGCATAAAAAATAGATATACTTTCTTTTAGTTGTTATGAAAACAGGCTAACAATTGTGGCTGAACTAGCCCTGCCACTCTCACGATCACGTGGTTCTGAAAGTGAACAAATCTGACATGATGTGATGTGTTTTGATGTCATGTCATGTCATGTGAGACGCGTGATATTTTTTACATGTGTGATCAAAATAGTTAGTAAAGTATTTCGTTCCATTTTAGTTTTGCTGATCTTGGTGGCAGTATGTTTGTATGCAGCTCTCTTTGAAATCCAACTCAAAAAGAACGTTCTTCGACCTGAAGACAACAAAGTTGGTTTTGAATCGACAGACCGAGCTCGCCTGGATTACTCGTTCTGGATTTTACTGGGTGCATCTGGTGTCGTTATCATAAGTCCCTGTATATTTCTTCTTAGTAAACTACACCTAACACACTACTTCCAGACATCTTCACGAACAAAAGAACCAGCCCAAACTGACCATTCTGGTGTGATGCTGTATTAGACGCCATAATCCTGAATCTATGAACTATCTTGAACAACATGTTAGAGTGCAAACACTAAATGTGTGCAACAATTGTCACTATTTAGTGGTAATTAGCGCTAATTAAACAAAAGAAAACAATAGAATTAGCATGGAAAAGCACTATTTAGTGGTATTCATGTTGCACACTTTTAGTGTGTGCACTCTATGTAGAATATCCCCTGAGAAAAATCACCGTCTACAAAAACATTGTTTTCTCAAAACAAAACGATTTCCACTGTTCGACGTATGAACATCACAATGCCATTACACAGCAGATAATATGTATACTAGTATACCATGTAAATAAAATATCAGTCACCACTAGAAGACTAGAAATACTGCACATCACGTGTGTATTCCCTACATATATTACAAAACATAATCAATGCATAACTTGCAATAAAATGAAATATACATTCATTATTCAAAGCTGTTTAATAATCATGTGCCGTAATCCATACGATTTGGTCAACCTAAATAGCGTTTTGAAGATGCCATGATGGGCTTTGCCTATGCATTTTATTCGAATAAAATACACTTTCTGCAATTTCGGTGATTTTCTTAGTCCATGGTCCATGGTCCATGGGTCAAAAAACGCACTTTTTTGGTCATTTTGGTGGGCTATAGTCCATGCATTTTGGTCGAAAAACGCGGTTTTTCATCATTTTGGTGGGCTAAAGTCCATACATTTTGGACGAAAAACGCGGTTTTTATGTAATTTTGATGAGCTATAGTCCATGCATTTTGTCGAAAAACGCGGTTTTTGATCATTTTGATGGCCTATATTCCATGCATTTTGGTCGAAAAACGGAGTTTCTTAGTCTTTTTGGTGGGTTGTAGTCCATTCACTTTGGTCGAAAATTGAAATTTTGGTCGAAAACGCTGTTTTTTGGTCATTTTGGTGGGCTATAGTTCATGCATTTTGGTCAAAAAATGCGTTCTTTTTGTTATTTTGGTGGGCTATATTCCATGCATTTTCGTCCAAAAACGCGTTTTTTTGATCATTTTGGTGGGCTATAGTTCATGCATTTTCGTCGAAAAACGCGCTCTTTGGTCATTTTGGTGGACTATAGTTCATGCATTTTGGTCGAAAAACTGTGTTTCTTAGTCTTTTTGGTGGGCTATAGTCCATACACTTTGGTCGAAAATTGAGGTTTTTTGGTCATTTTGGTGGGCTATAGTCCATACATTTTGGTTGAAAAACGCTGTTTTTTGGTCATTTTGGTGGGCTATATTCCATGCATTTTGGTCCAAAAACGCGGTTTTTTGATCATTTTGATGGGCTATAATCCATGCATTTTGGTCAAAAAATGCGTTGTTTTGTCATTTTGGTGGGCTATATTCCATGCATTTTGGTCAAAAAATGCGTTGTTTTTGTCATTTTTGTGGCCTATATTCCATGCATTTTCGTCCAAAAACGCGGCTGTTTGGTCATTTTGATGGACTATAGTTCATGCATTTTGGTCGAAAAACTGTGTTTCTTAGTCTTTTTGGTGGGCTATAGTCCATACACTTTAGTCGAAAATTGAGGTTTTTTGGTCATTTTGGTGGGCTATAGTCCATGCATTTTGGTCGAAAAGCGCGGTATTTTTGGTCAAAAAATGCGTTGTTTTTGTCATTTTGGTGGGCTATATTCCATGCATTTTCGTCCAAAAACGCGGTTGTTTGGTCATTTTGGTGGGCTATAGTCCATGCATTTGGGTCAAAAAGCGCGGTTTTTTGATTATTTTGGTGGGCTATAGTCCATACACTTTGGTTGAAAAACGCTGTTTTTTGGTCATTTTGGTGGGCTATATTCCATGCATTTTGGTCCAAAAACGCGGTTTTTTGATCATTTTGATGGGCTATAATCCATGCATTTTGGTCAAAAAATGCGTTGTTTTGTCATTTTGGTGGGCTATATTCCATGCATTTTGGTCAAAAAATGCGTTGTTTTTGTCATTTTTGTGGCCTATATTCCATGCATTTTCGTCCAAAAACGCGGCTGTTTGGTCATTTTGTTGGGCTATAGTCCATGCATTTTGGTCGAAAAGAGCGGTTTTTTGATCATTTTGGTGGGCTTTAGTCCGTACATTTTGGTCGAAAAACGCGCTCTTTGGTCATTTTGGTGGGCTATAGTCCATGCATTTTTGGTCGAAAAACGCGTTTTTTTGGTCATTTTGGTGGGCTATAGTCCATACATTTTGGTCGAAAAACGCGCTCTTTGGTCATTTTGGTGGGCTATAGTCCATACACTTTGGTCGAAAATTGAGATTTTTTAGTCATTTTGGTGGGCTATAGTCCATGTAGTTTGGTCGAAAAACGGGGTTTTTGGTAATTTTGGTCCAAGAACGCGTTTTTTTTTGGTCATTTTGCTGGGCTATAGTCCATGCATTTTGGTCATTTTGGTGGACTGTAGTCCATGTAGTTTGGTAGAAAAACGGGGTTTTTGGTCATTTTTGTGGGCTATAGTCCATGAATTGTGGTCGAGAATTGCGGTTTGTTTGCAGTTTGGTGAACAATTGTGCATTTTGGGTGATTTTCATATGCTATAGTCCATGTATTTGGGTGAAAAAATGATGTTTTTGGGGTGGTTTTGATGGGCTACAGCCCATGCATTTTGGTCGAAAATGGTGCATTTTGGGTGTTTTTGATTGGCTTTAGCAACGCAGTTGAATTTATTAAATGACTTTAATGAAATACATTATTACTTTAGTACGTTTATTCTATGCATACATATTTAAGGTGTTTGAGGTATCTCTAGAGAAAGATGGTTGTTTTTCAATAGCACTGAAGTGTGATGACGTTTTACCCCCGTCTCTATACCATAATATTTCTTAAAATCCTTTCATATTCAAATGTTTATAATCCCTCGAGAATACAGAAACAATAGTCATAATTAGTGAACAAAAGCGATGTGAAAAGGATTCCGGTCTAGACACGGGGGTAAAACGTCATCACACTTCAGGCTTATTCACAATTCAGCTGCGGTTCCATCGTGGTTGTCCTTGTGATGCAGTAGTTAACAGTTCGGACTACAAAATACCGAATACGTGGGTTCGAGTCCTATCAAGGACAGATGGTACCTTTCTCTTATTCTTGGTTTCATTACAATACACGGGACGCATTTAAAAATTACTAGTTTACTATTTTTGAAAAGTGCGTAGAACGGCCTGGTATTGGTAAGCGTCGCTTTTCAGCGTATAAGTCTAAGGTGGCAAATCATTTGTAATGTGTATCTTGTCTCATGACATCATTTGGTATCTTTTTATTCTGTTGTCTTTTAATGTTTTATGATGAAATCATTTGGTATCTCTTTATTCTGTTGTTTTTTAATCGTTGTCTGATGACATCTTTTGGTATCCCTTTATTCTGTTGTCTTTTAATCGTTGTCTGATGACATCATTTGGTGTCTTTTTATTCTGTTGTTTTTTAATCGTTGTCTGATGACATCATTTGGTATCTCTTTATTCTGTTGTTTTTTAATCGTTGTCTGATGACATCATTTGGTATCTCTTTATTCTGTTGTTTTTTAATCGTTGTCTGATGACATCATTTGGTATCTCTTCATTCTGTTGTTTTTTAATCGTCTGATGACATCATTTGGTATCTCTTTATTCTGTTGTTTTTTAATCGTTGTCTGATGACATCATTTGGTATCTCTTCATTCTGTTGTCTTTTAATCGTTGTCTGATGACATCATTTGGTGTCTTTTTATTCTGTTGTTTTTTAATCGTTGTCTGATGACATCATTTGGTATCTCTTTATTCTGTTGTTTTTTAATCGTTGTCTGATGACATCATTTGGTATCTCTTCATTCTGTTGTCTTTTAATCGCTGCGACTGCGCAGACAGATCTGCCTCCCAGACCAACACATAACCAAAATCGTGTTCACTACTATGGAAACCAGGGCGTTGAATGTAGCCCATTCCACCTGTCATTAGTAAAGATACAGGTTTGCCATTTGAGGAATTACGACGTGCTGTAACTAGGCAACGCACAGGACCATGATGCCTCTTGAATATATACAAAGGCTCACGTGACTTAGTAGATAGGACAATAACGTGACCCGTACCTAACCCTACCCATAATGCTTTCTGATCAAGCAACATACTGACAACGCGTAATTCGTGCGAGTCGCTTTGAATGTTGACCAAAGCGGTACAATCGACAGTGTTGCGTAGGACTGGAGACGAGCTATCCCAAACATCAATGCAAGACGAGTCTTTAGTTGATGTCCATATATGGAAACCAACGGCGATGTTAAGCACACATTGCCTATGTGTGTCTTGTATTGACCAGCGGCGTTGCACTTCAGCAGTGTTATTATCTAACTTACAGACAACAATGTCATTACCGCATCCACAATACAAGCAGCGCTTAGCAACTGCTAGGCATGCCACAGGGTGTAGATTACAATCATCCACACATTGCCCACCATCTTGCTGTGTTCTGCATAGTCGGATAATATTCTTAGGTGGGTTTTGGTTCTTGATATCTCTTGTCTTGTAGATCACTAATGATCCATCAGCTAAACCGGCAATCACAACATCGTCAAATGTTTTGGGGTTATAGTAATGACGCAGACAAACTATTGAATCAGAAAGCCGTTCAAAGAAAGGTAGACATTGATGTGCATTAGCATCAAATACACACAAAGTACCGGACTGTGTACCGACGATTACACAGTCATTATGCACAGCGGCTATTGCAGTCACCCTTCTGTCGTTTAGACCAGTGCCTTGACAACCCTGTCAATAAATAGATAGACAAAATGTATTTCAGCAACCAGGACAACAAACAAAACAAAGTACCAGCTAGCATGTTATGTAATAATCATGACTTCATATTATGAAAATGTATCTGAGCAACCAGGACAACAAACAAAACAAAGTACCAGCTAGCATGTTATGTAATAATCATGACTTCATATTATGAAAATGTATCTGAGCAACCAGGACAACAAACAAAACAAAGTACCAGCTAGCATGTTATGTAATAATCATGACTTCATATTATGAAAATGTATCTGAGCAACCAGGACAACAAACAAAACAAAGTACCAGCTAGCATGTTATGTAATAATCATGACTTCATATTATGAAAATGTATCTGAGCAACCAGGACAACAAACAAAACAAAGTACCAGCTAGCATGTTATGTAATAATCATGACTTCATATTATGAAAATGTATCTGAGCAACCAGGACAACAAACAAAACAAAGTACCAGCTAGCATGTTATGTAATAATCATGACTTCATATTATGAAAATGTATCTGAGCAACCAGGACAACAAACAAAACAAAGTACCAGCTAGCATGTTATGTAATAATCATGACTTCATATTATGAAAATGTATCTGAGAAACCAGGACAACAAACAAAACAAAGTACCAGCTAGCATGTTATGTAATAATCATGACTTCATATTATGAAAATGTATCTGAGCAACCAGGACAACAAACAAAACAAAGTACCAGCTAGCATGTTATGTAATAATCATGACTTCATATTATGAAAATGTATCTGAGCAACCAGGACAACAAACAAAACAAAGTACCAGCTAGCATGTTATGTAATAATCATGACTTCATATTATGAAAATGTATCTGAGCAACCAGGACAACAAACAAAACAAAGTACCAGCTAGCATGTTATGTAATAATCATGACTTCATATTATGAAAATGTATCTGAGCAACCAGGACAACAAACAAAACAAAGTACCAGCTAGCATGTTATGTAATAATCATGACTTCATATTATGAAAATGTATCTGAGCAACCACGACAACAAACAAAACAAAGTACCAGCTAGCATGTTATGTAATAATCATGACTTCATATTATGAAAATGTATCTGAGCAACCAGGACAACAAACAAAACAAAGTACCAGCTAGCATGTTATGTAATAATCATGACTTCATATTATGAAAATGTATCTGAGCAACCAGGACAACAAACAAAACAAAGTACCAGCTAGCATGTTATGTAATAATCATGACTTCATATTATGAAAATGTATCTGAGCAACCAGGACAACAAACAAAACAAAGTACCAGCTAGCATGTTATGTAATAATCATGACTTCATATTATGAAAATGTATCTGAGCAACCAGGACAACAAACAAAACAAAGTACCAGCTAGCATGTTATGTAATAATCATGACTTCATATTATGAAAATGTATCTGAGCAACCAGGACAACAAACAAAACAAAGTACCAGCTAGCATGTTATGTAATAATCATGACTCTGAGCAACCAGGACAACAAACAAAACAAAGTACCAGCTAGCATGTTATGTAATAATCATGACTTCATATTATGAAAATGTATCTGAGCAACCAGGACAACAAACAAAACAAAGTACCAGCTAGCATGTTATGTAATAATCATGACTTCATATTATGAAAATGTATCTGAGCAACCAGGACAACAAACAAAACAAAGTACCAGCTAGCATGTTATGTAATAATCATGACTTCATATTATGAAAATGTATCTGAGCAACCAGGACAACAAACAAAACAAAGTACCAGCTAGCATGTTATGTAATAATCATGACTTCATATTATGAAAATGTATCTGAGCAACCAGGACAACAAACAAAACAAAGTACCAGCTAGCATGTTATGTAATAATCATGACTTCATATTATGAAAATGTATCTGAGCAACCAGGACAACAAACAAAACAAAGTACCAGCTAGCATGTTATGTAATAATCATGACTCTGAGCAACCAGGACAACAAACAAAACAAAGTACCAGCTAGCATGTTATGTAATAATCATGACTTCATATTATGAAAATGTATCTGAGCAACCACGACAACAAACAAAACAAAGTACCAGCTAGCATGTTATGTAATAATCATCATCATCATTTATTTTCAAAATACCATTACAGATACAATATATATACTATACAAAAGATTATAATATGATATATACATGGAGTATAATTTGATTTTGCAAATCAAGAAAGACAAAATTTTGTATCTGCAGTGGCGAGGCAGGACAAAAAAGAAGCCAATGACTTATACTTTTGTACTGCCTCAACTTATCAGATTTATAAACATGATTTTTATCTAGCTGAAATATGTATATATGCTATGTTAAATAACTATAGTTGGTTATCAAGATACCAAATTAAAAGTATAACTGGAATAGTCAGTCTCTATATGTTTTGAATCATATGTCATGATCAGAATTGATTAAGTACTTTTTAAATTGCTTTTAAACCATGGCAGAGAATATTTAGATTTTAATTCATTAGGATGTGAGTTCCACAATTTTGGGCCAAAAGAGACAATGGAGAATTTGAGCATGTTTGTCCTAGTAAAGTGGACTTTAAAGTCATTAGCCTGTCTAGTCCTGTAATGATGGGTTTCAAAATTTCTACTAAACATGATTTGGAAAATTTCTGGAGTAGGGTTTGAGTGGACAGAAAACATAAATAATGCCACCTGGAGCAAGTATATATTGTTAAGTGTCAAAAAGTGGTATTTCCGAAAGAGTGGTGCAGTATGAGCATCAAAGGGTGATTTGGTAATAATACAAATAATACGTTTTTGTAATAACTGTAGTCTATTAAGGTTAGACTTATAGGTAGAGCTCCATACAATATTACCATAATACAGGTATGGGTAAACTAATGAGTAATACAATTTTATAAGTGATGTTTCAGAAATGAAAAATGTTGATTTTGAAATTACTCCTATAGTTCTGGATATTTTGCAGGCAATAATGTCAATGTGGTCTTTCCATGATAAGTGTCTGTCAATTGTTATTCCTAGGAAGTTTATGCTATTTTCACATTCTATTTGTTCTATTCTTTTTTGTCTGGCACTAAACATAACATATTTAGTTTTCTTAGTGTTTATCGAAAGTTTATTGGCAATTGAGAAAGAAAGAAAGCAAGAAAGCAAGTACTGTTTGTTTGTTCTCTCACAAGCAAGTCGTCAGAAATGAATACACAACATGAAATTAACAAACCTCTGCCTTAGTATCTGTCAAATTAATCCAAGACACTTGTCCACCATGGTAACTAGAAACACCGCTTCCCATCCATAGTTCTACTGTATCGCCATCTTGCCTCACTGCAATACACTCTACCGTCTTTTCCTTGGACACAGCTATAGCTCTCTTTAAACACAGCAACTCAGCAGTACATAGACGATCCACAACCTGACACCAAAACAGTTTAAGAACTGATCACGAATGTAATGGTGATTACGTGGCTTATCACATGGCTTGACCATATATGATGGCGTGATAATAGTGATTATAACGATATATGATGGAGTGATGATAGTGATTAAAACGATGTATGATGGCGTGCTGATATTGATTAAAACGATATAGGATGGCGTGACGATATACGATGGTGTGACAAGAGTGATTATAACGATATATGATGGAGTGATGATATAGGATGGCGTGACGATATATGAAGGTGTGACGAGAGTGATTATAACTATATATGATGACATGATGATATAGGATGGCGTGACGATATATGATGGTGTGACGAGAGTGATTATAACGATATATGATGGTGTGACGACATAGATATTATTCTCGATAAAATCTACTCCATGCTGAAGACAAAACTGATGACAACAACAATAATGATGGCTACTGCAGTCACAATGTTTACCTGGTCAGCAGATGGTCTCCTATCAGCACGTGGTTCCAGTAAATGTTCGATCAAGTCTTCTATATCAGGCCATGGTGAGCTACCACTATCTGTGATGGGGTCAATCATTTTACCCTGCATAACAGCTGCATCTAATTCATTTCTGAATCGAACATCTTCAAAGGGTCTCTTTCCCCCAGTCACCAGCTCGTATAGCAACATACCAAACGAATACAAGTCTGACTTCTTGTTGTAAGCAACATCGCCTCGTACTACCTCGGGTGCACGATATCCTGGGGTACCCTCCGATGACTTTAAACCGTACATCGTTGTGTATCGGGCAATACCAAAGTCGGATATCTTTGCGTTGATAACAATAGATAGAGACATCGAGAACATGAGAATATTATGTGGCTTCATATCCCTGTAGACGATCTCATTGCGATGAAGATACGCCAGTCCTTCAGCAATCTACAAATAACCAATAAATCAACCAATCTATCATTCAATCAATCATTCAACCAATGAATAAGTCAATCAATCAATCAATCAATCAGTAGTCAATCAGACAGTCAACCAGTCAGTCATTTAGACAATTAATAAACCGATCAATAAATAAATAAACTCGATTCACAAATCAATCATTCAATAGTTATATAAATCTGTTATTCATTGAACCCTCGCTCCATTCCTCGACTCTCGCACTCATTTATGTGTTGCATGACGAGCCTAAACACGGCTGCGAGGGAGACTAACTCATCTATAACTACTTTAAGAGATTTGTTTTCACCTGTAGCGCAATACGATGTTGCAAGCCACGACTCAGTACTTCTCCTTTACTCAGTAAAGAATTTAACGACCCTAAGGGTGCTATTTCTAGAACTAACGCACGTGGTCGGACACAAACACCATATAAGGTCAATATACTAGGATGACGTAAATTAGCTAAGAATGGTACTTCTTGACGCAATAGCCGATGAGGATCGATGTGCCCATCTGTATGGAAGACCTGAAACAAACACAGAGGGAGTTTATAATTGATTCAAGCCACTTTGTTTTGTTCTTTTGTGTTTGACAGAATTGTAAACATGTTCTAAATTAGACAGGGCACTGACACTCCACTCTTATATGAGGGGAAATATTATCCTATCGTATCCTCAGGATCGTAACCAGAATTTTTACATGGGGGGTGCACATAAAAAAACCTGGACCATTGATGTTTTTTTAAGTAGCCTTTTTTATTAGCAGCTGTCCTATTTTTCACAAGTCGGCATGCTTTTCAAAAACACATGAAAACCCGTATAACAATTTATTGCTCTTATTGCGCTTTACAGTTCTTTTGAAAAACTTTATTCTTTGCGGGTGATTTATCTAGTTTTGTGCTCTTGATTCCAAATCTAAGAAAGAAATTCTTGTGATGAGAAAATGGAGATGGATGATCGGACCTTTTGGCTTTTCATGGGGGGTGCACGTGCACCCTTTGCACCCCCCTTGGTTACGGCCCTGTATCGTATCGCATCGTATCGTAATGTAATTTGTAAAACAATCTGGTACATCGTAGCAGAAGTGCAACCGTGACATTTTGCACTCAGATACACAAATATTCTAATTGCACTTGTGAGCTTACAAACATAACAAAAACCTTATGAAGATCACCTTGAGAGCCACGACTCTATCGTTATATTTAGCCTTATAGACTGTACCATAACTGCCATCTCCCAGTATGTTCTCTTTCCTCTGATCAAACACTAAGTCATGCTCTCTAATCAACAGGTTCTGTAGCTTTAAATCCGCTAACTCAACATCAGGCGCCACTCTCTCTACTGGAAGACGTTGCGAGGTCCTGGGACAGACTATGTCTTCGTATCGTAAGGCTTGTTCGATGCAATGTTCTAGTGTGAACACGTGACACGTATCTCCTTCACACGAGATGCAAGGGCAGTGACGAGTTACTAGAGGTTCACCTTGTATGGGATCTAAGTCACCTAGGATAGCAACATATGCTATGGTTACTATAACATCATGATGATGATGAACACAATGGTAATAACGATGGTGCTTGTATGGTATGGAAGATATACATATCGTTACCATGGCAACTTACATAGATTAGGAAACCATTCTTCTATCAGCACGTCCACGTGATCGACCAAGTTTGCAAGTAGATGCGAGCCATAGTCATTGATAGGCACTGTTATAGCCAGGGTATTACAACCAAACTGACCTGAATTATCTTGAAATACCGTAAAAAATGACTGAGATGACCAGTTAACTTGTACACCAGTTTGCCAGTACTCTACAGTAGATGGCTAGCGATAGATAATAGAATTACCCAGATTACTAAAATTATCATCATTTTAATCATGATTAACATCGTCGTCATTGTCATCACCATATAATCACCATCATCGCTATTGGTTAATAATACAGTCAGCATCATCATCATCATAAGCAACTTGATCACCCGATAATCACCATCATCGCTATTGGTTAATAATACAGTCAGCATCATCATCATAAGCAACTTGATCACCATATAATCACCATCATCGCTATTGGTTAATAATACAGTCAACATCATCATCATAAGCAACTTGATCACCCGATAATCACCATCATCGCTATTGGTTAATAATACAGTCAACATCATCATCATCATAAGTAACTTGATCACCATATAATCACCATCATCGCTATTGGTTAATAATACAGTCAGCATCATCATCATCATAAGCAACTTGATCACCATATAATCACCATCATCGCTATTGGTTAATAATACAGTCAGCATCATCATCATCATAAGCAACTTGATCACCCGATAATCACCATCACCGCTATTGGTTAATAATACAGTCAACATCATCATCATCATAAGCAACTTGATCACCCGATAATCACCATCATCGCTATTGGTTAATAATACAGTCAGCATCATCATCATAAGCAACTTGATCACCCGATAATCACCATCATCGCTATTGGTTAATAATACAGTCAGCATCATCATCATAAGCAACTTGATCACCATATAATCACCATCATCGCTATTGGTTAATAATACAGTCAGCATCATCATCATCATAAGCAACTTGATCACCATATAATCACCATCATCGCTATTGGTTAATAATACAGTCAACATCATCATCATCATAAGCAACTTGATCACCATATAATCACCATCATCGCTATTGGTTAATAATACAGTCAGCATCATCATCATAAGCAACTTGATCACCATATAATCACCATCATCGCTATTGGTTAATAATACAGTCAGCATCATCATCATCATAAGCAACTTGATCACCATATAATCACCATCATCGCTATTGGTTAATAATACAGTCAACATCATCATCATCATAAGTAACTTGATCACCATATAATCACCATCATCGCTATTGGTTAATAATACAGTCAGCATCATCATCATCATAAGCAACTTGATCACCATATAATCACCATCATCGCTATTGGTTAATAATACAGTCAGCATCATCATCATCATAAGCAACTTGATCACCCGATAATCACCATCACCGCTATTGGTTAATAATACAGTCAACATCATCATCATCATAAGCAACTTGATCACCCGATAATCACCATCATCGCTATTGGTTAATAATACAGTCAGCATCATCATCATAAGCAACTTGATCACCCGATAATCACCATCATCGCTATTGGTTAATAATACAGTCAGCATCATCATCATAAGCAACTTGATCACCATATAATCACCATCATCGCTATTGGTTAATAATACAGTCAGCATCATCATCATCATAAGCAACTTGATCACCATATAATCACCATCATCGCTATTGGTTAATAATACAGTCAACATCATCATCATCATAAGCAACTTGATCACCATATAATCACCATCATCGCTATTGGTTAATAATACAGTCAGCATCATCATCATAAGCAACTTGATCACCATATAATCACCATCATCGCTATTGGTTAATAATACAGTCAGCATCATCATCATCATAAGCAACTTGATCACCATATAATCACCATCATCGCTATTGGTTAATAATACAGTCAGCATCATCATTATCATAAGCAACTTGATCACCATATAATCACCATCATCGCTATTGGTTAATAATACAGTCAGCATCATCATCATCATAAGCAACTTGATCACCCGATAATCACCATCATCGCTATTGGTTAATAATACAGTCAACATCATCATCATCATAAGCAACTTGATCACCATATAATCACCATCATCGCTATTGGTTAATAATACAGTCAGCATCATCATCATCATAAGCAACTTGATCACCCGATAATCACCATCATCGCTATTGGTTAATAATACAGTCAGCATCATCATCATAAGCAACTTGATCACCATATAATCACCATCATCGCTATTGGTTAATAATACAGTCAGCATCATCATCATCATAAGCAACTTGATCACCATATAATCACCATCATCGCTATTGGTTAATAATACAGTCAACATCATCATCATCATAAGCAACTTGATCACCATATAATCACCATCACCGCTATTGTTTAATAATACAGTCAACAGCATCATCATCATAAGCAACTTGATCACCCGATAATCACCATCATCGCTATTGGTTAATAATATAGTCAACATCATCATCATCATAAGCAACTTGATCACCCGATAATCACCATCATCGCTATTGGTTAATAATACAGTCAGCATCATCATCATCATAAGCAACTTGATCACCATATAATCACCATCATCGCTATTGGTTAATAATACAGTCAGCATCATCATCATCATAAGCAACTTGATCACCATATAATCACCATCATCGCTATTGGTTAATAATACAGTCAGCATCATCATCATCATAAGCAACTTGATCACCCGATAATCACCATCATCGCTATTGGTTAATACTACAGTCAACATCATCATCATCATAAGCAACTTGATCACCATATAATCACCATCATCGCTATTGGTTAATAATACAGTCAGCATCATCATCATCATAAGCAACTTGATCACCCGATAATCACCATCATCGCTATTGGTTAATAATACAGTCAGCATCATCATCATAAGCAACTTGATCACCATATAATCACCATCATCGCTATTGGTTAATAATACAGTCAGCATCATCATCATCATAAGCAACTTGATCACCATATAATCACCATCATCGCTATTGGTTAATAATACAGTCAACATCATCATCATCATAAGCAACTTGATCACCATATAATCACCATCACCGCTATTGTTTAATAATACAGTCAACAGCATCATCATCATAAGCAACTTGATCACCCGATAATCACCATCACCGCTATTGGTTAATAATATAGTCAACATCATCATCATCATAAGCAACTTGATCACCCGATAATCACCATCATCGCTATTGGTTAATAATACAGTCAGCATCATCATCATCATAAGCAACTTGATCACCATATAATCACCATCATCGCTATTGGTTAATAATACAGTCAGCATCATCATCATCATAAGCAACTTGATCACCCGATAATCACCATCACTGCTATTGGTTAATAATACAGTCAACATCATCATCATCATAAGCAACTTGATCACCCGATAATCACCATCATCGCTATTGGTTAATAATACAGTCAGCATCATCATCATAAGCAACTTGATCACCCGATAATCACCATCATCGCTATTGGTTAATAATACAGTCAGCATCATCATCATAAGCAACTTGATCACCATATAATCACCATCATCGCTATTGGTTAATAATACAGTCAACATCATCATCATCATAAGCAACTTGATCACCCGATAATCACCATCATCGCTATTGGTTAATAATACAGTCAGCATCATCATCATCATAAGCAACTTGATCACCCGATAATCACCATCATCGCTATTGGTTAATAATACAGTCAACATCATCATCATCATAAGCAACTTGATCACTCGATAATCACCATCATCGCTATTGGTTAATAATACAGTCAACATCATCATCATAAGCAACTTGATCACCATATAATCACCATCATCGCTATTGGTTAATAATACAGTCAACATCATCATCATCATAAGCAACTTGATCACCCGATAATCACCATCATCGCTATTGGTTAATAATACAGTCAGCATCATCATCATAAGCAACTTGATCACCATATAATCACCATCATCGCTATTGGTTAATAATACAGTCAGCATCATCATCATCATAAGCAACTTGATCACCATATAATCACCATCATCGCTATTGGTTAATAATACAGTCAACATCATCATCATCATAAGCAACTTGATCACCCGATAATCACCATCATCGCTATTGGTTAATAATACAGTCAGCATCATCATCATAAGCAACTTGATCACCCGATAATCACCATCATCGCTATTGGTTAATAATACAGTCAGCATCATCATCATCATAAGCAACTTGATTACCATATAATCACCATCATCGCTATTGGTTAATAATACAGTCAACATCATCATCATCATAAGCAACTTGATCACCATATAATCACCATCATCGCTATTGGTTAATAATACAGTCAGCATCATCATCATCATAAGCAACTTGATCACCATATAATCACCATCATCGCTATTGGTTAATAATACAGTCAACATCATCATCATCATAAGCAACTTGATCACCCGATAATCACCATCATCGCTATTGGTTAATAATACAGTCAGCATCATCATCATAAGCAACTTGATCACCCGATAATCACCATCATCGCTATTGGTTAATAATACAGTCAGCATCATCATCATCATAAGCAACTTGATTACCATATAATCACCATCATCGCTATTGGTTAATAATACAGTCAACATCATCATCATCATAAGCAACTTGATCACCATATAATCACCATCATCGCTATTGGTTAATAATACAGTCAGCATCATCATCATAAGCAACTTGATCACCATATAATCACCATCATCGCTATTGGTTAATAATACAGTCAACATCATCATCATCATAAGCAACTTGATCACCATATAATCACCATCATCGCTATTGGTTAATAATACAGTCAACATCATCATCATCATAAGCAACTTGATCACCATATAATCACCATCATCGCTATTGGTTAATAATACAGTCAGCATCATCATCATAAGCAACTTGATCACCATATAATCACCATCATCGCTATTGGTTAATAATACAGTCAGCATCATCATCATCATAAGCAACTTGATCACCATATAATCACCATCATCGCTATTGGTTAATAATACAGTCAGCATCATCATCATCATAAGCAACTTGATCACCCGATAATCACCATCATCGCTATTGGTTAATAATACAGTCAGCATCATCATCATCATAAGCAACTTGATCACCCGATAATCACCATCATCGCTATTGGTTAATAATACAGTCAGCATCATCATCATAAGCAACTTGATCACCATATAATCACCATCATCGCTATTGGTTAATAATACAGTCAACATCATCATCATAAGCAACTTGATCACCATATAATCACCATCACCGCTATTGGTTAATAATACAGTCAGCATCATCATCATAAGCAACTTGATCACCATATAATCACCATCATCGCTATTGGTTAATAATACAGTCAGCATCATCATCATCATAAGCAACTTGATCACCCGATAATCACCATCATCGCTATTGGTTAATAATACAGTCAACATCATCATCATCATAAGCAACTTGATCACCCGATAATCACCATCATCGCTATTGGTTAATAATACAGTCAGCATCATCATCATAAGCAACTTGATCACCCGATAATCACCATCATCGCTATTGGTTAATAATACAGTCAACATCATCATCATCATAAGCAACTTGATCACCATATAATCACCATCATCGCTATTGGTTAATAATACAGTCAGCATCATCATCATCATAAGCAACTTGATCACCATATAATCACCATCATCGCTATTGTTTAATAATACAGTCAGCATCATCATCATAAGCAACTTGATCACCATATAATCACCATCATCGCTATTGGTTAATAATACAGTCAGCATCATCATCATAAGCAACTTGATCACCATATAATCACCATCATCGCTATTGGTTAATAATACAGTCAACATCATCATCATAAGCAACTTGATCACCCGATAATCACCATCATCGCTATTGGTTTATAATATAGTCAACATCATCATCATCATAAGCAACTTGATCACCATATAATCACCATCATCGCTATTGGTTAATAATACAGTCAGCATCATCATCATCATAAGCAAGTTGATCACCCGATAATCACCATCATCGCTATTGGTTAATAATACAGTCAGCATCATCATCATCATAAGCAACTTGATCACCCGATAATCACCATCATCGCTATTGGTTAATAATACAGTCAGCATCATCATCATCATAAGCAACTTGATCACCATATAATCACCATCATCGCTATTGGTTAATAATACAGTCAGCATCATCATCATCATAATCAAATTGATCACCCGATAATCACCATCATCGCTATTGGTTAATAATACAGTCAACATCATCATCATCATAATCAAATTGATCACCCGATAATCACCATCATCGCTATTGGTTAATAATACAGTCAACATCATCATCATCATAAGCAACTTGATCACCATATAATCACCATCATCGCTATTGGTTAATAATACAGTCAGCATCATCATCATCATAAGCAACTTGATCACCATATAATCACCATCATCGCTATTGGTTAATAATACAGTCAACATCATCATCATCATAAGCAACTTGATCACCCGATAATCACCATCATCGCTATTGGTTAATAATACAGTCAGCATCATCATCATAAGCAACTTGATCACCATATAATCACCATCATCGCTATTGGTTAATAATACAGTCAGCATCATCATCATCATAAGCAACTTGATCACCCGATAATCACCATCATTGCTATTGGTTTATAATATAGTCAACATCATCATCGATATCGTCATCAAATCATCATCATTATCACCATTATCGATTTTGGTTAATAATACAGTCAGCATCATCATCGATATCGTCATCAAATCATCATCATTATCACCATTATCATATTCATTCAAAACCACTTAATATAATAAGCATTACACAACATCATCAGTGACCGTCTCTACGATCTTCATCATATCCATCGACATTCAAATCGATTACAAAGTCAGACTTTGAGTATGTTCTCACCAGATAGGTATCTTCACTGTCTTTGTCCATTTTGGGTAGGAACAATAACAGACGTGTTATGAGACGAGACCAAAACCCTAACGGCACGAAGGCCATATCATAGAATCTTCTGTACAGGGTATTGGAAGTCAGATCCGGTAGAGTTACACTAGTCGGTGGGCTGGGTTGTACCCGCGATGGTACAAGAAACTCTGTTGGTCTGATGGGTAACACAACACCATAACGTTCTAAAAGTCTGCAAGAATAACAGAGATCATTAAAATAATATACGATTATTTTAATAGAACAAGTTACCTACCGCTGTTAATACTAAACGATGAATAGTCTTAAGGTTCATTAGCATAAATACTACCTGATGTCATAATTATTTTCACAACCCCATCAGCTACTATTGTCAACAAATTATCAGCATCACTTCCATCGCTAGGAACAACCTTATCAGTATCATCACTACGACCACCATCATCACCATCATGTCTACCATCACCATCATCAGTATCATCACTACGACCACCATCATCAGTATCATCACTACCATCACCATCATCAGTATCATCACTACGACCACCATCATCTGTATCATCACTACGACCACCATCATCAGTATCATCACTACGACCACCATCATCAGTATCATCACTACGACCACCATCATCAGTATCATCACTACAACCACCATCATCAGTATCATCACTACGACTACCACCATCATCAGTATCATCACTACGACCACCATCATCAGTATCATCACCATCATCAGTATCATCACTACGACCACCATCATCAGTATCATCACTACGACCACCATCATCAGTATCATCACCATCATCAGAATCATCACTACGACCACCATCATCAGTATCATCACCATCATCAGTATCATCACTACGACCACCATCATCAGTATCATCACTACGACCACCATCATCAGTATCATCACCATCATCAGAATCATCACTACGAGCACCATCATCAGTATCATCACTACGACCACCATCATCAGTATCATCACTACCATCACCATCATCTGTATCATCACTACCATTACCATCATCAGTATCAGCACAACGACCACCATCATCATCAGTATCATCACTACGACCACCATCATCAGTATCATCACCAAGACCATCTGTCACTAGCTCAAGGCGAATACCTTAAAAACTGTGGAAGAAAGCTCTGTACAACCGCGGTCACATCGCTATCAAACAGTCCAATCAAATCATTCTTTGTAAGAATACCATTTGTAACCGGTGCAGTAGTTTTACGCGGAATGGCTACAGTAGATAACAGTTGGTTCAGCCATACTGGATCAATGAAGAAGAGATCGTTTAGATGAGCAACAGGATCATCATAGTGCAACACAACACCTATACATACAGAAAATCAAACATTAACGAAACCAATCATAATGCTGTTGGATGTGGACTATATTGCTACAACAGGCGATACAAAAATCCTGTGATGGAACTAATGTTACCACGTGTCGCCATGGTTTACTACGCCCTTCTCGTGAGTGTTCATCAGAGTATCAAACACAGAAAAATATTTTTGATTTGTTAAATTATAAAATAGTTGAGATAGTATGCGGGCTATTATTGGTCGAAAATCATGTTTGATGAGAGTATCAAAACACGCTATCGTCATTTTAGTGCGCAAGAGCATCGCAACTGTCACATTTTATTCTATGAAAATATATAAAAATGATGACAGCAGATGTTGTCAGTTTGGTCGATGTAAATGTTGACAGCAGATGTTGTCAGTTTGGTTGATGTAAATGATGACAGCAGATGTTGTCAGTTTGGTTGATGTAAATGATGACAGCAGATGTTGTCAGTTTGGTTGATGTAAATGATGACAGCAGATGTTGTCAGTTTGGTTGATGTAAATGATGACAGCAGATGTTGTCAGTTTGGTTGATGTAAATGATGACAGCAGATGTTGTCAGTTTGGTTGATGTAAATGATGACAGCAGATGTTGTCAGTTTGGTTGATGTAAATGATGACAGCAGATGTTGTCAGTTTGGTTGATGTAAATGATGACAGCAGATGTTGTCAGTTTGGTTGATGTAAATGATGACAGCAGATGTTGTCAGTTTGGTTGATGTAAATGATGACAGCAGATGTTGTCAGTTTGGTTGATGTAAATGATGACAGCAGATGTTGTCAGTTTGGTTGATGTAAATGATGACAGCAGATGTTGTCAGTTTGGTTGATGTAAATGATGACAGCAGATGTTGTCAGTTTGGTTGATGTAAATGATGACAGCAGATGTTGTCAGTTTGGTTGATGTAAATGATGACAGCAGATGTTGTCAGTTTGGTTGATGTAAATGATGACAGCAGATGTTGTCAGTTTGGTTGATGTAAATGATGACAGCAGATGTTGTCAGTTTGGTTGATGTAAATGATGACAGCAGATGTTGTCAGTTTGGTTGATGTAAATGATGACAGCAGATGTTGTCAGTTTGGTTGATGTAAATGATGACAGCAGATGTTGAAGTTTCGTTGATGTAAATGATGACAGCAGATGTTGTCAGTTTGGTTGATGTAAATGATGACAGCAGATGTTGTCAGTTTGGTTGATGTAAATGATGACAGCAGATGTTGTCAGTTTGGTTGATGTAAATGATGACAGCAGATGTTGTCAGTTTCGTTGATGTAAATGATGACTGCAGATGTTGAAGTTTCGTTGATGTAAATGATGACTGCAGATGTTGTCAGTTTGGTTGATGTAAATGATGACAGCAGATGTTGTCAGTTTGGTTGATGTAAATGATGACTGCAGATGTTGTCAGTTTGGTTGATGTAAATGTTGACTGCAGATGTTGTCAGTTTGGTTGATGTAAATGATGACAGCAGATGTTGAAGTTTGGTTGATGTAAATGATGACAGCAGATGTTGTCAGTTTGGTTGATGTAAATGTTGACTGCAGATGTTGTCAGTTTGGTTGATGTAAATGTTGACAGCAGATGTTGTCAGTTTGGTTGATGTAAATGATGACTGCAGATGTTGTCAGTTTGGTTGATGTAAATGTTGACAGCAGATGTTGTCAGTTTGGTTGATGTAAATGATGACAGCAGATGTTGTCAGTTTGGTTGATGTAAATGATGACTGCAGATGTTGTCAGTTTGGTTGATGTAAATGATGACAGCAGATGTTGTCAGTTTGGTTGATGTAAATGATGACAGCAGATGTTGTCAGTTTGGTTGATGCAAATGATGACAGCAGATGTTGTCAGTTTCGTTGATGTAAATGATGACTGCAGATGTTGTCAGTTTGGTTGATGTAAATGATGACAGCAGATGTTGTCAGTTTGGTTGATGTAAATGATGACTGCAGATGTTGACAGTTTGGTTGATGTAAATGACGACAGCAGATGTTGTCAGTTTGGTTGATGTAAATGATGATTGCAGATGTTGTCAGTTTGGTTGATGTAAATGATGACAGCAGATGTTGTCAGTTTGGTTGATGTAAATGATGACAGCAGATGAAGTAATGATGCAATTATGAGTGATGTACGTATCATCTCACCAGCTTCGTGTAAGAACTTGACAGCCTGTCCCAGCTCAGAATCTGTCATCAAAACATCATTGTCTTGTAGAAGCTTCTTGACTTCTCTCTCTGTCAACCATCGTCCTTGTCTGACATCAGTGGTCTTAACCTTCTCAATCAGTTCTTGTAGTTTTACAAACTTTTGAGGAACACGTGACCCCAAGATAAAATGACCTTTACATTTGCACTTGACTACGAGGTCAACAATGCTCGACCGTAGGGCCTGGATACCAGCTGTCTCTTGAGTACAGTTTAAAACCACGTGAGCTTTGATGTCGGGGAGGCCTGGACTTGAGAATAACATCCTTGCTCGGTCCTTCATTTCATTCTTGACCTAGAAGGAAGTTACAATTACGGTTACAACACAAACAAACACTGTTTCCCACTCATACAAAATCAACTTGAAATATCTTCTCTATTTTTCTTCATTTTTAGACATTGTCTATTTTTTTTTTTGGGGGGGGGGGAGTGATTCAAGCCGATGGACACTGATGAAAGCTGAACTATCCAACCTACCTCGCTCATTTTGTCCGTGGAGACCTTGTCCCAATGAGTACCAACCAGCATGACAGGAACATTTGGTGCACATGCATGTATAGTTTGCAACCATGGTCTTAAAGCTTCAAACTCTTCACCTCCTTTAGTGACGTCATACACTGCTAAGTATAGTGTACGTGACGTCATAAAGCATTGGAACGCCTGGTACATGTCTTCACATCCCTTCAAATCCCAAGTACTGATGGTATAGATGACTGACTTATGATGGCACTGCTTGCATGTAGCCTTACTATCCCGCAATGTCCAGTCACGTATCACCAGCTCGTTCGCCGATTGGTTGCACTTTGATCTCAGCAGCTGATTAAGAAGAGTTGTCTTGCCTCGTTTCTCCAGACCTACCGTGACTAGTTTCATACGGTAGTAAGGAACAGAGTTCATTAATTTGGAGTTAAAAAATGCCACTAGCTTCTTGGTGTTTGTAAGTAGTGATTCCTCGATGTCTAGTTTAAGACCGCTTAGTTGTAAGTCCCATAGATTTGACAATCGTCCCATTTCATCAGGTAATGATGTAATACCAGGGTTATGGCTGAAATCAAGTGATGTTAGTGACGTCAAATGCCCGATACCTTTAGGCACATCTTTAAGGTTATTGTTACGTAGGTTAAATCGCTCTAAGCTGCTCCATGTGCAAGGAAGGACTGTGTCTAGGTTGATTCTTTGTATACTATTATGAGAGACATCAAGCTCTTTCAACTGCGTTGTCTTCCATGTCTGTACTGGCGGTAAACAGGTTAGCTGGTTGTACGATAGATCCAACACTTTCAGTTTAGACAGTCTTAGAATAAACCTTGGAATAAAGAATGGTTTGGCTTCTCTCAGTTTATTGTGCGCAAGACGAAGTGTCGTCAAGTTAGACTCTGCATCTGTTTGTGATTCAGGAAGGACTGATAACACATTGTGCGATGCATTTAGACTCTCCAAAGCACTAAAACGTTCCAAGAACGAATCTGGAATACTTGAAATGTTATTCTTTGAGACATCTAGCGTCTTAAGACACTTCATCTTGCGACTGGTTTCAGGAAACTCAGTCAGATCATTGTCAGCCACTGATAGGAAAATTAGCCCGGGGAAGAAGTCAGAGAGCCACTCAGGAAACGATTTTAGCTGGTTATTTGCTAATGATAGGTGCTCTACAAGAACAGACCTTGTGACGTCATCAGGGGGATTATCCTGCAGCTGCAAGTGATTGGATGAAAGGTCAAGATGACGTAATCGTGGTGCATCAGTCAGACAGAATGGGAATTTTTCAAAGCAGTTGTTGGTTAACGTAACATGTCGTAAGAGTGGCATTGCATCACAGAATTCACTAGGTAGCTCAGATAGCTGGTTATTGCTGAGATCTAGTTTCACGATATTATAGAAATATCCTAGAAAGTTATCTCCAGCTTTAGCTAACAGGCTTAGATCACTGATTCTATTTTTAGAGATATCTAGAATGTTGACTGTAGCGTCAGTTTGACCACGTGGGAAATACGCTGTTTTTCTTCTTCCTCGTCTAAATGAGTTGGTTCTACCGATTGGTGTAATCTCCTCTTCTAAACTAGTCTCAGATGCTTTACGGCGCCGGTATGACGTCTTGTTGATTATGAAGGCGGGCCCTGGAAACTCAAACGAAGGTTTTTCAACGGTTGATCGACTTCTCTCCTTCACTAAAACACTCTCTCTTGATTCGTCAGAGTTAAAACTCTCTGAAAACCACTCTACATCGGGACTATCGAGCACACTTTTAGTTCTTCTTTGCTTTGGTGCAGGGTTCGGCGTGCTTGTGATATTTGTTGTATCAGGCTGTGATCGTCTTGGCAGTAGTATAGGATCACCCACCGTCAACGGTAACACTATCCTAGGGTCATATGAACTGTACGGTAACGATGCTCCTGTCAGACTACGAGCACGAAGAGCAACCTTGTCTAATAGCAAACCTTGTTCATCCATACTTCCCTCATCACTGGTAGGAAACACTCCATCGTCTTCATCGTCGTCAGACCAACTCTCTAGAGCAGACTTCTGAAACGTTTCTCGATCTTTGATATCAGCTGATGCCAAGTTGGTAAACTTCTGTAAGATCTTAAATCGCTTTTTGAAAGCTCTTTCAGCACACTGGATATAGTTGGTATACCGTGCACTTTCGATAGAAAACCCAAAGGCTTTGCCTGATAATGAAGGTGCCAACCATTCAGGTTGAAGACTACCCAGGTTAAGGCCATTCCATGATATAATACCTGCTTCACGATCATGACCCATCTTCTGTAATAACAAACCAACTAGGTTATGGTTCTCCATTTCAAGACAGAGATTCAGTGGTGTTTGTATGTCTGTAATGCCTTGTGTTAGCAAGAACCTGACCATTTCTTCTTTGTTGTTCTTACATGCAGCACATAGCGGTGTATTAGTGCCTTTACCTACATTGACATCAGCCTCTAGTTGAATCAAACAATGAGCTCCACGAATCAAACCACCAGCACAAGCCGATAATAGCATACGAGACTGTAGATTACGAGAACAACCAAGGAACCACAGCACACCACTAGCTAGCTGAATTAGTTTCCTCTTAGTTCTGAATTCATCCAGGATCACAAAGAGTCTTTCGTGTGCACATTGATTTACTAGTATTTCACTGTAGCTAGGCGATACTTGTGCAATTAGTTTTAGGGCAACACAAGCTTCCTCTTGAAGGCATTCATTATCATGGAATCTCTGCATGGCACGGATGATAGCAGACACAGTGCGAACACAGTAATTGTCCTTCAGGTAACTGAAACAGTCAAACATACAAGGCTTGAATATGAAATATGACAGCTACAAATGTTGATGTTGATAGTAGCGATGGTGATTGACATCACGATGAAAATACAAGTTTGCTTTACCAATTGAAATAGACTATGCTAAGCATGTTCTGGACAGAAAGATACTAATGACAGTTTACCTTGAGAATACTTGTAAAAGTATACATCCCTTCTGTTGGATACTCAAGTGGTCAATATGTTGATCCATGGCATCCAAGATGATGGTGATCGCACCATCATTCACCAGTAGGTCAGGCATTGCTTCACAAGCTGTTAGAACACCTATTGGGAATACAGCGACATCACATTACACCACATCTTAGCATAGCACATCACACTACAGCACATCACACCATCATTCACCAGTAGGTCAGGCATTGCTTCACAAGCTGTTAGAACACCTATTGGGAATACAGCCACATCACATTACACCACATCATAGCATAGCACAACACACTACAGCACATCACAACACATTCCACCACAGCACATCACATCACACCACAGCACATCACACCACAGCACACCACATCACAGTACAGCACACCACAGTACATTACATTACATCACACCACACTACATCACACCACATCACTCCACACCACAGTACATCACACAACATCACATTACACCACATCACATTACATAACACCACATCACATCACAGTACATCACACCACAGTACATCACACCACAGTACATCACACCACAGTACATCACACCACAGTACATCACACCACAGTACATCAAACCACATCACCCTACATCACATCACACCACACCATAGTACATCACACCACACCACATCACACCAAGCCACAGTACATCACACCACATCACACCACAGTACATCACACCACACCAGAGTACATTACACCACAGTACATCACACCACACCACACCACACCACACCACAGTACATCACACCACAGTACATCACATCAAAGTGCATCACACCACAGTACATCACACCACAGTACATCACACCACAGTACATCACACCACAGTACATCAAACCACATCACCCTACATCACATCACACCACACCATAGTACATCACACCACATCACATCACACCAAGCCACAGTACATCACACCACATCACACCACAGTACATCACACCACACCACAGTACATCACACCACAGTACATCACATCACAGTACATCACACCAGACCACATCACACCGCAGTACATCACTTCACACCACACCACACCACACCACAGTACATCACACCACATCACAGTACACAACACCACATCACAGTACACCACAGTACATCATACCACACCACACCACACCAAGCCACAGTACATCACACCACACCACAGTACATTACACCACAGTACATCACACCACACCACACCACAGTACATCACATCACATCACAGTACATCACACCACAGTACATCACATCACAGTACATCACACCACACCACAGTACATCACACCACAGTACATCACACCACACCACAGTACATTACACCACAGTACATCACACCACACCACACCACACCACAGTACATCACATCACAGTGCATCACAGTACATCACACCACAGTACATCACATCACAGTACACTACAGTACATCACACCACACCACAGTACATTACACCACAGTACATCACACCACACCACACCACAGTACATCACATCACAGTGCATCACACCACACCACAGTACATCACACCACAGTACATCACAGTACATCACACCACAGTACATCACATCACAGTGCATCACACCACAGTACATCAAACCACAATACATCACACCACAGTACATCACACCACACCACATCACAATGAAGTACATCACACCACACCACAGTACACAACACCACCTCATACCACAATACAGCACACCGCACCACAGTACATCACACCACACCACACCACAATACAGCACACCACATTACATCACACCACACCACAGTACATAAAACCATACCACACCACACCATACCACAATACATCACACCACATCACACCACATCACCCCACTCCATTTCACACCACACCACATCACATTGCATGGCATCACATAACATCACAGTACATCACACACCACATCACATCACACCACATCACTCCAGACTGTCACAGTAATTAAAACACATCATGTTACATTACCAATGAGTTCAAAAGCCATTTCTATCAATGTCACATTATCTTTAAAGGTCTGCAGTGATTGAAGTAAAGGGATATGAAGTTTCTCTACTGCACACTGATTACGAATCACTTCAAGGTCTGTAGCAAAACAAGCAATTATCGCAATAGCTTCTTGTAAAACTGTAGGATCATTTTGAAAACTGTAGAGAAAAAATGAGCATTTTTGTTTAGAATATCGGAAGCTATGGTTTTCTGTCTCTACATACAGCAGTCTATGTGTCTTTCAGTATTTACCAAGCTCAAAGAAATTCTCTCATATTAAAAAAAACTTTCATAAAATAAATAAACAAAATACACATTCAAACAAAGAAAAACAAAGAAAAACAAACTAAAGAAAATAAACAAATACAGAAACAAAAACAAAAAACAAACAAAAAAACAGAATAAAAATGTCACTTTATTACCTTACAAGACATTTTGTAATAAGATCCCAAGCTTCACTTCCTACAATCTCCTGCATGTTCTTGACTGATGGGAGACATAATAACCTGAGTGCTTGACATCCATATTGTTGCACACTGGCTACTTGTAAATGCGTCCTCATGGCTTTGATCACATGAATATACACACCTTTAGTAAACAAAGCCTGTTGGAAAATAATCGTAGATAACTACCTGATCCACAACATGACTGATTCATTGATTAATTGACTGACTGATTGATTGACACAGTTCTACATATATTCACAGTTAGTACCTTCTGGATGATTTGTGAATGCATAGCACAACTGGCAATAGCCTTGCACGCTGACTGGCATAGGTCAGCATTATCAAAGTGCAATGCCAAGGCGGCCATTACTGCATTATGGAGTGGTGTGTGGCCATCCAGGTCGTCAATTAGAACCATGTACTCAGGATGATACTCTGCCATGATTGACAGACCTTCACATGCTGCTATCAATAGGGGTGGGTTATCACAGTGTGTTCCCATAGCTACCATAATAACATCCAACCAATCTTGTGCTCTTCCCTCTCCTAAAAAAAAACCCTTATGAGCACCTACTGAAATGTGTTGACAATATGATATGGAAGATTGGAAAGCAAGACATCCTTTTTACACTCTCATTTTTATTAATTTTATCCAGTGATTGCGACTATTCTTGAAAAGCCCTAACCACACAAAAAAATTCAAATTTTACAATAACAAGATGACAATTTATCACAATAGTAGTGTGACTGACTGAATAAATGTCATTATTATTTGCAAATAAACAACTTACTTTCATTGTTAGAATAGAAACAGAACAGTGATTCACAGAGCAACTGAAACACCTCAATACACTTTTTTTGGACCACATCATGCTTGGAATGCTTGGTCTGGGCACGTAATATTACATCATCAATGTCATTACTAATCAAATACTCCCTAAAGTCAGTATTCTTAGCCAGCTCTAGTAGGAATGATAACCCTGCAGATTGGACATCACTGCAGTCTTCATGATACTGCATAGCCTGGAATAGTGCAATTAGGATGTCCTCTGTAAGGTAGTCAAGAAAGTGAGGATATGCTGTCAAAACCTCAAATACCTTGAAGGCCTGCTCTACTAGCTCACCTGACAAGCACAAACAGAATAAAAAAATCAAAACAAAACTAATCATATCAGCAGCATGTTGCATATAAACCATGACTAGGACTTACATTTGGACCACTTACGATTTCATGGAACAAGGCTTTTAGTGGGATCTTCATGTGACATTTGCTATGAAGTATTATGGTACTTATTACATAAAAAAAATGTTCCTGCCTGAGAAATGAATGTATGAGTGCATTATGACAAGTCCCTAACAGGAAATGGAACTTACTATATTCTTTAAAGTTTTCTACTCTTTCTAGAACTAGATGAATGTACTTTTTCTGTAAGAAAGTCTTCTGCAAGTCAATATCAGATTGTAGTAGTGGTGTAATTGCTTGTAAACCCCATAGCTGTAAATCATCCTCATCACCAAAATGATCTATTGCATTTACAATAATATCCATGGCATTCATTGCAGTTACTTGTTCTTTTACTGTGTCATTGACAGTAACTAATATATCAATAATTCTACATCCTATAGCTTGGATAACTATATCATCAGGGTAGGTAGCCATTCGTTCTATTACAATGCAATGTATTCTTAATGCCATAACCTTTTCCTGTAAGTCTTCATCATCGTCTTTTAAGAGTTGATATATACAGAATACCCCATCTCTTTGTATATCAGCATCACTAACATGCCTGTTCATATTTGTCAGAATTATTTCATAAATATCATCATCTATAAAATCATCTAGTTGCTGTGGCTGTGCTTTGTCTAGCACATCAGCTAGTTCATACATACAACACTGTATTTGTGTTCTGTTGGAGTTCAGTTTTAGCGTGTTTACCAAACCTGCAATTTTCAATTCAATACTTTTTTCTTCCATAATATCTGCTGGTACAGACAACTTGTACTTGTCGAAGAATTTAAAATAACGACGAAAACAGTGCTCTGAATACAGCAAATCCATGATGGAGATTATCTTGACGACGAAGCACACAATAAGGAAGACTAGAATCGGGACTGGACTTCATCTGTTTTGCTTGAAGGGAGGCTTGTCCAAATGACGTAATTACAATCTAGAAGAAGCGAAACGATTCAGTTAGCTAGTCAAGCACAACCGGAGTAGAATATAATTAGTTGTTAGAGTACATACTTACCATTGTTAATGTGTATTTGTGTGTATATATCTAGTGAAATATGATCCATCATGGATCTATCATGTGATTGTCAAGAATTAACCTTGTCTGGAGGACTGACATTTCTAAAGTGATTGATCGCATTCTTTTGCTTCTTATGCTCATTCCTTCTTCTCTTGCATTTATCCTTCTTATAGGTTTTACACTTATATTTTACAACTATTTTTGCACATCATCTAATCCTCCTACCATTTTTTCGAAAATGAAAGAAATACAGTGTGAGCAGTCTGTCTGCTTGGTCAGTGGTTGAGCAAATCTTAAAATCCTAAAAATTGGAAAACAGGAAAAATGGAAAAGTTTCTGTCGCTTCTGCATCAAATAAGCAGTAATTTTTTTTAAAGTATACCTTATAACCGTTAAGGAATAGCAAAAAGAAAAGAAAATGGATAAATATTTAAGGTGAAAATAATTTAAAGATTACGGATCATTTTAATAATTGAATTTCAAGAAACTCCGAATGCGGGGTCCCTGTGCAATCTATCAAAGATGGCGGCCGCAATTCAAAAAACGACGTATTCTTCAATCAGTATAAAGAAGGTAATGTTATAGATGAATCGACAATCATGGACTCAGAAAAGGTTAGTGTGATTAAGAAAATGTAATTAGAAAAGCTTATATATTTATTTTTTGTGTTATTTCATTTTTTAGCTGACGATTCGACTAGGCGATGTGAACCCCCATATCATCTGCAGTTTGTGTGCAGGATATTTCATTGACGCTACTACAATTACAGAATGCCTACATACATGTAAGTTACAACCAACAGACACTCTCTCTTTTAATAGCTGTACGTTCAGTTTAGTTACTGTTATTTGTTATAGTTCATGCTAAACTTTTTGATTTGGTTTATTACAGTTTGTAGGAGCTGTATAGTGAAATATCTTCAAACGAGCAAGTATTGCCCAACATGTAACCTGAAAATACACGAAACTCAACCATTAGTTAATCTACAGTGAGTACCTACTTAGTTATGAAGTTCATGTTATGAAATCGTATTATCACGTTTGATATCGCGGTGATCTCAAAATAATCGTTAATGTTCTTATGGGCACTTAGTCACGATCGTATCCTGAGCATATATCAGGATACATGGATAACACTCTGGACATCGCCATCATTACATCTTGCTTGTATCCTAAACTCACTCTTACCGTTTTTACTTTCATCGATTAATATTGTTCACATCACTATAGTAATGAAATATCTAATAGGCTGTGAACCCCGCTACAGAAAGTGTGAGTCGCATCAATCTCATTTTGTTTCCCTTGCTGTATTTTTCTAGACTGGACAGAACTATGCAAGATGTTGTGCTTAAAATAGTACCCAATCTTTTCAGAGGTAAATATAGATATATTTTTTGTGTTTCCTTTCATACTATATGCTAACTTGTAATTACTTGAACACCAATTGATCTTCACATCATAAATAAACTACAATAACTTGTGATATTTTGGTCATGCAACATAAATGCTTGGTTGCTAGGAGGATAACTAAAAAGTTGCAGATCACTGTAAGCTTTGTTTTTGTGTTGATGCAGATGAAGAGAGGAGAAGAAAAACATTTTATGCTTCAAGAGGATTGCCAGATGTCAAAGCTCACATAACATGTAAAGGTAAAAGATCTTGACACCATCAATGATACCAAATGATAGAAAACACTTGATTGCTGCCCTCTGTTTCAAATAAAGCGGTGGTGGGAATGCTATATTAGCAAATAAGTTGGAGCTGACTTTAGCTAGGGTTGTCTCTGAATTGTGGGATATCATGCACAACCATGTCAAGACTAGTAATACATACAATCAATATCTACCCTGGCTGAGACTATTGGCAATAGCATATACAAGATCCACACACTGACATGTATTATTATTTAGATCCTGGTTTACAGAAGACCAAGTCATCGGATACCAGTCAAACACGAGACTTCTCAGAATTTAAAAACAACTATCGAGATGATGAGTTGGTATCGTTATGTCTTGAGAGAATTGGGTAAGTGTACAGTGATGATGCAAACAATATGATGTTGAGTCAGTGTTATCCCATGGGTGAGTTTAAAATAGCTGCGGTATTAAGTACTATATTTCATTAGAAGAATAAATATTACTCAATAGTCTTTCTTGTGTTTCGTGTACTTTCATTGTACATGTATTCTGTCTAAACACTCACCTTTTTTGTTATAGTTTTACAGAAAACTCTGATGATGAAGCAAGTGATAATGAAAGCAATGAAACACAGTTCAAACCAGTCAAGGCATGTGATAACCCAAAAACTAGTCTCTTGGTTGCTGTAGGGTACCCATAAAGTGGTCTATTTTACACTTGTTTGTTTGTTGTTGCAGACTCTAAGCAAGAAGTACATGCGGTGTTCAGTCAGAACAATGGTAAAACATCTACAAAGATATTTAGCTGGAAAACTGAAGGTCCCCCATAACCAGAAGGTCCGTAATTAGCTGCTTCTATTACATCCCTTTCTTGTTTTATCGCTTTTATTCCCCAATACATATTCCACACTCTTCTCCACAATATAATATAAGATATAAAGATATCATAAAAATATGTTGTGAATGTATTGTTTGTAGGTAGAAATCTACTGCAATGATCATATTATACATCCATGTCGAACAATGAAGTTCATATGGATTACAGAATGGCTTGATAAAGTAAGATACAACGGTGTTTATATGAAAAGCTTTAATATGCTATAAAAAGCGATGTTCACCATTGATAAACATGTATTGCAATATATTGATTTCATCTCTTGTTTAGGCACCGCCTATTGTACTTCATTTTGACGTCATTGACAGGTGACAGCACTGTCTTTACAAGAAGACTTCTCTGCAATATTCGTCCATTCAATGCTGCTGTATATTATTATTTTCAAATAAATGATCAATCACATCATGTTGTAGTCCGTGTTATGGTCTGGATAAACATTCACAATGACTGCCATCTATGTGCTGCTGTTGCTTTAAATGTTCTGGTTAGTAGAGTTTTAGGCTTGGTCGGTAGTACAGCAATAGTGGAGATGCCTGAAAGAAATTTACAAGACAATAATACAAGAATTCAGTTTTAAAAGGCTATACATGCTCTTTGAATTTGAAAAGAGGGGAAATTGTTTGTTTCCAAGGGGCCAATACTAAATGATGATGCAATCTGATGTGGTGCTTCACGTTTTCATGAAATAAGAAAAAATTGAATGATTAAATGAATAACAACAACATATGTAGTTTATTACCAATTTGCTATAATATTTACAAATTACATATATATACAAAGGTTCAGGTAATAGCTACTCAGAGTAACTAGAAGTTAATAAATGGGAGAATTGATAGATGAGTACTTGAAAACAGGCATTGACAGGTTGAAGTAGACTGGGTCACGATAGTACACGGCTGGGTGTCCTGGGATCGATGATGTCAGATCAAATGATGTTTAAAGATGACATGGATGTTTTGGCGTTGCAGTGGTCACCTATAAAATCAGAAGCACTACCTTGGACCTCCATCGTGTTACCATGATAAACTTAATAGTATGATCTTTACCAAGTATTTCATCGTTACATAATATATCCACCTAGAACAAACAAAGATGGAAAAAACACTTGAACATCAAAACGAAATATGGTACAGCAAAGTGTAAGAACATCAGCAAGCATCCAGAGACAAATTCCTTCAGCTTGAAGCTGGTCTTCCAGGAGACTAACCTCGAACACAGGCATACTTAGGCGTGACGAGAGATGAGCCTAAGAATGCCTGTCATAGAGGCTACCAGGAGAACGGCGGTGCGCCATTTTACCCCCTATTTCTTGGGAGGTAATGATAGGGATGATATTGCGCGATTTTGACTTACGTTTGATGTTAATTTTTAATGAAGATGATACTGTGTTTATTGTTGACTCAGTCTGTTCTGGTGTTTGAGCACGAAGTTGTATCCTGATTATTTATAATTCAACGACAGACCGGGTAACCCCTCCGACGGGCCTCTGGAACTCGGAGTACACTGACATAAATACATATCAAAAACTTACATCAGAGTGATTTTCCAGCGATAATTTTTTTGCCAAAAACTTTTTCAGGTGTTGAACTGTTGCTTGCGTTGACAACTTTAGAAACTTGCGATCCAATGGCTGAAAACAAAATGGTGAAAAATGGACATATAAAAAAAATACACAGAACAAATACTGACAACAAAGAACACAAATTGCGTTTAACTAATTTCGGTGGTTGTCCAGTCCTCTACCTTTAATGAGAATTTTCCATTAGAAGACCTGAAAAGAAAATAAATATTTTAATATTTAAATATTTAAAATTAGTATTTTTTTAAAAAACCGAGAATACCGTCAAGAACTATGCTGTACTATTAGTGTCAGAGATGATGATGATATGATGATATGATGATGATATGATAATACGTCTGGGTTTGTGTTAGTATTGAGATCAAGGGAGTCTACAGCGGTCTTGTACCAATGGATAAAAACTGCCGGCCTTGGTGCTGTTAATTAAAGTCAGTTAGAGAGGGAGTGCATACCTTGATATTCATGAAGGCTATATTAAGGCCGCGATGTATATCATAGCATAGCGAACGGTACGCATTCCCCTCCCTAATTGACTTAAATTTGACAACAATGACACCTTTTTTACTCCGGGAGGAGGGGGGGGGGGGTGAGGGAGGGGGACATATATCGGGGGGGGGGGGCGAGAATGCTCGTTGTACCTTTTAGGGTCCGTTAGAGGTTTTTCAGATTCTCAGAATTAAATTTTTGGCCCGGGGGGGACTCCGGGGATAAACGATCGGGGATGCTCGTCGGAAGTTTTCAAAAATGTCCCTAAAAGATACCGAACGTTTTTCAAAAGGGCGTGGCTTCACAAGTTTTTCATCCCTAAAAGATACCAAAAGCAGGAATTTCAGTGGCTTTCAACCCCTAAAAGATACCAAAAAGTGAGAATTTGGCAAATTTCATATTTTTAAACCATAAAAGATACCAAATCGTCGATTTTTACCCCTAAAAGATACTCGACGAACATCCCCCAATCGTTTATCCTAGTAGTCCCCCGGGGGTTTTGGGTATTCACAGATATTCAAAAGCCATAACCAATTGTTCGTATTTACGTTGGTACCTTTCAGGGGTAAAAATCATGTATTGTCACGCCCTTCTGGATAGAACTTTGGTGCCTTTTAGGGGTCACTTTCGTAAATTCCGACAAGCATCCCGCCCTGTTTGGAATTGAGAGTCCCCCCCCCCCCCTCGGGCATTTATAGTCAAGTCTTTTCAGATGAACTCGTGTTGGGAAGTTTTCTTAGTCTGATATTTAGTTAAAAAGGCACTATGTATCATGTTAGATTCATGGGTTGCTGACGTTCTGTGTATTTATGGTTGTGGTGAGTAGTGTGGGCTACATACCTATAACATTCCATACGTATTGCTGTTTGTTCGTCACTACGATGGTAATCATAAGATTTTGGGTCCGGCTCTGTTACACGCAACAAAATATTACTTATTGTAATCATCCAGTATAGCTATACTATAGTGATCTGTAACATGTACAAAACCTATTGAAATCACACTGTATATAATAACTATCCTGCCATAAGCTGCAACTTGTATAAATAAATAAAGCATTAAGCGCTGTCGAACGGTAAACACCACTGTCACTGAACCGTCTGGTCATCTTTTGCAGTGGCTGAATATTTACCGGTTTAACTTATTGAAATTAGTTGTGAATGGTTGTACAAAAATGTGAAATTAGAAAGACTGTTTGTGTGGTACAATGCACTCATGTATTAAAATTATCTGTGCGGACCCTGAAGAATACTTCAGTCCTTATTAAAGTGACATCAAACTTATTTTGGTTTCAATTAAACTGAACATCTTTTAGTCGAGAGACATGAGGACTATTGTCATGTATGATTTGATCACACACCTTGTGGTTCATGATTGGAATCATGCTTTCTATTATTATAACTTTGTTCGCCAGTCCTGTACATAAACATAGCTACTTCAAATTCTTTTTGGCGTTGTGTTTCACCTGCGATAATAACAAGACAATAACTGGCGGGCACATGAACGCGTGAAGCTCGATGCTCAAGAGAGAGAAGAGAAGAGAAGAGAAGAGAAGAGAAGAGAAGAGAAGAGAAGAGAAGAGAAGAGAAGAGAAGAGAAGAGAAGAGAAGAGAAGAGAAGAGAAGAGAAGAGAAGAGAAGAGAAGAGAAGAGAAGAGAAGAGAAGAGAAGAGAAGAAGTACAAAATTGATAACGTCAAGCTAATATGTGTCTACAAAATGTAAATTTGTCTAATCTAGAAAAAGCCAAATGGTCTTACCCACACACCAGTAGTTAAGTAGTAATTTTCAATTCTTGATAAATCAAAACAGCTAATTAAAGAGCAACTAAGCAGTGATTATATATGAGGAATTATTACTTACGTTCTTGCAGGCCAGGTACAAGTCTATAGACAATATCTTGCATCGTACGGTCAGTACTGTTGAATAGATTGTTTGTATTCTTAAAGGGCTAACATGATTATCAACAATATAATCCAACATGACTCTTAACCTTCCTAATCGAATTTCACTTTACTGGTAGTTCATAATCGAGAGATGTAAATTGATTTTAACTTAGTGACTATAATACCTGATATAATTCATCGGATGGCTTTGATGTAGCGTTATCTTGCACGTTGGGCAGTAGTTATGTTGTCTAAGATATTTTACGATACAGCTACGACAAACTAACAATACCAACACATTAGTATTACAGAAGGGCTTCATTACTAAAGTCCGTATGTATGTAATATAGTATTTTACATGGGTTATCCGTGTTTGTGTAGAATGGCTTTATTTGTTCGAAGCATTGAACACCAATACATATGTAAATATCACCACACTAGTTACTAATGATCTGCTTCAATACACTCAACATATTCTCAGGATCTTCACCATATTAAACCGTGGGTTTGGCGTGCTGAAGTGATTAAAAATATCACGAGAAAATGAGGCCAAGCTAGCGTTAGATTGATATCACTGATTTACGACACTAGCTCACTTACATGTATGAAGACATTCCACAATAGTAGTAGCATCTATCAAATAGCCATCACATAATCGACATGTTATATGTTCGTTGATTTCACTAAGACTGATTGTTCGTTCCATTTCACTTGATCAAAGCTTCGATTTATCGCTGACGAATAAACCGTCAAGACTTCATACCTAAAACGACTGTAGTAGTGAAGGAGTATACATGTAGTTTTTCTGTCATCAGGTTAAGTCGTGGTGAACCAGACGGCGATCATGAATAGAACTTGAAAGGCTGACAGCTACTATGATTGAGTACTAAAATATCACACAAACAAATCAGGGTATCAAGCCTCGGGGCTTGCCTAGCCAGTAGGAGGCCAATACACAACAAACTGCTACAACTACACGAACAATTCACGACTTCAGCTGTGCTGGATAGTTGATGACACTACAAGGTCAATCTCGTCAAGTACAACAAGACCATCACTTGATCACACCAATCCAATTGACCGCCTTTGAATCAGCCTGCCTGTTAAGTAAGATTGGTCATCCCTGGATTTTAAAAACATCAAACAAAAACCCTTTTATCTGGAGAGATTGTGTGAAGCTTGACGATATGCCGTACGATTATACCGTAACCACACCGGAAACATTCAATTGTGACGTAATATGCAGTAATTAGAGTGTCTCAGGTTGGTGGAGACAGCTAGGTTTTTATTTTATTGTTCATGATTATGACTTATATCAATATCCGAATATAAAACACGGTATTTTATCTGTAATCACACATATCAGCAACTTTACTTAAAAACACAAACACAAGAAGAATTTTAAAGGTTGGGTGGTAAAAAAATGAAACACGTGTAATCTTACAGTTGACAATAGAATCTCAACCAATAGAACGTTTCAAAAGAAAAAGTGTTGATAGATGTTTATTTAATTTTTCTTGATTTTTTATATGTTGTAATAACATGTATATATATATACATATATATATATTTCATTTGAAGTCTCATGATTTGTTCGAGGTTAAAATGAGGTCAATTCAAACATAATACTTGGAAAAACAACTAATTCCAGTAATTATGGTTATTTATTCTTTATTATTCGCTTTTAATGACTCACACTATAATTAAAGAAACTTAATTTATGTCATATGACACATCATTTGTTTCAATTAATTTGATAAACTTCTAGACAAATCTGTCAATCTCTTCAATTACGCATGGGAATGGGCGAGCTTTTTATTGTTTATTACTGCTAAGTATACATCACATAACTCATATCTGCCATCAGTTAGCTTTTGTACGATTAAATTCCGGTTCGGTAATATCTTTTTTGAAAATTGTTGAAAATAAAAAAGCTAAAAAAAAATAGAAACAGAACTTTCTGTGTGAAATAGTTGAGAAACAATGAAATCAAACTTATCAAATGAAGTTTTTTTTAACGAAACTGGTAAAAGAAAGTAAGAACTCCTGATATCTTCAAAAAATATTCCCGAGCTAGTATTTTTTCTACGAAAACAAAGTAGCTGTACCACGTAAATGCTTTTTCCATTAATTAACTAGACGCATATCTGCGTGAACTCGGGGTGATCTTTGAAGGAATGTGTGACATATGTAACGTAGATGATCTGGGAAGATTTCGGCGAATATGATGATAAATAAACCATCTTAACCTTCTATTCTTAGTTTTTAAGTGGGTAATTCGTGTTGCTATTCGACTAGGCTCACGAGAACGTGGAGGGCGGCGAATACGGTTATAATTATAATAAATAAACCTTGAATAACGAGATCTTGTAATACTTGTACTGTTTATTGTGATTTCTGCATCAATACATAAGCTTGGACGTACAATTAAATAACTTGTTTTATCTAAGATATCACGATCTCTAAACAATGAAGTACAAACAACAGTGGGATTGTAGTCATCGAAAAAGTTGATTGTTTTGTTATAATAATAAGTACAGTTAACAATAATATCAAAGCATTAAAGCAAGAAACATTTTCTTGAAAAAAAAAAGCATTGAAAGAAGCAATATACTTAGCATAAATATGGAGGATGAAGCGACCTACTTCGGCCAAGCTACTCCACTTTGACAGTCAGATGGATTGTAAACAGTGATCGGTAAACTAAGTTCTTCGATTCGAGAACTTCTAATCTTCTCTTTTTAGTCGAAAGTACTGTGTTTATATTCACACTTTGAGTCGCTCATCGTTTCAGAGCCTGTATAAGTGGTTAGTATATAATTCGCTTTTGATATAAGATTGGTAACTTTGAAAGATAGTTCACGATAAGTTTCACGATAAGGTTCACGATAATTTCGCGGTATCTCTGTAAATGCCCTTTCCGAAAACGCTCGACATCTTTTAGTGTGGCTATACCGCCAAGGGTGTGTGGATTTGTATGTGATTTGAGCGTATTTGAAGAAGAAGTTGATTCCATACTAATTTCCGTGCCTGTAGACGTCCCCATTGTGAACTTGCAAAGCACATGATAAAATTGGTCATACTGCGCATGCGTGTCAATTTGACGATACTGCGCATGCGGGGCAATTCTGCGACAACGACGACGACGACGAACAATGCTGAAAACTCTACTCGCGGTTTCACCCCGAGTAAATAGGAAGAAATGACCTTGCGATGCCAGCTTTCACCTTCTAACCAGTCATAGAATGCCCGTGTTATAGGCTACAGTATGCAAGACTAAAGTCGTCCTATGTTTTCTTCACAAAATTTAGCCGTGACGCCATGAAATTAAAACTGTTACAAGCAGTTTGTTTCGGGAAAGAAACTATTAATCACAGTAATTTTTGCATGTTAAGTCAGTCTAGCAAACATATCGAAACAGTTTCCCGTTCAAAGTACATATGGATCACGAAAGTGTAGGATTATTAAGGAAGGAGTTTCACTTGATGAGTCATTATTGAGACACGTCAAGTTTTTGATGTAAAAGTACAATATTTCCATGCTAGAATGAACTTGTTGTACTTCTACCAATCAAAACTGTTCACCAAAGGGGAAAGTCCCATGGTTTATTTCCGTTTCACCTATTTTCAGAGGTAGACACTATTTAAGAAGATATTAAACTTCCTGTGTTTGAAAACAGAACACTTTCACTTGGATCAGACCGCGAATCATGGAGGAGTTTGTTATTCCTTCAGAACAACGTGATCTTTTATTCAACACTGCTGCTCGTATTTATAAACTATTCCATGTTCAAGTCTTGATTCAAAATGAATCAGACAATCAACAGTGGATTAAAATATCCAGTTTACAAGGTAAAACAACAGATGTAAAAACCGCTAAAGACTACATTACTGCACTTTGTTGCCCTGACATTACTGAAATCATCCCATACCCTTCTCATCCCGTGATAAACATTGATGATATTGCTAGAAATTATGGCGTTCTTGCTGTTGCTATTGATGGAGAGAGAAGTATCAGTCTCAAAGGAAGTCAATTTAACGTGGCACTTGCCAAGTCCTTGCTCGAAAATGAAGCTTCAGAAATATCATATGATGCGGACGTTTCGGACGCCATGGAATCTTGTAAATCATTTGCTAGGAAACTTGGATATAGTAATGATGATATCGAGTTAGTGGCAAAGGCTCTTTGGCCTGGTCCTGTAGACACTAACACTTTCCTAGAGGAGCTGTTACGACGTAAACGATCTGAGAGACATAGAAGGAGAGACGTAGTTCCACGTGGCATAGCGACACGATCAACGCCGATCAGTCACCACCAACAACGTGAGATTATTGAAGTCCCAAGATATAGAAACAGCCAGGTACAGGCTGATAGTGGTTGCCACGGTGATCTCTGTCCAATTATCATTGATGGTAGTAATGTTGCAATGCATCATGGGAATCACAGGACCTTTTCCTGTCGCGGTATAGCACTGTGTGTGGATTGGTTCCAAAAACGAGGTAGGATACTTGATAATGTTACTTCAACTGCTATCTATAACGTGCTGTATTTCAATTTAATATTTGTTCTGCATTACCAAGCAATACTTATCAATATCTATTAATATATCTTGACATTGTCCAGGTCACCAGGAAGTGTTTGCACTGGTACCACGATATCGAGCAGATCCACTACATCCAGGCAGTCTTGTCGAAGACCAGCAGCTGTTACTGGACATGGCTGATAAAGGTGTAGTCCAGTTCACACCATCTAAACATGTCAAAGATGGTAGAGTTCTTGTTTGCTACGATGATCGTTTTATTATTGAACTGGCGGACCAACTTGATGGTGTTATAGTTTCTAACGATGGCTATCGTGATCTGGTCCACGAGAAAACCTCCTGGAAATATATCATAGAAAAGAGAGTGTTAATGTTCTGTAAATGTTTTGTTTTGTAATGTTCTGTAAATGTTAATGTTTTGTAAAGTTTAATTCACTCGTAGAACGTCGAACTTAGAACATTTAATGAATACAAAATTTCTTAAGTACATTTTGTTGTTGGTCCCTAAGGACTTCTAATTGGATTACATCAGATCAGTACAATAGGTATTTTTACTAGCTTAGTATATAACAACTTCTCCCTTCCCTCTCTAATATGCTTACGCTCTTGTTTCTTAATCACATTAATTAATCTAATACAAAAATCATAAGTGTTCAAATAAATCAATGTCCAACAATTAATCTGTCCGGCTGTTTTCTTTCTCTGCGGGGGTACCGTGGTTCAGATACGGACTGTGTCGGTGTTTGACTTGAGCTTGGCTTGCTTAGTTTTGGTATACTTGGCTGCATAATAGTAGACTCCCGCTCATTTGGCTCAGTTACCGTTGGTACAGGTACAGTAGTCTTGAGGTTTGATTCTGTGGTACTTGCTAGTGGTGGAGTTTCTTCATTTGTCGTAGTTGGTATTTCCGTGGGTAGAAATGCATCTCTCCTCTCGGGTATCAGATTTGTAGGGATGAATCTTGCTCGTAGTTGAGATGAGTGTCTCTTCCATACAACATCTCCGACTTGAACTTCGTAATTCCTTGGACTACATGCTTTCAACACAATGCCGGGTAGCCACTTTGCTCCTCTACCAAAATTCAAGGCAAATACAGCTTGGTTTGGTTTCAATTCAGCTTTGAATTCTGCATTGTCTTGGAAGATCTTCACTTGTTGTCTTGTTTCAAAACTTTTCTGTCTTAATGAGTCAAATCTTGTCTTGGGTCGTCGATTCATGAGTAATTCAGCAGGTGATTTCCCCATCGTTGTAGGTGTTACTCTGTAAGTAAACAGGAACTTGTCTAACCTGACTTGTAGTGGTTCATCACTGAGTTTCATTTGAGTTGTCTTAGTCTTGAAGTGTCCTACGTAACGCTCAGCTAGTCCGTTAGTTGCGGGATGTGATGGCGCTGTCTTTGTGTGATAGATATTGTTCTTGCGTAGAAAGGTTGCAAATTCATTACTAGTAAATTGAGTACCATTGTCGGTGACAATATGGTCGGGTAGACCAAAATGACTGAACAAGTGTCGTAAAGCAGCAATTGTATTACTTGAGGTTATGGTTGTCATAGGAACAACTTCCAGGTACTTGGAATACGCATCAACGATGACCAAGAACATTTTCCCTTCATATGGTCCTGCGAAGTCAAGATGAAGGCGTTTCCATGGCCCAGCTGGCCATGACCATTTTGCTTGCTGTGTGTCTGGTGGTTTTCTTGCTGTTTCTTGACAGGTTAAGCATTCTTTCACTCTATTCTCTATGTCACGGTTAAGTCCTGGCCACCACAAATACATTCTTGCTAACTGTTTGGATTTCACCATTCCTAGGTGCTCAGCGTGCAAGTCGTTTAACAGAATTTCTCTCAATGAAGTAGGAATTATGACTCGATCGTTCCAGATCAACTTATCGTCTTCTGTAGTAATGTCTAGTCGTTTGTTGTAGTAAGGCATTAGTTCTTCTGTCGGGTTATCAACCCAGCCATGTCGTGTATAGTGTAATACTTTCTTGAGTAGTGGGTCTTTTCTTGTTTCAGCTGCAACAACATCAGCTTTGATTACTTCTTCTTGAGTAAAGAGAACCTGCACAGTTTCCTTCTCCTCACTTGTTGGTTTTCCGTCAACAGGATTTCGTGACAAATAATCTGCACAGTAATTTTCCTTTCCAGGGATAAACTCAATGGTGTAATCATAAGCAGCTAATAACAACGTCCATCGTTTAACTCTTGATGATGCCATCTGAGGGACTGGTTTGTGTTCCCCACACAACGTTATCAATGGCTTGTGATCAGTTTTTAAAGTAAAATGCCGTCCTAGCAGATACTGTCTGAACTTTGTGACGCCAAAGACGATGGCTAAGGATTCTTTCTCAATCTGTGAATACTTCTTTTCAGCCTCTGTAAGCACTCTTGAAGCAAAAGCGACTGGCTTCAAAGTTCCATTTTCAGGTTGTAAGATAACTGCTCCTACTCCAATTGATGAAGCATCAGCTTGTAGTACTAGTGGTGCGTCGGGATCATAGTGTCGTAACACTTGCTCTGATGTGATTGATGCTTTGATCTTCGTGAAAGCTTTTTGCTCTCTAACTCCCCAACTCCAAATTGCATTCTTTCGTAGAAGCTTGTAAAGTGGCGACATTATTTCTGCAAAGCTTGGGATGAACTGTCGTAGGTAGTTGGCCATCCCAATAAAACTCTGTAATTCTGACACATTTGTGGGTGGCTTGGCCTTGTGAATAGCTTTAACTTTGTCTTGTGTTGGTGAAATTCCTGCAGCTGAGATTACGAACCCTAAGTAGTTAACTTCATTCAGCATAAAGTCAAACTTGTCTTTCTTCAACTTGACTCCCTTCAATTGTAGACGGTTCATAACTTGACGTAAATTATGCAAATGTTCCTCATCAGAACTTCCAGTGATCAAGATATCATCGATGTAAACAACACATCCCGGTAAGTCACTCAGCATGTTTTCCATTGTACGTTGAAAAATGGTCACTGCACTTGTTACTCCGAATGGTAAGCGATTATACTGGTACAATCCTTTTGTCGTGTTGATAGTAGTATACTTCTTGCTTTCCGGTGATAACTCCAACTGGTGATACGCTTTAGACAAATCCAGCTTTGTGAACTTCTTCCCTCCTTGTAGTTTTCCCATGAGATCTTCTAGGGTTGGCACAGGATAAGGTTCCAACGTAGAAAACTTATTAATCGTGCACGAGTAATCTCCACAAAGTCGTAGACTTCCATCAGGTTTAACAATAGGGACGACAGGCGAAGCCCACTCAGAATAATCAACTCTCTCGATAATTCCATCTTCTTCTAGTTTGTCCAATGCTTGCTCATACTGTTGTCGTATAGCAAATGGCACAGTTCTTGCCTTCATAAATACTGGACACTCTTCATTTACACGTAGAGAAACTTGCACGCCGTCAATCTTTCCAATTGTTGAGTTGTCAAATAAATCACCGTACTCCTGAACAATTTCTTCTGCTGTAGTAGTAACATTGAAAATACTCTTCCATGGTAAAGAAATTTTTGCTAGTAGATCTCGTCCAAGCAACGATGGACCTGAGCCATCAACAACACGAACAATCAAGGTTGCTTCTTGTTCTCCTACTTTCACATTCATTTCCTTTTCTCCACAGCACATAATTGAATTTCCAGTATAGCTCTTCAAACGCAGAGTTGGTCGTTGAAGCATTGACATATCATCATACAGTTTAAGGAAATCTTGTTTGTTCAATAATGTGACTGCACTACCAGTGTCGATTTCCATTGGGATTTGTAACCCATCGATGTTTACATTGACAGAATAATTTGACGATTCTAGAGATCCAACAATTTCATAATTAGTATTCACATGACACATCCTAACTTCAGGCTCCTCGCATTCTCCTTCGCTTTCTCCTTCGCTTTCATCAGAAGTTTCAATTTGGTTTGTTTGCAGTGTTCGTGTTTTTTCGTGGCGTTTCCTTCGCAAACACATTTTACGTAAATGTCCCACTTTAGAGCAATAGAGGCATTTAGTACTGCGGTGTTTACATTTATCAGCTAAATGGTCTTTATCACCACAACGATAACACTCCTTTGCATTTGTTTGTCTTTGTTGTCCGTTTGAAGAATTGCTTGCTTTGTTGAAACTTGTTTTCTTTTGGGAAAACGTCTCCTTCGTATAATTAACTGTATGAGGCGTATGCAACAATTTAGCCTCTTTCTGTGCGGCTTCGTCAGCAACAGCAATTTGTACAGCACGGTCGAAGGTTCTGTCCTCTGACAGCAACTTTGTCTTGGTAGTAGGGTTTCGTACTCCTCCAACAAATTGGTCTCGTAAGGCACGAGGTAAAAAGGCGCCAAAATTACAATGAACAGCCAAATGCTTTAAACGATTTGCATATTCAATTACGCTTTCATTTTCGTTTTGAGTAGCTTGATGAAAACGATATGACTCCGCAACTTCCGAAACTTTTGGTTTGTAATAACTCATCAACAAATTGCATAATTCTTCGTACGATTTTCCCACTGGTGTCTCCGGTAAACACAAATCCTTCAAAGTAGCATACGTCTTTTTTCCAATCAGTGATATTGTTACGGCAACTTTTCTTTGCTCTGCAGCTAATTTCTCGGCAGCGGTTGCATCGGTCGCAACAAGTCCGATGTTATTTGCCATTAAGAATGCCTCTAAACGTTCCTTGTAAGCGGAAAAATCCCCTCCGTCGAATGGTTCAAGATTTCCAAATGTAGACATGATTCCGTAATATCCTCGTCGCCAGTTGTAAAGTTTAATTCACTCGTAGAACGTCGAACTTAGAACATTTAATGAATACAAAATTTCTTAAGTACATTTTGTTGTTGGTCCCTAAGGACTTCTAATTGGATTACATCAGATCAGTACAATAGGTATTTTTACTAGCTTAGTATATAACAGCTGATAAAGGTGTAGTCCAGTTCACACCATCTAAACATGTCAAAGATGGTAGAGTTCTTGTTTGCTACGATGATCGTTTTATTATTGAACTGGCGGACCAACTTGATGGTGTTATAGTTTCTAACGATGGCTATCGTGATCTGGTCCACGAGAAAACCTCCTGGAAATATATCATAGAAAAGAGAGTGTTAATGTTCTCCTTTGTCCGTGATTTATTTATGGTCCCAGATGATCCCTTAGGAAGAACAGGTCCTAATCTGACTGACTTTTTAAGAAAGGGTACAAATATACAGCACACTAAGATATGTCCTTGGATTGGAAATTGTACTTTTGGACCAAAATGTAAGTTTTATCATCCTGAGAAAGAAAGGAAGTCGGAGAAACAGAGCTGTGACGAGGTGAACTGGAAAGTCAGTAATGAGGATTACACGCTTTATGAAAATCGACAACGTGAGCAACTACAACAACAACAATATAACCAGCAGGCAGACCGTAAACTTGATCAACAACAACACTATCAATTCTATCACTCGCAACAACAACCGGAGCAGCAACGACAGCATCACCAACATAATCCACTGTACCAACCACATTTTCAACAGAATCAATGTTTACAACACGATTACTATCATCCACTTTCACCACACCATCAGCAATCAAGGCCTTACGAATATCCCGTACAACAAACGATCTACACTGTGCCGACACAATATTACTCGTACCCCCCACCCAACTCACAAGGATACAACAATAGTGGTAGTATGAACGACGAAGAGAAAACTCTATACAATAAACTTATTGAAATGTTCCCTAATGAGAAAGAACGTATAACTACACTAATGAAGGATAAACCAGAAATACAAGACATTTCTATATTGGTAGGGTATCTTCTTCAAGATCCTTGAGTGATTTGTCAGCGCAAATTAATAGACACACTCACACGGAGTGCAAGCAGTTCATCAGCGAATCTTTAGTAATGCTGAATAAATAGCGCCCTGGGGGAAAGGGGGTACTCCCTTCAGATCTGTGTAGGTGTTCCGCTGGGATCCTACAGCATTTAGGGGTTACCCTGTTTATGACAAAAAGTTCCTAACTTCTATACCCTGTTTGTGATATATGATTGAATTGTATAGCTGTGATAATATATCTATCACAAATATTCAAGTCGTTTATTAAAATCAATGCTATTCTGCCGATTTCCTATATGCAAAATATTTCCCTCATTTTCTGGGCCCTGTGTATGACAGTAAATTGTATTAAATCGAAAATATATGGAGTAAAATTCGATACCCTGTTAAGTTGGTCAAAAACCCATACCCTGTTCAGCGGATCATCCCCGTATAGTTGATATAGGGTAGTACCCACCCCAGGAAATAGTTACATTTCATACAGATTCCAGTGTACGTTTTAGTGCTACATTATTCGATACTAATTAGTGTTTCACCAATGTATTATTGTCAGTCTATTATGATATTTATGACTGTGTGTAAAGTATTCATTCTCACAATGTAAATTAGACAGTATGTAAAGATGAAATTATTTTATAAGAATATATTGTTAATTTAGTACAGAACCAGATACAGCTGTTTACTATTCTTGACGTGTCACGTGTTGCTGTCTGAGTAGTATAATTAATCATTATTCTTCTTTGCCCAAATCTTAGTTTGTTTAAAGCCATTTGACCCTCTAAAATTGGATCAAGTGTTTATATAATATAAAGCGTACACAGCGATCACCGATCTATTGGCTATGAATGAAAGCAGATGAATCCCGCATCATTTGCGTGACTTGTTACAATTTGAACCTAGTTGCTACAATCAACTAAAAATTCCAGCATCAATTACTATATTTCTTCTATTACTTCTCACTATGGCATCTTAAATTTCTGCAATCCCTTTCTTTTTCTACAATCCTCGAAATAATAATAATATTAATAATAATAAACATCTTGTATTTTTTTCCGGCTGAAAACGTTCATGCTTGTAGGGTATGCCCCAGTCTCAAACGGTCCCTTAAGTAGTACCCATACTCCCATGCGCCTGTTATTATCTGTGTTGTTCTTGCTTTATGGAGGTTGTTTGTGTTCGTAAAACGACGTTTCGAGGCTTTTAGCCTGATAGAAGTTACATATCGTGAATACTATGGCTATTTTGCAGGTATGATTTACGGCTCAGTGATAAAATCGTTCATATCTTGCAAATACTGTTGTATTTTTTCAATGTGATAAATATATTTAATGTCGACATTTTAAACCGTATTCTTTACACATGAAAAAGCACAGCTGATTTTTGAAAACACTGTTTATTCTTCCATGAAGTTATAAAGTCGTTTGATTGCTGTATTATTGACCATGGAAAACAATCTTGATAACTAGCTAGTTTATCAGGGAATGAATATACCGTAATCTAGCGGTGTTCGTTGACTTGCTTTCAGCTATAGATTGTCGAGAAGCGAACTAGTTTTTGTTCTCTATATTGACTGAACAAACATGATAGGAATACAACTTGTTTGTTTTATAATGTATCTTTATTTCTCTTACATATTTCGTTTCAAGTTTCGGCTTAAGAAGTAAAATATAGCCATGTTTTAAGATTAGCGTGTGTGATCTGAGCTGAAACAAAATCATGAGGAATGTTGTAACGGCCGATATGTGTTGTTCGATTTTATTAGCGTAGATAAGGTGAAAATAACAGAGATGAGAACTGAAAATATTTCTGTAACACCACAGTAATTGACCAATACTACTTAATCAGTTTTTTACTTGTTCAGAAAAAATAGAAATAATTTAAATAGAATCATAATATCATCATCATCATCACCCTTTGTCGTCATCATCATCACTGCTAGTCTGTACCATTTCACAATTTGTTCAACACTGTTATTTCAGTCATCAAGACAGAGGAAAATATATGCAGGAGATCTGAACCCTTTACTAACTTGTGGGTTATGTAATGGATATATGATCAAACCAACATGCATCACAGAGTGCTTACATACATGTAAGTATGTGGCTTACATCATACCTTGTACGTTTCCTGTTAGTTTACTGTCAGAAAATTGATCACAGCGCTACTCAAATCCATTCATTTTGTACTGGAAATAACAAGATTAAACCGGCTAGCCTGCGGTCCTAGGTTAGATTCCCACTCTGGCCACAGCAATATTCTATCTGTCTGGGTCGTGATTTTGTGAAATATAATTTCTTGGTCATGCTTTATATATAGCCAACTGGTTTGTCTCCTAGTTGGGGTTCTTAACAATATTTTGTCTCATTTGTTGACTACCTGCAAACTAAATTAACATTAAGTGTAGCTACCACATTAAATAAAGTAATTTTATTTTTCTTAATTTTCTTCAAAGTAATATTAAGGACGTTCCTGGGTAAATGAAGTTCTAATGTCATTTTTATAAAACTTTGTACAAGGCTATTTCATTACATTAGGATTTAAGAAATGCAATAAAAATCGGGGGTCACCGAGTTTGTTTTTGAGGTACAAAGCGTAGAAAATGGGGTATTTTGATGAAAAAACGCGAGTATTTAAACACTGTCATTTTCAAAAAATATAGTCATAAAAATGTTGTAAAACAGAAATCAACTCTTTTCAAAATTTGCAAAGAAAATCAATAAACTGTTGTTTTAAATTTCCAAGCAACAATAGGATTATTAATGTCTTTCTTTACAAATAAAAATGCTTTCAATTTAAGTGATGTCGCGGGATTTGTTCCAAGGTAGGGGTCGATTTTTTTTACAAAAGTCTACTCTTCTTCGTTCCATATAATGTCATTTTCTTGTGTTTCACATATGTTGTAGTCTTAATAGAAAGCTTCATTTCACGAAAGAAAAAAATTGGGGTCACCGACTTCGTTTTCGAGATATCTGGCGGCAAAGATGAAGAAAAATCTGGCCATCTTGAATACCGCGCGGGGACTGGGCTTTAATAATTGTTCGTTTACAGAGTAAAAGGTTTAATATTTGTTCTTTTTGTAGCAAATTGACTTAAGAATACAAATAAAGCAAACACAATTGCTTTTCAATCGAACAAAAATGAAACTTAGAAGGAAAAAATGAAGGAAAAAATATCAGTAATTTGACCAACGGTAATGAGCGCGAGCGCTCAATCTTGCGCAGTAACAATGCGCGCGAGCAATACCCAGGAACGTCCTTAAATTGCAATGCACATAAAGTCACTTACTTTGATATCATAGTCTGTAGGAGCTGCATAGTAAAACACTTGGGTCAGAAAGAAATCAATGAATGCCCTACATGTAATATTGTTATACATGAGACTAACCCTATGGAAATGTTGAGGTAAGACAATGTTCTGCAAAACAACCATGATTGTATACTAACGTGTTATGTTGTATTCCACGTTAATTCATTTTTTGAATCTCATGCAAAGTTTGATTTAGCTTTGCTTTTGCCTGTCTAGATCATCAATCATTTTTATGGACAGAGTTTATTTGAAATCAATTAATGACAGAATATGTTGCTGACAGTAAGCTTCAGTTTGGGAAAGACATAATATCAACAAATATGTGATGAATTGGGTTGTAATCTGAATGAATCAGATATCATCAGAGTGATTGATATGCAGTATTACTAATGAATATAAAGCTTATAATGAAATGTGCTTACAGGGTAGATCAGATGCTGGAGGATGTTATTTATAAATTAATACCAGGACTACAACAAGGTAAGATCATTATAATTATAGTCCACTGTTATGTCTGTTATCAGCACATTGATATGCTAGATTGGTGCCTCAGTTAATTCTAACATTCAAATTAATTTCTCTCCCATAGATGAGGAAAGACGAGAAAGAGAATTTAATAGAAAAATGAAAAAGATGAAAGAAGACTGTGATGTGTTGTCAGATAGAGACTCGCCGGTAAACAACAATAACACAGTATATAGGACAGCTCTATCATATAATAATTATCACAGAGATGAACCACAGATATGTGTGTGTCTGGAATGCTGTAGGTGAGTATGTATCTTCCTCATTGATTTGGTCCAATACCACAGAGATACTGAATAATTCTATCTGTCCACAGTGAACCCAATGACAATATTCCTGTCAAACAACTGGTAAGAAGATACATTCGCTGTTCATCACAAATGACTATTGCTCATGTCAAAAAATACCTTAAGCTAAAATTAAGCCTGTCAGCTGCAGATCAGGTATGTTTCTGTGGTATCAGTTTCAGATCATCAACTCATGCTAAATTTTGGAATTGAGGGTGGTAGTGAGGCTGGTAGTGATGATGGTGGTAAAGATGATGGTGGTGGTAATGATGGTGGTGGTGGTAATGATGATGGTGGTAATGATGATGGTGGTAGTAATGATGATGGTGGTGGTAATGATGATGGTGGTAATGATGATGGTGGAAGTAATGATGATGATAATGGTGGTAATGATGATGGTGGTGGTAATGATGATGGTGGTAATGATGATGGTGGAAGTAATGATGATGGTGGTAATGATGATGGTGGAAGTAATGATGATGGTGGTAATGATGATGATGAAAGTGACAATGGTGATTACAATAATGACATTGATGATAATTGTATTGATGACAATGTTACTGGTGATGATGTCAATGATGATTGGTTGGTGATCTTGTTAATTCCACTGGTCCTAGGTTGAAGTACTGTGTAATGGAGAAATCATGGGCAAAGACCACACCTTGGAGTTTGTATATATGACAAGGTGGAGAGTTAAGGTAAGTACCAAATAATTTAGTGTTCCCAAGCCTACAGAGAAAGCCTAGAGGACTGAGCAAAAGGTGATGTATTTAAGGCATCTATGAAAACATTTTACTATTCTACATGACAACAAAACCCCCAAGTGAGAGGCTCTTGTATGAACCTGTCAGAGGTGCAAAATCCCCCTCTCTCAGTCAATTTTCCTTTGCACTGGTATTTACAATTATTACAAGTTGCACTGAACAGAAAGACGTCAGAACAAGGATGCCAAGACACTACGAATTGAACTGTGCCCTCTCACACAGAAGGCAGTGCACTAACCAACTGTGCCATCCTTGCTCCAGTGTTGCATTAAAAAGGGTATTACAATGTTTGTGATGTGTTTTGTGTTTCAGGAAGGCAAAGTGATGACCCTGCAATACAGACCTCGTATAGACTTCCTTTGAATCAGCACTAGCCTTCAAGGCACACAGGATTTTTATTGTTTCATATAAGTTATAGAGAATACTGTATATGTAAAAATTACAACAGATTATACATACATTATTTGTGTTTAGTATTTATATTTATATTAAAGTAGTCTGCATAACAGCATAACCTAATAGAATAAAAGGACTTCTGAGAGATCAATGTAGAATAGGGACAGTGTTTTAATAGCAGTATCTACAAAAAATGTAAGGTGTTGGGAGCTTTTAAGTTCTAAGGAACTGGTAACATTGTATCTTTACTTGTCCATTGAAATAAAACAGGACTGCATAACAAGTTTAATTTATCCAAGAACAGCATTTTATCATCATTGGCAGATGGTGTTATCAGACTTAGATGGTACAATGTTTAATAATCTTTACAAATACAGAGAACATTACTTCCAGTCACAACTGGAAAGATGTCAAATTCCATACCTTGCAAGACCTTGTACCATAAAGAAAGTTTTTAGAAAAAAACAAACAAACACTAGACTGATTAACATGCATAAAGAAAGTTTCCAAATTACATGTAAAGTATGACATACACTGTTGTAATTATTGTGCAGCCTTAATTAGTACATTTGTAAGATGATGATTTTATCTATGATAATAAAATACCTATGTATATTATGTATATTATTGAAGTCAGCAATTGATACAGTTGATGGAAGTAACATAATTGCCCCCAGGTATTAATGGGGGTAAAATTAATGTTCTATCCCCCCTGGTATTCGTACTTTGGTTCTTTCTCGTTTATATTTCATTCTTCGGTTTTGAAACCAAACTTTGACTTGTCGCTCACTGAGTAGCAGGTCGTTAGCAAGTTTCATTCTCTTTAATCCAACTACATACATGTCATCACGAAACTCGTCTTCTAGACGTTCCAACTGCGCAGGCGTAAAGGATGTACGGCAACGTTTAGGTCTGGGGCTAGACAGGCGATGCTGTAGATGCACTGATTCGTTCTCTGGAATATCTCGGTGTGACGTCACTGAGGATACTGGAAAGAACAACGCCCATGTGAAATGGTGAAACAATTTATTGGGTAATAAAAAAACAAAAACACCAGAAATATGTAGCGCAGATAATACAAAAAAGTTCAACCTGGGCAATCACAATCTAACAATATATCTGCATTTCTAGGTCAAGCCGCAGACCAAATTTTCTGTAAATTTATTTTCCAACTTAATAGTGTATATGTCTATGCCAGTGCACGAAATTCAAAAATAAAAAATGAACAAATAAGTTAGGAGTGACAAATAAACGTGAGTAACACTAATCAGTAATCGAGACTAATTCAAGTCTAAACGGAAGTATTATAATACGTTGTCAGCTATGCTGACAACGTCATTTACATCGATATTCACAGAGAAACGTTTTGTAGATTGGTGGGTGAACAGTGAAGTACTAGAGGTAAAAACTAGTACAAAAAACTAGCAAGGACTGCGTCGGTGTTTCTAAAGAAACAGTTGTAAATATAATGATAACTTTTACACCGTAGAACGATACATGAAAACTGACGTTTCGGACGTTAGTCCTTCGTCGGAGTTATAGCTAAACTACGTCGGTGTTTCGAAAGAAACAGTTGACTATTCATAAAAAAAGATTCCATTTTCCGGCTTTTATAGATACACAGGTGATGAGATGTGATGAGAACAAAAAAGTACGCACGAGACAAAGTTGAGTGCAAACAGAACAAAAGCAAAAAGGCTCTTTTTTTGCTTGAAAAATAAACCTGTTTCAAAGTCAATCTACTTGAAAATGGGTTATTTGATGTAGACGTTTAGTCTATCAAAGTTTAATACTGTGGTTTTTCTCACAGTTTTCGCACTCGAGTAGGGAACGCTTTAGGAGCCGTTTTAGTTCAGTTCCACGTCGTGTTATTCTGTGAGCGTAGATCTGCGTCTGTTGATTAGCCTCGATGGGCCAGCACCACGCGCTAGTCATCAACGTCCCACAGAGACTGTTATTAGCATTGTCGTAATAACTTCATAAATCATTCAAATTTATTTTTAAATGAAGGCTGTCATCAGTACAAGCGCAAATATATCAAGATTATTGTTGCATTTCACTCACGAAAATAGACGAAAAACTATTTTTTTTAATCATATACTGTTTGGTGTGTTAAGGTAGGAAGATACCTTTCAGGGCAGAATGGTATGCCTGTCTTGTTTGAGTAATTCCGAGGTAATCAGTTACGTGCAGACTTATGAGATGAAATTACTACTAGTGCCACACAAGCTAAACGGTTTGTTAATCGTAAGAGAGCTGCTATAAACACGATAATCTTCTTCACAAACAAAAACGTTTGTTTTTATACTTTGTGTACTTTTCGTATTGGCTTACCATTGTCTTGGTTGATGTCTTCTTCAATTTCTTTCTCTTGTGTAAAGGTTTTTGTATGGTAGACAAGTCTTTGTAAACCTACAAGCGAATCTCTTTTTGAGTCGGCAGTCATTGACACTAGAGGTGGAGGAGATCCACATGTCTTGGTACTAGCCATCCTCTCCTACATGAAATGGTACTGGTTATTTGTGTCATATGTAGTATATGGTTAGGTGCTGTATTATACATACCTCTGATCAGCAATATGTACTGGAATGTTGTCTTTATGCTGTTTCATAAACTTAATAGAAGTCAGTGCCCGCCCAAATCTTAATCAATGACAAATGACATATTTAATTTTCGCATCTTTTTTAATTGTTATGTCTTTAACTGATTAAGATATACAGTGCCTTAATGTCGTGTCTTCATCCTGAGAAACTAAATTGACACTTGAAATCATTTATGTGGGAATATAATCATCGTTATTATTATTACAACACCTCTCGTGAATATCCTACTAGTAAAGAGTATATAGGTGTTTCTCTAATACACACCGTCCATATAGCTAGGAAGTAGGTCGATATTTAAAGGCGAGTTTTATAGAGTCAACAAACATTCCATGAGAGTACTTAAGTGTTCATCAATAGTTAATTCGAATGCGTCTTATCATCATATACGAGAGCCATCTGTCACAGAGTAGCCAATCAGCGTTCAGATGGTAAGAACGCGTCCAGGTGCATGCAGTAACGTGGTTACTCTAGTCGCTGGTCTAATGTACTTTACTATCTTATACAACTAGGGTATACACTCTTTAAAAGGTTCTTACGTGTGGGTCTGATACTCTGAACTGATTTACGTTGAAAAACAAGATTAAATGATTATATAGGCTAGAATGTGTTACAGTGAAAACGACCCCTACATCGTCGTAATCACTCCTGGTTCTATTTGGCTCGCCTATCCTGCTGGTTTTCTTAATTCATTTAAACTACTAGCTTTATGAATGGACTACGACCGATTATCGTCAATAGCAAAACACTCATCAACTTATAGGCTAATTCTATAATTATATGGAACTACCAGTGTGGATTATTAGCTACAAGTAAAAAAAAACATGCACTGAAACGCTGCCTTAAATTACCCATCATACAAGCCTTTTAGATTATAGAACACTGTTTGTTTTGAACAATGAAATAGTGGACTTTTCAATTAAAATCACTTCGTACTTTCGTTAGGTTGAAGTAATATTAAAACACATGCATTCTTCAAACATACACTAAACTTAAAAATAATACAAATAGACACTTTTTGATTTAGGTTTTTATAAAACCTTATAAAAATAGACAGTAATACACTCACTTAAAACTGACTGCTTTAAGGTACAAATCAATTTAATTTTCAAATTTATTTTGCCAGGAATTCAAAGTTCGTAACATGAAGAAAAACGAGGTTGTTTTCGTGCGCTATTTTCAAGCAGACTGCTCTTCATCAATAAGCAATACTTTGTGGAGTTGATGACGGGCTATTAGTCCTTACAGTATACCACAATCGTTATTACTTTTGAAACGCATCTATTATTAACGAGTAAAGACTTTCAAGTGAGTCAACCAATTGACAATCACAGATTGTATCATCGTCAAGAGATCACTTGAGAAAGTGTACTTTTTGTACTTGGAAATATATATCTCCCGTCTTGTTCTGGGTCAATAAAAACATCATGATTATCGTACAATGCGTACAGTGAACTGATCAGTATGTCGTATTGAAAACAGTAATACATAAAAAACAAATCGAACAGACTGTCGTGTCGAAGCGTTATCGCACGCTATTTTAATGTTTAGAAGTCATGCGAAAACGACTTTACAAATATTAAGAAAATCCTTAAGAAATGTATCAAAACAACCTTATTTTGTTGATGATAATTTGTCACGTTACAGCCAGTATAATCTTCTGATTGGTTAGTAGCCACTTAATTTAAAGTCGTCATTCTCCTCATCGACAAATAATTCCGTATTTTCACGGTGAGCCATGCATATCGATCAACGCCATCTCAGATAGGTTGAATTCTTTTTAAATCGGGCTACGAGCGGCATGCCTTGCGTACTAACATCAGACAAAAAGGTCAGCAGACAGACCATTATACACAAATCATCTCGACTGACCAATAACCTTCAATGATATGATGTCATTTCATGCAATATTGTTATTCCAGCAAGCTGATTGGATAGTGAGCACCAAGGGACGATTCAAACAGGGCGGTCGCTAGTTTTCTGATGTGTTTGGCTGCTAGTCGAATGGGTACTAGTCCCACATGCATGCACATCAACTCATAACAGCGTACCGTTCCTTCTTGTGCTGATGGGAAACACCGCAGGATAAGATGCCTGTCAAAAACAAAGAAAGGTTTTTCGATATTTGAACTGATTCCATAAGTCGGTCCCAGATGTTCAACACCTTTTTAACCCAATAGAGCGAGTCGGGTCGATTTGTGGAATCAGTCCATATATCCAACCAAACAAAACTATGTATAAAACGACTGGTCATCACTTGTAAAATTGACGCAATCATCAGCACAAGTGGTGTCTTCACGGTGAAATAACCACACTACATGCAATGGTTAATTAAGTACACGACGCATGTGTACAACTTACTTAAAATAGCTCTCGTCTACAGATAAGATCCCTGGTGGTGATGAGCCAGGGAGGACTGGTAAAGAGGTCTGTGTATTTGCTGGATTCCCAGATGTATCTTCAAACCAAAGACAGTACGTATAAAGAAAATCCCCGTCACGTAATGCGATGAATGTGTTACCTGAAATAACCATACACAAGTCGTTAAAATGCGGAAAACATTTTTTTAAACCAAAGACATTTTCAAAGAATGAGGCGTCATTGAGAACTAGCTTGCTTAAAGGCCGGTACACGAGGGAGCTTGCTCCCGCAACACGCTCCCGCAACATGCTCCCGAGCAAAGCTCCCTCGTGTGTTCCAACGATTTCACGCATAAAAAATGTTGCGCAACAAACATTTTGCTCCTGGTTTTGCTCCCTCATATTAAAATCGGTACACACGAGGGAGCTTGCTCCTGAAACACGTTCATGGAGCAGTTTTGCTCCTGGAGCTTGCTCCCTCATATTAAATCAGTTTGATATGAGGGAGCAAAACCAGGGAGCAAACGTTTTGTTGCGCAACACATTTTATCGCGTGAAATCGTTGGTACACACGAGGGAGCTTGCTCCGGGAGCATGTTGCGGGAGCATGTTGCAGGAGTAAGCTCCCTCGTGTGTACCGGCCCATTTAAAGGATAAGGACTATCACGGGCTCTTACATCGCCGTAAGTTTGGGTGATTTTAAACAATATAAGGCGATTTTAAGCGCTTTTAATCAACCCCGAAGAGGGAGATTGTAAGTAAACAGTAAAAGGTATCTATAAAACACCAAAACTGTGATTTATATGCAATTTATTCCAATTGTATTTGAGCAAAATGCAAAAAAATCAATCTGATATGATTAAGAAGATTGAAATTTGGTTGTATCTTAGGCTATTTAAAGCGATTTAGGATATATTAGGATGATACCTTGTAAGAGAAACACGTTAACTAAATTCCATGCATCCCATATTTTCTGTTTAAGCACGTGACATGGGCCACGTGGATTAGAAGCTTGTTCTTGTGATGAGTTTAAAGAAGGTGCGGTCACTTGGTTTCCTGAGCGATCGACGTGAATAAAGTGCACCAAACCTGGATAGTCTTCCAGATACGTGACCATTTGTTAAAGAATTCTCAAAATGAAAATTGTGATAATTGAATGTTGTTTGTCGGTAAATAAGCATAATTACTATGAACTTGACTATCATAATGATAATTGACTGAACAACATAATGAACCAGCACCAGTATCATCATCGTTATCACTGTCGCCAACATCATCGTCATCATTAATGTGTGTGTGTAGGGTTCAGAGTTGATTCAGTAATTTCCCTCGTCGCTTTTCAATAACTGTTTAAAATTGTTCTTCATGAGGGACTTTACGGACAGCTATATGCAGTTTACAAACATGAGTATATAGAATAATTGTTAGTGGTTATGCCCCCGTTGTTAGTAAGCACAGACACTGAGGATGGTCGTACCTGCGTCCTCAGTGGTTCTTTAACGTCCACAACTGAATTAGAGTATAGAGTAGACGGAACCTCCGATTTAACGTCGTTATCCGAAAGGACGTGAAGATCTTACCATTTGTAAACAAAGGCAGCACCTTCTCCTCAATTATTTTAAGACTCCGTGTGTTGGTCCGCCAGAGCTCGAACCCGCGACCTCCCGTGGTATCATGCGCGACCAGCACCACCATCTTAATTATCACAAATCATCATCATCATCACTACCAAATCACTACCAAATCATGGTCATCGCGATCACCATAGTTGCAAAGGATATGCAGTCATAGTGATGTTTCTTTCTCCTTTAATCTGTAAATAGTCTTCATAATCTCTCAGTTTTGTTCGAATGTTGTCACGTATATAGCAAATAGTTTGTATATGACGTTCATTGGATATATTATCATTATATGATCCTGTTAAGAAGAGCACGCTAAATAAAGACTTAAAACTTCGTATCATGTCATTGACAGATGCGTCTAGCCCTGGCGGAAGCTCATTCAGTTGACTACATAGGAAACCATGAAGGTCGGATCTTTTAACCATTTTCCAGCTATCACCAACTTTACGAACTCTGTTTTCTAACGCCGTCTGAAATTGAAGCATTATAGAACATGTCATCTTTGACATTAAAATAATTCAGAAATAATGAGAATAATAATCAGAAATAATTCTAGGAATGAAATGATCATTAATTCACTAGTGACAGTATCCAAGAAAATACAATACGCACATCACCTTCAAAATGTCAAATCAAGAAAATGAAAACGTATGGTGGTGTATAGAGGCTCACCCCCATTGAATTCTTCAGTGTTTCAATGATTTTCTTGATGGATCCCTCTATTGTTTCCATGGTAGCATTAGCTTGCTGTGGTGTTGATTTCTTCCTATCAATCTCTAGTCTTGATATGATATTCAAAGCTTGATAGATGGACACTGCAAGCGAGCTGTACCTAACCTGAACACAAACAATGTCATTTGAATAAACGTTTTTAAAAGATATGTACATGACATCGGTTGAAACATATGGACCAAATGCAGCCTATTGTACATAGTTTTACCTCGCTAACAAGCGCTAATACAGTCCCAGCGGCAATATGGACCAAATGCAAAATAGTGCACATAGTTTTACCTCATTAACAAGCACTAATACAGTCCCAGCGGCAATATGGACCAAATGCAGCATATTTGGTGTGTAAGGGCATCTTGATGTATTCAGAAATACCAACTGTCTGAAGTATTCACTCTTAACTTCCTGGGTATCATCAGAGCTAGTATCTTCACTTGTTATACTAGTATCGGCACTCTGTGAGGTATCTCCATAGTCCTGTAACATGGGAAATAGTATACTTGCAAAAGATTCTCAATTCTGATTCACAGCAATAATGGTGTGCTTTTAAATTGTGCAATGTTAACGATGATCACCACCACATTTTTTTTTTCTTCATATAATACCTGACAAACTGGTGGTGTGTTTGTTCTTGGAGAAAAAAACTCATCATCATTAAGACCCATGGCTTTGGCAGTCTCTTGGATCAAGTCATTGTCAGTAGGTGTAGATGGAGGGGAGTAGAACTTTTCTTCATTAGAAGAACTAACACTCTGTCTATCAATATCTCCACTCCTATTGATTGCTATTGGTGTAGATGTTGGGTGACAATCATGGTTAGGAACGCTGCCACTCAAGACATCTTGAGATGAGGATATTCCTTCATTACTAACAGTATAGTGAGCTAAAGGTGGAGGAGCTCTGGTACTAGATGTTGGAATAGCCAAGCAACTATGTGGAAAGGTACGCTGTACAATGACAGTGATCATCAGAATGTCTGCAGCTTGTAGTTCTGATGCATTACGACTGAAATGCAATCAACACTTGCATCAAGATAATTATATGTTTGACAATATATGTATATATGTATGTATGTACTGTCAGACATATAATAAACCATACCTGGAGTACAGTGCAAACATCTTAGCATTCACCAGCAATAATGCATGCACAGCAGTTTGCTCACTCTTACTCTTGGCTGTTGCCATAACAGCATCCTGCAATAAGCTAACTGCCATCTCACTCAGTGATTGGTTGACTTGAATGCGCTCAATGGCCTGGACATGATATAAATATTAACAAATAAGTCACTCAGTGATTGGATGACTTGAATGCGCTCAATGGCCTGGACTTGATATAAATGTTAACAAATAAGTCACTCAGTGATTGGTTGACTTGAATGCGCTCAATGGCCTGGACATGATATAAATGTTAACAAATAAGTCACTCAGTGATTGGATGACTTGAATGCGCTCAATGGCCTGGACTTGATATAAATGTTAACAAATAAGTCACTCAGTGATTGGTTGACTTGAATGCGCTCAATGGCCTGGACATGATATAAATGTTAACAAATAAGTCACTCAGTGATTGGATGACTTGAATGTGCTCAATGGCCTGGACATGATATAAATGTTAACAAATAAGTCACTCAGTGACTGGTTGACTTGAATGCGCTCAATGGCTTGGACATGATATAAATGTTAACAAATAAGTCACTCAGTGATTGGTTGACTTGAATGCGCTCAATGGCCTGGACATAATATAAATGTTAACAAATAAGTCACTCAGTGATTGGTTGACTTGAATGCGCTCAATGGCCTGGACAGGATATAAATGTTAACAAATAAGTCACTCAGTGATTGGATGACTTGAATGTGCTCAATGGCTTGGACATGATATAAATGTTAACAAATAAGTCACTCAGTGATTGGTTGACTTGAATGCGCTCAATGGCCTGGACATGATATAAATGTTAACAAATAAGTCACTCAGTGATTGGTTGACTTGAATGCGCTCAATGGCCTGGACAGGATATAAATGTTAACAAATAAGTCACTCAGTGATTGGATGACTTGAATGCGCTCAATGGCCTGGACATGATATAAATGTTAACAAACAAGTCACTGAGTGATTGGATGACTTGAATGCGCTCAATGGCCTGGACATGATATAAATGTCAAGAAATATGTGTATGAGCTACTACTGGAGGCTTTTCGTCTGAAAAATGGAGGGAGACCATGATAGCATGAAAGCAAAGTGGCTGTCCCTCTTCTCCCCCCAGCTATCACACATTCCTGCAGCCAGGGACCGTTGAGCAATGACTAGTCCCTTCTTTGAGTTTAGACCACACACACAAAACTGTCCATGACAGCCTCTGACTGTCCACCGTCCATGACAGCCTCTGTTCTGGAAAATTAAGTGTTCAATCAAGACAGAGGGCACATTCAAAAATGGTGAACATAATCAATAATTATTGTTAATTGCTAATGATATCAATGGATAACTACCTCCACAAGGAAGCCCTGTTGTTGTGTGTATAATAATTGCTAATGATATCAATGGATAACTACCTCCACAAGGAAGCTCTGTTGTTGTGTGTATAATAATTGCTAATGATATCAATGGATAACTACCTCCACAAGGAAGCTCTGTTGTTGTGTGTATAATAATTGCCAAGCATCAATCAATTCACCAAGTGATTTCCAGGCCTTCTTTCGTGCTGATGGAAGCTCTACTTTTAATAGTTCTAAACTGGCTCCATAATGTATTGTGGCTAGTCTTTGAACAACTGTTAATTTCCTCTTCAAGAAGTCTTCAGATTCATCTCCACTGCCATTGATGGCCAGGAATGTCATACCATCATACTATACAACATGATTATACAATTAAGATGATGTTGATGACATTGCTTCATGGTCGTCATAATGATGACAGCATATTGATCATGGTCAGTGGTGATGATGGTGAACAATAATGGTAGCAATGGTAAAGGTGATGATGATGCTAATGATGATGATGATAATAATGGTGATGATATCAATGCCACCAATAAAAAATTGTCTGGACTTGAATGCTAAATTAATAACACAATGCAAAACATTGTCTGTACGATGGGCACTAACCTGCTGAAAAACAAATATTGTTCCATCTTTACAAGTGATTGAAGAATATGGATTCCCCACATCATTCATATACGTCAGTGATGCAATCATTGGTGAGAAATACTGTGCCATTGCACTGTGGTCTAGTTGAGACATGTCTTGTTGAATATCAATAAAACCAGCTTCATAGAGCACTTGGTTGATATGCTGAGCAAATCCATTGTCTTCCCAGACAAAAAGGATGTCAGGTAGAGAACTAATGATAAACACTGCCTTCATAGCGGTACAGTGTTTGATGACTGTCTTCTGTCTTATCCTGTTATAGATGGTCTGTTATATCAATAAAATTGGAATATATAGGTTGGTCTGCGGTCCTTGATGTCTATGTTGTCAATAGAATATGTTGTCCTGCTACTGAAATTGTGTCAAGATTTGATACGTAGTACATCATTCTTGTGGCATACTTTCCTGGTCAATCCTGCAAAATAATCAGTCCATTTATCAGGAAGAAAATGTGTGTGATGAAGGTAAAGATAACATGCATATACATATATATATTCACAACAATTAATGATACATTTAATGCAAGCTATAATAATTTACCATCACAAGTTTGCTGCCTATTACATTATATAATCAACATTATACTTGACTAAGAGATTTTACACTGATGTTGCATAACCACTGTTTACTGGATTTCTTACCAAAAAAGAACATTCAATCGATGTCAATCGGTTGTCACACAATCTTCATGGAATTGAAGACAATCGCTAATTTCTGTCATGTGATTTAACTGGTCCAGATACCAATGAAATTCGTTAAAAAAATGGTAAATAATAACACTAAGAGGCTAAAAACAGTTTTTCATTGTTGAAAGATTACCAAATTGTAATTTACGCGTTCAAAATCGAAACAATTCTCCATAAGCCGTCTAATGGGGATTCCTATGCTTTGATGTGTGTCATGTGACTAAGATACTGGGAACGAGTTTGGCAATGATCATAATAACGACGACAATAACGAGCATTCTGATTGGTTAGCTCAAATCCTCGTGATTCTAGTGTGATTCGAAAGTTTTCACAAAAGAGAGAAAACGTTCTTTTTTTACCCTATTTCAGCGTCGATTTCAAGATGAAAGAGTTGCTTGTTGTGCTTGTGTTGTTTTGTGTTTGCTCTGCTTTGTCAAAAAAGCATTCACATGCCGATGAACCGTGTTACAAGCCTTCATTTGACAAGGGCATCAAAGAAGTTATGTAAGTCAAGTTCCTTTGCATTGCGTCCAAAAATACTTTGTCTTCGTTAAATTACTGATTATTGTTTTTGAAAAGAAAAAATGTCTATGATCAAGTCGGCTTGAAATAATCGTTTTTTCCTTTTTTTTATGTTTTTAGAAGAATAATTGTGTTTAGCGAAGTAATATTTGTCGAAGTAACAAAATGATCATGATCTTCCGATTGGAAGTAGTCCCTCGAGTCATCATCAGCTTCTGACTCTGATGATACCGCACTGGCAGTGGAAGGAGTTGATCAATCGTTATCGCACAAAGCAGCCTTTCTAGGGAATGCGTGTACCATTCCGCCATTCACATTTGCAATGATTTTCAAAAGAGGGAACTGGGAATTAAACGAGTTTTTTAGAAATTCGAGATATGAGATACAAACTTGAAGGGAGAAATCATGAAAAAACTCGACTTTTATCATGTTACAAATTTTCGACCAAAGAATGAAAAAGATCAACTTTTTTTTCGTAAAAAGTCAAGTTTTTTTCTATTTGTATCTTTTCATTGCGATCTGAAAAAAACGAACCTTTTTTGTTTTTCAAAATTGATTCAATGTGAGTAAAATAAGTTGATTTTTTTAATATGCTTGATAAAATTGATAGCAACAAATTGATGGATTTTTTTTGAAGTTGAGATGTTACCATGATATAAATAATGTTGAAAAATTCAATAACTTTTGTATTGAAACTCTTGAATGAAAGTGGATTTTAGTCGATCTTTTCTCTCTGATCTTTTTTGTAGCCGAAGTAGCACGTGATAGCCAACATATGTAGCAATAGCGGCGCTTGAAGAAATTGGTGTGGATTTTATATGAAATTTTCTTAAAACTGATACAACGAAAAGTCTTTCAAATTTTTTGACGCATAATTCTATAATTTTAGTGGTTTTATTTCTGATTTTTGAATATCAAAAAATAACTGATCAGGTTGGGGCCGCAAACCATACTGATTGGAAAGCTACCTGATTGTTCGCGCCCCCTGTACCCCTCACTTGGATCTGCCCACGGAATAAGTTGTGAGTACTGAATTTTTCGTGATTTTGAAAAAAATCGTGAAATTTAGTACTCGCAAAATCATTATTTTCTAGAAATAAACTCGTGAAAATTAATTCGGGAAATGTGCATTAGCCCAATTTATGCGCCTTGTACAAAATCTAAAAAAGTCTGGTTTTGAAATATGTTTATATTTTCCAAATAATATTTTTGGCGAATTTGCGTTTATTCGATACTGATAATTTCCTACGAATTTGCGTTTATTCGATACTGATAATTTCCTACGTACTAAGAAACAATTGGTTTAGTATAGCATCAATAGCTGTTCTTTAGCTAGCTTGTTTATGTGAATGTATTATGAATCATTTGTTGATTTGGAAGGTTTTTAGTTATGTTGAGTTCATTGTCGCGACTGCTCTTGAATCAGATCGGCCGAGGTGCTCTCGAGTTTCTAGAATGCTGTCGTGACCTGTTTCACTCACCCTTCCCACGTCGTATTTATTTTAGATTGCGAAATACAATTTATCTGCACGGAATTTCGAAATAAACGTAAAAAAAATCATTTTATTGTAACTCAAAACTCGCAGAGGAAAATTAAAATACTTGATATTTTGTCAGCCAAGTATCATAAAAGTAGTTGAAACTTTTATTGTTTTCCATCTCAACTACGGATATTAGAAAAAGGTGGACTTTTTTCTGGATGTTTTTTCATTTACAATCGGAACACAAAACATAAAAAAGAAAGGGTTTTTTCGATGTTCACCCGTAACAAATAATGAAAAATACTTGCGATTTTGTTTTGTAAAATGTCGACTTTTTCCAGGTTATTTCACAAAGACTGGTTTCAAGGATGAGGCTGTTTTTTTGAGTTTTAAATGCTACAATCACTGAAAATGTGAATGGCGGAATGGTACACGCATTCTAGGGACTACTTCCACCCGGAAGATTACGATATTGTTACTTCGACAAATATTACTTCGTTAAACACTGACTTACCTGGGTTGAGACGTTTCAACTACATAAGAATAATTGTATTATGTAATCCACTTTCGAACCTTTCGAACATCAGCTAGTAATTTGTGATAGATGTTTGTTGATAATCTGTTTCATTTTTCAGTAAAACTAAAAGGCCTCACGAATACCTGGACATGAGTAAACTACCCACATCATTTGACTGGAGAAATGTTAATGGAACCAACTTTGTTAGTGTAACAAGAAACCAACATATCCCTCAGTACTGTGGCTCATGTTGGGCCCATGGTACAACTAGTGCAATGTCAGACAGGATTAACATAATGAGGAAAGGAAAATGGCCATCAAACTTTCTCTCTGTACAGAATGTTTTGGCTTGTGGTAAGCATGCACTCGTTAGTGGTCAATTAGACCCGAGTTTTTTTAAGGTACCTGACATGTTATACAGGCAGGTCTGGTCTTGTAGAGTTGAAGTGATTGTGCCTATACTGTAAACTATGTCCTTCAACACTATTTAATGTCAATGTTGTCTTGTAGCTAATGCTGGCACTTGCCATGGTGGGGGTATGGCTGGCGTGTACCAGTATGCTCATGACAAGGGAATACCACATGAAACTTGTAATAATTACCAAGCAAAGGACATGGAATGCACTCCATTCAATCAATGTGGAACCTGCATGACATTTGGGGACTGTTTTGTTGTGAAGAACTATACTAAGTGGAAAGTCAGTGAATTTGGTAAGTATATGATAATAGGATGACAACAGTTTTATTTAGATTAAGATTAGAAACTCTTTTATTTCAGGTATTGTTCAGTAAGGTTAATTTTGTCAGGGTCATTTTTTTTAGACTTTTTATTTCACACACATATTTACATATATTAGAAAGGAAAGGTACAAATATACAACCTGGATCATAAAAACAATAAATTAAGTAATTAAGGAAATGGTGTGCGTGGCTGTCGAAATTGCAGTGTCTGTTGGTTCAAAAGCATTTCATTGGCATGTATCATTGTTTTTGATTACAGTAACAATCACAAAGTTAATGATTGCTTTGACTTCTAATTGTGTCTCTTAAGCTTGTCAATGTTGTCAAAAGCACTAATACTTCTATCCCTCGACATCAAATCAAACAAATACACAGCACACAAACTCAGTCAGTGGTACTAGTACAGTGAACAGATGTCTTGATAACATCTTGTTTGTTCTATCTCTGTATAGGCAATGTTAGTGGTCGCGACAAGATGATGGCAGAGATCTATGCCCGAGGACCTATTGCATGCGGTATCATGGCAACATCAGGCCTTGACAAGTACACTGGTGGAATATACAAAGAGTATAGTCTGCTGCCAATAGTTAACCATATTGTGTCAGTAGTAGGTTGGGGAGTAGACAATGGCGTTGAGTACTGGATTGTTAGAAACTCCTGGGGCAGGCCCTGGGGTGAGGAAGGCTGGTTTCGCATCGTCACCAGCAAGTATGAGGGTGGTAAAGGCAATAAATACAACCTGGCTATAGAAAGTGGCTGTGCCTTTGCTGTTCCTATTGTATAAGAATCAGTTGCATGGGTTGTGCTCTGGTTTAGACTTTTTGTGGATCAGTCTGATGTCTTGGCAAACCGAGTGATAGTTATCTTCAGTTTTGTTCTAGGCCATTGGAAACACCACTCTCCTGAGTTCTCAACCAAGACGCTCACAACTCACATAATTATTCTTACACTTTTGTTTGAACTGTTCAATTTTAGTTTATTTTCTTTGCTATGATTGCTTAGTTGGAATGGGATTTCCATGAGTTACAGGATATAGTCTTGATGAGTGTAGTCTTAGTAATTAATTTATTATTGATGTTTTTATTTACACTCTGGAAATTACTACTCTCATGTCAAGACTGCACTCAACAAGATAACCATTTTTTTTAAATTGCACAAAATACTTTGATATTTTTTTAATTAGTCAAAAGTATGTACAATGAATAAACATTGCATTGTTTTAATACTCAGAATAAAACACTTTTTTCAACTCAGTTTAATTAAAGTTTCTCCTAGTTTTATATTCACAACTAATATGGATGTCCCTTAGTTGAGCTTGAGAGTATAGTTTATGATACTACTAGATACTAATACTACAAATGTGCTGACAGTATACCCAACATGTGATCTACTAAATACAAAATCAATATGGATGCAAAATAATCATGGTGGACTTAAGACTTATATATCAGCCCTATAAGTGAGAGAGGGTGGTGGACTTAAGGTAGTTAGGGATCCACACTTCCCGTCGATAGAATTTTCTAAAACTTTTTCTATTAGAAAATAAGGACTGACACATATAAAAACAGAAATGAAATAAAAAATAGGGGTCACCGTGCTTGTTTTGGAACTGTGGGGGTGGTAATAGGCCCATTTTTGCCCCATTTCAACTAAAAGAAGTAACATCAAATTTGTTGAAAATAAAATTATTGCGAACAAATTTGAAAGTTTTTCACAATTCTGCTATAAGAGTGACAAAATGCTCCCTTCGCTATAGTTCTCATGAAATTACTCGTTGGAAAAGACATCGACTGAGATATTTTACGAAGATTTAAATGAAGAGCTTCATTAATTTTTTGTACACTTTACCACAAAAAAGTCAAAATTACCATGTTTTAGTCTCGAAGACCATATATTTTTTATTTCAAATTTTAAAGCTGGGTTTATGCCAAATATAAAAATTGAAAAAAAATTGGGGGTCACCGTGCTAATTTTGGAGCTATAATCAAAAAACGCGCGGAACACTAGTTGCTTTTGAGGCCCGTATGCAATGCTATGATATTATTTTTTAACAAAAAGTTCAAGAATTACCATATTTTGGCTCTAACAAAAAATTTCTTTTTAATCGCACAAGAAATTTTATTTGATTTTACATGTGCGAGCAGGATGCGCAGTAGCAAAGGTCCCGAACTACCTTAAGACTTATATATCAGCCCTATAAGTGAGAGAGGGTGGTGGACTTAAGACTTATATATCAGCCCTATAAGTGAGAGAGGGTCGAGGATCATAATCCAATACCTTGTACAAATAGTTGGTACCAAAGACAGTGCCACACTTGCAATTTGTTTGAATGTGCAACTTGTCTTACAAATGAAATTGCTGCAGGTTGCAAGAGCGAGTGTCACACTAGCAACTAATGTTGCAACTTGTTGTGTGCAGCAAATTTTTTGTAGCTGCAAGCGTAATTTGAAACATTTGAGCATTTGTCACCCTTCACAGTCAGCTAACCATGGTTGTTGACAATGCTAAAAATTGAGTGCTCTCTGTCTTGTGCCGTCTAGACATGATAGAAGATGTCGAACCAAGAAAGAAGCAGCAGTAGGTTAGGTTTTCCATTGCAAGACTAGAAGAAAGAGGGAGTTTGTTGCAAGTTGCAAGCTTGTAACACTACCAATCTTTCCAAAATTGTTGCAGAAAGTAGAAGTTGATTCTACTTTTTGCACAGGAAAAAAAATAAAAAAAAATAAATGATAATAATAAGGGGGTGTCACAAATGCAAAACACTCTTGCAACCCAAAACAATTTTTTTCACAAGACAAGATGCATGAAAAAATGGCAATTGAAACTGGTCTATCGTAGTAATGACACATTACTTTTTACATGGGCTTCCTGTGGAAGACCATGTCTAGGATTACCCGTGTTTTGAATTTTACGCTTCAAATAGGAAATTTGCGCGAGGACTGGGAACGGTTGCCAACGGTTACGGTCACACTCTAAACAAATCCGCCGAACTCTTTTCTTTTACTTGGACATCGTGCTCACTCGAGAGCTAGAGTGATTTGAAATAATTGTAAATGATAACTACAACACAATTGACAAAACTAAAACAACTGACATAACAACTGACTCCATATATGCTGAAATGAAGAAATCAGATGTACCTGAAGTCAAGAAAAAGCCAGCAACTTACCAAGAAGATCGCTCGATCGTGATAGACAAGAAAGCCGCCATGTTGGATAGTTTGTCATCGCGAAGGAGTCAATTACAAATGATTTTCTTAAGTCAATACTTTAAAATATTCCTTGCAGTAAGTTTTTTTGGGGTTGTATTTCCTTTAATAGTATTTATTGCTTTTGAACACGATGTAGTAAGGTTTTTATAACCTTTGTTAGCTTTGCTTTCCATGTGGAACCAATAGAAAACAATATAATTGGCATGAAATAGTTGTATGTACTGTTTTATAGTGGTGTTTGTTATTGTTTGAAAATTTCATTAAAATACTTTCTATTTGACTTGTAGTACTGAATTATTATTGGGATTATAAAAGATGAAGAATCATATAAAATAGTTTCTTTTAAACAATGTATTGTTTATAAGAATAAATTGCACATTTAGATGGAAATCGAATGAAAAATGTGAATGACTTCAAAACAATTTGGGGGGTGGAAGTTATAAAAAGTATTGAAAATAATGCAAAATTTACTGGGGCTGCAAATCTTGCGGTTTTGCTACTAAGGAAAGAAAAATTTAGAGCATTTAATAATTTATCTTTGTGCATGTTTTTTTCTCATCTTTTGTAAAAATTAGTAGAAATAAGATACAAAAGTCGCATTCAAAGACTCCTTCGTGATTGCTTGATCCATTTTGTAGCTGTTTATATCGAACAATGTGTGATAACTTTGATATTCCGATAAAACACCACAATCAGTTTAGTCTTTCGACAGATTTTAGTCTTTCATTATTTTTCATTTGACGCCATCAGTTTTTAACGGTAATCTACACATGCAAATATTTGGGAAGCCCATGTAAGCGATCTTAGATCGTCTAGTTTTGGAATGATTCCTTATTACCAGATGTCAAAACGTCAATTCTTGATCAAATAACCTGTAGTCGACCCATTTAATTTGTGCCAATCCATGTTGATCACACTGCTGATCATATTATTTGCAATCCTCATCTGATGGGCATTGATCCTATTACCCATGATCCCCAACCAATCCTCATCTGATGGGCATTGATCCTATTACCCATGATCCCCAACCAATCCTCATCTGATGGGCATTGATCCTATTACCCACGATCCCCAACCAATCCTCATCTGATGGGCATTGATCCTATTACCCATGATCCCCAACCAATCCTCATCTGATGGGCATTGATCCTATTATCCATGATCCCCAACCAATCCTCATCTGATGGGCATTGATCCTATTACCCATGATCCCCAACCAATCCTCATCTGATGGGCATTGATCCTATTACCCACGATCCCCAACCAATCCTCATCCCAAGGCCATTGATCCTATTATCCATGATCCCCAACCAATCCTCATCCCAAGGCCATTGATCCTATTATCCATGATCCCCAACCAATCCTCATCCCAAGGCCATTGATCCTATTATCCATGATCCCCAACCAATCCTCATCCCAAGGCCATTGATCCTATTACCCATGATCCCCAACCAATCCTCATCCCAAGGCCATTGATCCTATTATCCATGATCCCCAACCAATCCTCATCTCAAGGCCATTGATCCTATTACCCATGATCCCCAACCAATCCTCATCTGATGGGCATTGATCATATTATCTACAATCCCTAACAATTTGCACCATCAACTCAACTCTGGTTTTATGGATATACTACCAGCACTCAAGTTGCAATTAAAATAATTTATATACTTCTATAAAAGATACTTGTTTAATCTTTAGCTATATATCAATTTATTATACTTTAGATCATTACTTTATCTTATAATATTAATGCAATCTATTGATCAGGTTAATTTACTGTTATCTATCAAACTCAGAATACAACAGACTCATCTGATGAGTTCATGTTTTTTGGCTTCATTGCACAAGACTAACATGAGTTTGTCTAGCAGATTATTTCCTTTTTGTAGGAACAGCATTACATATTTGTTTCAACTCCTCTGATATGCTGCTTGTTTTACGTCTTCATAAATTGCACGAAGGGTTTGTCAATGTACCAGCTTTATTTCCCGAGGCTGGTGGCCTGAGTCAGGATTGTGTGTATTTTAGACATTCCAGAAGATTTACTTCATTGGTTTTGGAATGTTCTATGTCATGCTGATATAACTTTGCTTGGTTATCTAGTTTTACTTGTACAGGCATGTCGTATGATATCAACAGTTGAAAAAGAGAAGTAATTTTGAACTGTGTGAGTGTTAAAGTGATATTGGTGATGCTGAACCAGCCCACACTACTGACGTTACTAGTTTTTGATTATCTTGTACTATAATATAATTCACAAGAGGGTAAAAATAAAGATTTGGCAGAGTTTGCTATTCTCTGCTAATGTTTTCTAAATATCTGGTTCTTGATGCTGTTACCAAATACAATTAAATGCAACTAGTGTTTTCTAAACTAGATTTTCTAAAAATCTTTAATCATTTAAAGATTGGTTGAAAGGAATTGTGAAAACAAAATTGCTGCTGATAATGTGGACACCATAACCATCCTCCATTGATGGACATTTTATACAGACAGCATGAAAGATGTGTAGAATATCAATTGGTGCTTACTTCTCATTGTTATTTGAAATCCATAGTTCCTTTTGGTCAAGCTATAGCCTAACAGCATTCAGAAAACTCTCCGAGTATAACTGATATAAACAATGAATCTTAGTAATGTGTCATAACTTCTACTTTTGATATCTAATATGCAAAGTCTACCATAATAATGCAACTAACACAACTGATGGACTAATTATATGAGTATTAGATCACCTGTATTGCACAGCAAGCCCATCACAATCAATACTTTAAACATTAAATATGTTAGCGCAAAAACATTTTGTAAAAACAAAAAAGCAGTACTTTTGTTAAACGTATTCATTGAATACCAAAATGTTGTCTTGTTGGCTATGGAAGACATTTCTAAAGTAAACCATTCAGCATCTACATCATGCTTACATGGATATTTTTACTTTGAATGTTCCACTGTTGTTGTCTTGAAAAATGACTTTAATAACATACCAACTTGACATTCAATAGCATTGTTATCAAACTGATACTAGTACGTGTTATGTAGCAAAGTCACAACAAATCAAAAACACAAACAGTGGCATTAATTACTAAATTAAAATGGTTCAAACTGTAGTATTATCACTTGTGAACCATAAAAACTTATCATTTTAAAATTTTAAATCTTGATTCATCTGGGGCACGTTCCTCACAAAGTTAACCAATAGGTCAAATCTGTCATCTATATCTACTATAAATAATATTAATGCAGCCTTGCCAAGAAATTGGCAGAACCTTTTTGGCATTTCATGTTAAATTGATACATTTGACTCACCAATCAGTCTACTATTGACTGATTTTGTCTATAAGCAATAACATCTCTTTTTCTTAGCCTTTACTGCTGGCTTTAAAACTCTCTTGCTCTTGTCTTGGTCTCGTATTTCCCGTAATGACTTCTCGTACCAGTCATTTTCTATCAAGTACCAAATTGGTGGCCATCTCTGTTGGTTCAGAAAGTGATGTGTATCTGGCTTCAGCATCTTGAATTCTTTGGGATGTTGTCGACAAACTTGATCATAGTGGTTGGCTATGTAGGACAGGCACCAAGCCTCTAGTTGAGAGGCATTATGAATCTGAGCTTCTACTAAACAGGCTGAAACATGACACAAGGGAAGATTACTAGGAATAAGAAACATAGCATAATAACTAGATTGTACATACCAACAACATCTGCACTAACAGACAGCTCATCTTTCTCCATGGCAACCAGAAAATCTTTAGTAATAAGCTGCTCACATAAAGCCACTAATCTTGGAAGACAGAAGAAGTTGGCAAGGCCAATGACATCCAGTACCTTATCAAGACTGATTTGAGGGCAATGACCAGTGTAGAGGTATTCAAGGACTATCAGGAATGATGTGTAATTGGATACTTCCTTAAGCTCAACCTATCAAGATAAATTTAACATCTCTGACATGACTGACAAACACATTATACTTAGTTGACTCTTGTCCTCCCTTTTGGGAACATCCCTCTTCTCCACCTCTCCCCAGTGACAAGATGTCCACTCCTCTCCAATCCTCCCCTGTGACAATCTGTCCACTCCTCTCCACCCCTCCCCTGTGACAATTTGTCCACTCCTCCCCACCCCTCCCTATGACAAGATGTCCACTCCTCTCCTGACAAGATGTCCACTCCTCTCCACCCCTCCCTGTGACAATCTGTCCACTCCTCTCCATTCCTCCCCTGTGACAATCTGTTCACTCCTCTCCATTCCTCCCCTGTGACAAGATGTCCACTCCTCTCCACCCTCCACTCCTCCCCTGTGACAAGATGTCCACTCTTCTCCATTCCTCCCCTGTGACAATCTGTCCACTCCTCTCCATTCCTCCCCTGTGACAATCTGTCCACTCCTCTCCATTCCTCCCCTGAGACAATCTGTCCACTCCTCTCCATTCCTCCCCTGTGACAATCTGTCCACTCCTCTCCATTCCTCCCCTGTGACAATCTGTCCACTCCTCTCCATTCCTTCCCTGTGACAATCTGTCCACTCCTCTCCATTCCTCCCCTGTGACAATCTGTCCACTCCTCTCCATTCCTCCCCTGTGACAAGATGTCCACTTCTATCCACCCCTTCCCTGTGATGTCCACTCTTCTCCTGCACATATTCTAGTCCTTCCATGTAAGGTCAGTAATAATAGCTCTCTCTAATGCTCCTTGTATGTATTTCACCCCTCCTTGTCAAACCCTCCTGGCTAGTGACTACCTCTTCCTGAATGAATACTACTAATCTCTTTAACATCATCATTACTCACCAATTGATAGACACTTTCTTTGAAGTGACCCTGCATAAACATGGCAGCCAACATCTCACACTGCGACACCAAGAAGATCTTGTGAGCATGAACTGTCTTACCATCCAATATAAATGATACATCAGACATGCATTTCTGATTGACAAGTGCTTTACCACCAGTAACTACACGATGAGCCAGGTGTGGACAGACATCTGTACTGCTGTATGAAGAATTGTTGATTGAGTTATCAATGTAACACATCAAGGTATTCAACTGAAGATATTCTGCTATGTTCAGCAGTTCCTCTGTACATAGACTGGCATGCAGATGACCACTATAGAAAAAGTTGAGTATGTTTTGGAAGGCATTTGGTGGGATAGAATTATCAACTTCAACCACAACTTTCCGGCTGTGTAAGTTACCACCTTTGTCTTCTTGTACATTAAGAGAGAAGAACCCTCTAGGGAGAATTCCTGGTTTACCAAGTACCAATGCATCTTGGAACACCAACATAATTGGATCATTTCCATCTGCGAGCCATTTCTTCAGATAAGACTCCTCAGGAAAGCTTCCAAATATTCCATGGCTTAGTAGCAAGTGACTGAATAACGCTGAAGCAAGGCATACAATGGTAGTATGTGCTTCAAGTACATATTGTCCAACTATAAACTGTACATCTACGCATTCACTGGTGGTCAGTACGTTGTGCATATTCTTGAAATACTGGCTCTCTGGGACAATCAGTGTTGGCATGCTTGTTTTCTCAGGAAGATACGGTGGCTGTAATAGTGGTTTTCTGACTCGTTTCAAATGAGATGACCAAAACCTTGTCTGTCGGCGTGTAATCAACGCAGCCCTGCATGCATTTTCAAAGACATCTTTGACTCCATACATTGTTATAACACTTGCTTCATAATATGTTGCACCTATCTCCTTGGCAACCTGCCTGCCCATGTCAGGTGACACAAGAGCACATTCGCGCATGCGCTTACTGAGACTGACAGTAGCTGTTGTTATGTTCTTTGTATTCTCACTACTATTCCATCGCCAGTCTGACTGTGTTCCTACCAATATAATAGGCGTTCTTGGGCAGAATTTCTTAATCTCGGGATACCATATCGCATTCACGTTCTTAAATGAACAAGGCAAGCTAATATTAAAACACAACACCACCACATGGGCATTTTGATACGCATATTTTCGATTCATATGGTGATCTCCGAAAGTATCCCATAATCGTAGTGCAACATTTACTCCGTCGACGCTAAAATTAGCTCTCTGTCTTATTTCATCAGACACATGATATTGATCAATAGCAAACACTGAGGGATAGTGAAAGTGTTTCATCGGTATCGGAGCTTTCATTCCAACACCAAGAGCTTCTGCACAAATCAATCTTGTTTTACCAACACCAGTATCACCGACCAAAACACATTTTATCAATTCCCTTGGATGGTTTTGCGGGTCTGTGTATTCTATATCACTCATATTGTAAACAATACCACAAAAAATAGTACATTTAGTCAATAATTGTTATGCAGTAAACTGGTGTTTCTTTGTTGTGTCAGCGATAAGCACAACAATAACATTACTGTCTTTTCAAACCAACTCAATCAATCCTATGTCTTTGATTAGCTATGATCTGTACAGCTACACTCGAATGTCCATTATCATGAGTATTCCAGCACTAAAAATGCTAAAATGAGTCACGGAAAAGATAGCCAGCCAAGGGTAATTCCAGGCTTCAGTGATGAGAAATAAATTGATCCTCAATAACGTTTTCATGTCTATATCAATGCCACAAAAATAACGATTGAATAGCCAAGATTGTGCTTGATTTTACGTTAGGTTGTCAGCAAAAACCTTTCTTTAAAAAACGAGGTAAACAGCTGTGAAATTCTGCTCCAAAGCATGAATACTTCAACAGTCAAGGTAGTTTTTCGTTTTCTGTGAAAAATCATAACAACAACACATTGAAATGCTGTCAATCGCAAATTTCTAACCAATCAGAGCACAGATCAACATCATGTGATGCAGTGGCGCCCAGTCTTTCGTGACCGATTTTTGAAGAACCAATAAAATAGTCACGTTATGTGCTTGTATTATATAATGTATGCATAAGCATCAAAATAAATTCCATGTTTTATATAATGTCCTTTTAATACTTACTGGTTGCTGGGAGACTTTCTAGCCGTCTAGTTATCGCAGTTTCCTTTTTCTTCCTTATCCGGTATGAACTCCAACATATTCATGTGTGCAACTAGAGCGCAAATGTCACTTCTTATATCAACAAATTGCTAATGTAATTAAAAATCCCAAATCTGAATGTTTAAAAATGTGCATATTAAGCATCAAAATGAATTATTGGAATATAGACCTTGGTTTTTAATATATATATTTCTGTACCGAATTGGTCGTTATTTAATCCTTGATTCTGTTCTGTAGGTATATTCAGTCTCACATTGATGTAACTGAAAAAAACTCTCGCTTCAGACGATCTATGCTTTTTGCAAAAAAAAAACCTTTTTTATTGATGAATAATACTTGAATCACTTTTTTTATACTATGTCTAAGTATAAAAAAGTCTTAAGTGTCGTCTCCACTGCGAAACGATTATTATAGGATAAATGATAAATTTAATAAAAATGAAAAAAAAAAAAATGAATATATTAGAACAAACTAATATTTCTTTTTCTATGCACGCACGCTGGCCGCAAGCAGCTTGCATGCGGTCTTCTTGTTTGGTTCAGTGATGTTTTTAAAGACAATTCCTGACAAAAAGTGATTTTTGTTGATGTTCACTTTTATTTGGGTTTCATTACCTGCAATTCATGAAAAAAACTGCGTTTTTACAATTAAACAAAATTATGGTATTTTTACAAAATATTCAAATTGAGCTAAAACTATACAACCTTATTAAAATTTATAATTATATATCTTGAATTCTAGTGATTCCATTGAAGAACCCAATTTATTTTGCTTAAACACGTAAAATGTGAAAGCGGTTTCGTAACAGCAATTTAAATGTTAATTTAGAAGTAACCAGTATGTGAATACAGTACGTTTAAAATCTTGGCTTGAATTTTAATCTTGAACGACGGTAAATTTATCTGTATGTATGCATGAAAATGTCGCTTTATGCATGAGAACACCACAGAAAGACAGAGTTAAAAAATTCTATGATTTCTTTCAATATGTCACCATCATCATCATTACCACTTTATTATCACCATCATCTTCATCATCATCACCATCATCTTCACCATCCATCATCATCTTCATCATCACCATCATCTTCACCATCATCACCATCATCTTCACCATCCATCATCATCTTCATCATCACCATCATCTTCACCATCATCTTCATTATCACCATCATGATCTTCATCATCACCATTATGATCTTCATCATCTCCATCATCCTCTTTATCACCATCATGATCTTCATCATCACCATCACCAGTTATTGTCATCATCATCTACATCATAACCGTCAACATGGTCGTTATTTTCAACGACAAATTTGTCATCATGATCACCAACAACATCATTACCAATATCACAGTTGTCCCATCATCATGAACATCATTATCAAAATAGAAAACGGCCTCCCAAATGAAAACTAAATAGCTAGTATGAACGCCTAACTAGATTAGAATCACTTAATGAATCATTACAAGCATTTAAAAGCTTGTGTTACATCTGGAATATTCTTTGGTATATATTCAAAGAATATTCCGGATGTAACACAGGCAAATCATTAATAGAATCACGGTAATCCAGAATGACCCTATCACCAATTGTCCTAATCAATCACGATTGACCCTACTACCATCCTAAACGACCGTGATAGATAGTTTGATCGCAGTCGCAATAAATCATCATGACATGGATCGGTCGATCGCACTTCTATAAACCCTGGGTGACTGGAAATAGGGTGTTTATACTCGAGGCGGCTGCCCAGGTCTGTTGGGCGGCGGTGGTGGCATTCTCCCTGGTTTTATAGCGGGATGTGGCGGTATTTCGGGCCTTATTGGTTTTTTATTATCTAGTACACCAGCATAACTACCAGGTCTTTGGTTGTTGTACATTGGATTATTTCGTATAGACCCGGGAGGGCTAGACGCTCGATGGTGGTTTGGAGGTCCGGGGGGTGGTCGTCTTGGCACATGCGTTATGTCTTTGTTTGTATGACCATCTGATGGCCAGCTAGGTAGCTCTATTTTACCAGCTTGGCTGGACGAGTAGGGATGAGACCTGGGTTGAGGTGCTGACGTCGAGAATGGCGTGTGTTTGCTATTTGTTTGATTGACGCGAGGCTTATTGGCATGGGTCGATGAGCTTGATTCAGTACTTTCATATCTAGGAAAATAGACAAACATCAAATGGAGGGTGTAACTTAGAAACATACCAACGAAAAATATCAGGACGAACGAGCATAACTATAAACGACGGAATGGATGACATGGGCGACGAAGGAGCGTTGCTGTTAGAAATTGTTATTCTGCCGGCACGATAAAAGGGACTGTGGCGGAGCAAAGGCCCATGGGTATAGGGTATAAAAGGGGCACGTGAGGGCGTGTAGCTCATCTAGGCCAGTCAAACCGACGTGAAAGCATACTATTTTTTTTGTTTGAAAGATAGTAGAATGGAAAGGGGTCAACCTTAATATGAAAGCTAGCTTCGTGTAAGTTCATTGCTGGAACAGTTGTAATTGTAACGGTCATCATAAATTAGAGTGTCTTGTATCTAAGAGAAATTGTAAACAGTTTGGCCACTCCCTATCCCTCGGGGAGGTCTAGTTGCTCTATACTGCTGCACCTAGGTCGAGGAGTACGTTTCCGCACTTTCAACGTTTTTTTGGCCACATCCCCAGGTTGTTTTTTTACGTGGTTTAGCGGTTTTTCGTATCTGGCAGCTTTATACCAACTGGAAAAACTTAGTTTAGGCAGTTTGTTGTGTATCACCTGACTGGCGAGAGAATCCGTAATTAAATTACGTAAAAAAAAAGAGTCATTGAGGAAACGAACAGAGGAAAAAAATGAATGAAAGAATGTGCACCGATGTACATAAATGTATAGATAATCAGAGTTAATAGAGCTCTATTAACTCTGAGATAATTAAATGAGCCGATGAAAAAAAGAAAGAATGAATGAAGTAAAGAACGGATGAAATGATTGAATGAAATGAAGTAACACCCGTTACCAGTCCAAAAAATGCACATACTTTTTCCCAGTATTTTTTCTTTGTCGCCATTTTTCTTGTAGTTGATCGCGATATACAAACGCAGCCACAAGACCAACTATGGATGCAATAATGATGAACACCAGTATAATATAGCCTGCTAGCGTGGATCGTCCAACTTGACCACTCTCTGAATGAAAACATAATAATGAAAAAAATTACATCGACGACAAAGATATGCTAATAATAAGGGTGAAAACGATGACGGTAATGATGATGGTGATATGATGGTGATATGATGGTGATATGATGGTGATATGATGGTGATATGATGGTGATATGATGGTGATATGATGGTGATATGATGGTGATATGATGGTGATATGATGGTGATATGATGGTGATATGATGGTGATATGATGGTGATATGATGGTGATATGATGGTGATATGATGGTGATATGATGGTGATATGATGGTGATGAAGATGAGAATAATTATGATTGGTGTTAATGTTGTAGTTTGATAATGATGCCAATGATAATGGCCCGTAAGCGTGAAGCTTGATGACAGGTGATGGTGAACATTTTGATGATATTCGATGAAAATGTTGATAAGACAGGAAGTACAACTTACTATTTAAACATGGTGCCGACTTTGTACAGTCCCTTCCAGTCCAGCAGTCATCACAGTAACACTCACCATTACTATCACAGACCTAGCAAACCATATTAGACACTTACAGAAACACGAATATACGAATGTTACATATTAGATTGCTAACCAACTTTAATGTCACCAAAATAATAATAAAAAAGATATTTATGGCATATTTCTGTGCACTGACAAGGTTTTATAACAAAGAAAAGTAATAATAAGATAATAAGTACAAATAAAAAATAAAAACGTATTTGCAATATGCAAGGAAATATACCTTGTGCGCAAAAAACTTAACAGTTAAAGAAACAATTTTGAAAAGGTGCTTATTTTTAGATGACATTCAAAATAGTTGTGATACTTACTCCATTTCCAGAGCAATCGTTTGGACACTTGACATACTTTTCTGTTAGATCAGTGATATTCACACATTTATTGGACAAACAAACCTGGAATATGACAGAAATGCTGTAGTATTCACACAGTTATGTATGACTTGACAGAAAATACTGTAGTATTGTCACAGTTATGAATGATTTGACAGAAAATTGGACAGAAAGACAGACGGACACAAGTAAAAAAGCTAAGTACTAAGATAGATAAATATACAACTTGATAAAAAGGTAAATACATAGACCGATGGACAAGGAAGCAGACACACAAACCAACTTCTCCATGTACTAACAGTTCTCTTTACCATGTTATCCCCACACTTGGTTCCTTCTCTTGCCATTCCTGGGTCATCAGCATCCACACCAACCTCTACGCTAGAACTCCTGAAACCATAGGTCACACATAATCCTTGAATGTATAGTCATGATGACAGTGTAATTATTCAATCATGTACTGGCAGCAATTAAATATGTGTGTAACCATGGAAACCATTATATAATTGATGGAAACATGTGACTTTTTCAACAATAACCACCTTTCAGGGAAACCATGACAACAACAAATAGTTGTATTGGTATAAACAAACCAATGCATTTGATATTACCTGCACTCAATCAGTTTACCATCAATATGCCATCGATATCTATATGCTGTGCGTTCAGTCCCAATTATTGGTAGGTTTGTTTTAGTATTGGCACAGTGCAGTGTGCCACAGTATATATCTCTGCAGTGAAAGAAAAGTATATCTTGTCATGCAAAGTAATTTAATCACAATTACCATTACCAACAATTAGAAAAATAACATACAATTCATAAGTTTTATATCACATCAATGCTGAGAAAAGACTTTTTGGATTTTAGTTCAAAAGTTTATTGATAATGAATCAGTGATCAAGCAGTTTAAGCAATTGCTTGAAAAATAATATTTCATTCTTACATAAGGCAAAATAACATTCTAAATATATTTAATGTGCTTTACATTAGATCATAAAGAGAAAATAACATTAATTTGGTCTTTGATAAGATTTGAACACAAATTCCCAAACATGCTTAGTATGGCTGACATTACTAAAAACCTGTCTTACTTGTATTTGCATTTTGCATATGAGCCATCAGGTAGTTTGTCACAGCTGCCGGCATAGTTCCCTCTCCTGTTTAGAGTATAACACAGCTCTGGCCCAGAAATAGCATCATCACCCCATAATACTTTACACTGACTGTTGTGTGTTGGACATTCTCCTTGGTTACAGTAACCCTGGAAACAAACAACACTATTATATACTACACGCCCCCAATTGTTCTAGTGACACTTTAATGTCACCATGGTTACAGTAACCCTGGAAACAAAAAACACTATTATATACTACATGTCCCCAATTGTTCTAGTGACACTTTAATGTCACCATGGCTACAGTAACCCTGGAAACAAGAAACACTATTATAAACTATATGTCCTCAATGGTTCTAGTGGCACTTTAATGTCTCCATGGCTACAGTAACCATGGAAACAAGAAACACTATTATAAACTTCATGTCCTCAATGGTTCTAGTGAGTCTTTACATGTCACCATGGCTACAGTAACCATGCAAACAAGAAACACTATTATAAACTACATGTCCTAAATGGTTCTAGTGACACTTTAATGTCACCATGGCTACAGTAACCATGGAAACAAGAAACACAATTATAAACTTCATGTCCTCAATGGTTCTAGTGAGTCTTTACATGTCACCATGATTGCAGTAACCATGGAAGCAAAACACACTACTATAACTACATGTCCCCATATAAACATTATAATTATTATCATCAATACAATAATACCCAGGGTCAGTAACCTTATTTTTTTACCTTTCTATCCTTGCAAGGTCTGCCATGATACACAAATCTATTGTCAGGACACTAACAACAAACAACAAGACAACTGTCATTACCAAAGAGTGTCTCTAATATATAGTCAGATAAAAGGTGTAATAATAAGGTTTGGAAAACTACAAGTTAGAACAAGTCAATTTCTGTGAAAAGCATTGTGAGAAACAAAGTTATCTAATAGTAGTTTATCTTGTTTACCGTTGCTGATTTGCCTGTACAGTGCTCTGGTAAGTCACACTCTGTAACTTTCTTTCTACACATAACTCCTTTTGGCTTCAGCTGAAAAACAATCGAACAGATATAATTGATACATCAAATTAATTTCAACCTTGTTAGATTGACTTCTTTTTTAAATGGTGACAGAACATATAAAATCACAGACGGGAACCCAAACTAACACTATTGATATGTCAGGAATTGCAACATTATTATCAAATGTAAGATAACCAGGCTACAAAACATAGATGAGAGGGGTAACATTGTCACTCAATATCCCTGACACCCCTGGCTTGGATTAGTTGGCTATTACCCTGGAATGGTGCTTAGCACTGGAAAAAAATGTATGATTCCCAAAATGGGTTTATTTTGGGTTATGGTTGGGAAAGTGCTACAAAATCCAACATTGGGTTCAAATTTGGGATTCCCAAAATGGGTTTATTTTGGGTTATTGTTGGAAAAGTGCAACAAAAACCAAAATAAACCCATTCTGGGAATCACATATTTTTTCTGTGTAGTCTATTACACATGAAAAAATAAAATAAATGTATAGTGTAGCCATAGCAGGTGGTTTGTTGAGATCTAATACAAACTCCTTTACCTTACAGCCATCACAGCATTGTCCATTATCACACTCTGCTCCTGGTAAGAGTTTACATGTTGTAGAATTACAGCAGTTGTCAGAATACTTGGCACAGTCCTGAAATAACAATTACAATGGGGTTATGGTACTGCAGTAACCCTAGATATTTTGGCAGATTCTTGTTGATTACATAGTTTACCAACAATGCTACTAGCTGGACATACAGACACTTTCAAAATTGTGAATTAAACACATAAAGAGACTGGCAGATGAATCAGCTTACAAACAGACAGACAGATTTACCTGATAGCAATACATGTCAAGTACAATCACAAGTGCATACATGTGCATACCTGAGGTGTTCCGCAGTCACAGTCTTCACCTTCTTCAACAAAGCCATTTCCACACCTTGGTGTACCATACAGCTAAAATAACAAAAACAACAACAGGTGTTAAATAGCTATGCAGTGCCATGAAACATTCAATATTTACAGACTTGACAATCACCATTTTGCACAACATTTATTATTATTTCATGTCTTTTCAATCTTGGACTCATCACTCAGCTATTCTCTATGATTGTCTCTCCATATATATACCTTTAAGCCATGTCAATCTGACAGTTTCATATATAATAGTATGAAAGCAAGTCCGAGTATCAAACATCATTCAACATCTTATCTCTTAATCCAAACTTGGATTGAACGATGTTCTCCATACCTAGACTTGCTTTCATACTAATCTATATGCCTTGAGAAACTGGCTTTCTCTATCTAACGTTTTTGTCAAAAGGCATACATGCTAAAAATAACTAATATATCTAAGTACCTTTTTTGGTTTGTTAAACAAACAGGAATCTAAACCTTTGCTCATCATTAAATTGAACTCTTCAACACTACAAGAAGACCAGTCTGTTGCAGGAATAGACCTGTGAGTAAATGAAACCACAATGATTCACAATACAATGCACAAACAGTACAGATATTTACTGTTATCAAATCTATTGAATATGTTCATGACCAGTGAGTGGCTGATGCAACATCCCACTTGGAAAACCTTGTTTGATGAGCATATCAAAACACGCTGTCATCATTTTAGTGCACGCTAGCATTGCAACAGTCAGATTTGTATCTGTTGTGTGCGCTCATTTGTCAGTTTGAATAAAATGTAATGTAGGGAGCATTCAGTTTGCTTTTTTGGGTCTTTTCGTGTGTTTGTTATTTTATAAAACAAATCAAGTACAGTTTTCTGTGTTTGATACTCTGATCAAAACACTTGGGATGTTTCCAGAACACTTGAGAAGCTGGAAACCACTCTGCTATGTGTCGTGGTTTCCTGCGCCCTCTCGTGTTCTCTGCAGCATCTCACATGTTTTGATCAGAGTATCAAACACGGAAAACTGTTTTTGATTTGTTAAATCAAAGAATTTGTATTCAAGATCTTATAAAACTTGCCCTGATGAGCATTCAGGGAAGAAAAACAGGAATAGGATTACCAAACTACTAGACATTTGAAAAGCAATATATAAATAATATTAATGTCCAATCTGTGCAAAGTTTTAAAATGTTACTAAAGTAGACTATATTGCAATAATGATATATTCATTTACCTTGCAACACCAGACATGATACAGTCTTGGTTTTCTTTCTTAGTGGTACATGTACATTTATCTCCATTCACTACATCAAATATAAACAACAACAGCAAGAAATATATATTAAGACATTAATTTTAAGAACTGGCCGATTCATTGTGTATTTTGTTGCTTGTTCTTGAATGTTTCAGTCAGTTGATCAGACAGTTAATCAATCAATCAGTCTGCCAATCAATTTATCAATATAATCATTCAACTGATCAACACACAAAGTTGAGTGGTTTCTTATAACAGTGTATCTACCTGGATCATGTCCCATCCCTAGATTGTGTCCCATCTCATGAGCAAATGTTGAAGCTGTTGATGCTGCACTGATAGAGTGATCCTGAAAATATTCATTAGTTTCAGTGTAGTGTTTATCTTGGTAGCTTTGGGGTTGACTGATTTCATAACAGGTTAAATAATGTTATGACAGTGTACATACCTGGACAACGCCAGCAGATCGTGATGTACAAATAGATAAGACATGCGCTTTCCCAACTGTTGATCCTGTGAAATCTATGTGACTGAAACATACACAGTAACACAACACATGAAACCATTGCTGTATTAGAATGGGGTTAACTGTAATTTAAGCAAAGTTAAATTTGAGGCAGTGATTTTGGCCAGTAGGTCCTTTGCTGCAGGGTATCCCCCAGAGGCGATCAGTCACATGGCGGTCAACGTTTCTAGATCTAGATGTTGCAGATCAAAACCTTTCTCTTGCAGTGCCTTTTTTCCCTCCCACCCATCCTCTAGGTAAGTATCATGCAGGTAGGTGTTCTTCCACTGACTTGATCAGTGTGACTAGTGACAGAAAGTGGACTGGGCTGTGTTGCCATGGTTACTGCTGCTGTGAGCAGTAGCGCAACCTGCCACAGCCATCAGGCACCTCACGCCAACTTATCAGTGCAGATGAGTTTAGAATAAATAATTTTTTTTTGTATAATGTCACAATTTCAATCTAATCAATACTAACTTACGTTAATAACTGTGCATTATCATGTTTTAATTTTCTTTTCTTGATCAATTCTTCATTTCTCCAATTATTGAAGTTTTCTAAAGCTTTACTTGAATCAGCTTCAACACTGATTGGATTACCATTATTCCAGATAATTAATTCTATCAAAGCTACACGTACATTGATAGAACGGTAAAGCTACAAAAAAGAAATCATAAAAACATTTGTTGATAAAAAAATTACTGTCTGTCTTTATAAAGTAGCTTTCTCATGACTTACAACACACAATAAGTAATGAAGTGTGTTGAACATTTCAGTTCATCAACTACAAACCGTAAATATACAAACCGGATATCACTCAATGCGCATGTTAGGTACCTGCATGTACATCATTTCCGTCATTCGGACGACCATGTAAAAATGCAAAAAAATTGCTAACTTTCGCATCGAATAACTTGGTCGTATTTTATGGAATACCCTTAAGATATACCTCATTCGAAAGCTGACAGTGAGTAGAATTAACTACATAATTTCATTCAAAGGGTTATAACCACTTTAAGACTTTTTTCAAGACTATAACCTTGAAAACATTGGCTATTGAACTTGAACTTACAACAAACAGTGCAATATTCAAACTTACAGAATCTACAAGATTGGCTATAATTCTTGATCTCAAGGTAGTTTTGACCAAGTCTTGTTTATAATGGTCAAACTGAAAAGAACATATGCCATTGACATTTTACTATAATAATATCAAACGCTGTTAACAATACTTGTCAACCTTATTATCTTTCTAAATATCATACTCAGTACTTCTAAAACTCATGAATAGTTCATACGGTAAGTGATTTTCAAAGCAAATCAATACCTGTGATGAATTCTATAAGTTAATGATATAGAATTGTTTTAATTTGCATAAATGTAAAACTCTATTTTCTCACATAATAAAGTTGAAAAACTATCAAGTTTTTGATGGCAAAATATAAACTTACGTTTGGAGTTTTAGAAGCAATTAAAAAAATTGGAATTTGTGTTTTATAGTAGATCTAGATACACAGCTTCACCTTGGATCTATATCTGCCGATAAAACACTCATTCTCATTTTATAAATACTACATAAATCACTACATCCAATACCATTAACATTTATGATCATCAACAATAATATAGTTAATAATAATAATATCATTACCATCATAACCATTGTCCTCATCAATATAATCATCATCATCATCATCATCATCATCATTACCATCATACCTGTTCTTGATCATTCACTATGACTAGCTCAATATATTTGGGCTCTGATCCTATACTTCTGCGGAACTAACAACAAATGATTAAAGAATAAAAACATAAATTATGGACAAATTCCTTTCAAATAATACACAAGAATAACTGCAATGGATGATATAGTATAGGTCTGATATTTGAAATCTTACCCTTTTTGAATTTCTAACTTCTGTAAAATCATGTGAAAAGTTGACATGATGATTTTGATCTGAAACACCAAAAGGATAAGAACTGTGAGACAATTACATCACTAAGAACACAATTATAGGTGAATGACCCGAATGTGTATTGTTCTACTACTTTCCAATGTGTCTTACCACAAACTGTGTTGGTCAGCTTGAGATCTTTCATTCTGTATATTATATGAGAGTTGAACTCTTCCTGAATATTAGAGATACAAACTAGCAAGTTACTAGCAAAACTTGCAATGGTGTTTCTATAGAAACAGTTGTAAAATATGTTGGTAAATTGTACACCATATGAAGGGATGAAGGCGCAACTTATGTTTCGGACATTAGTCCTTTGTTGGAGTAATATGAGGAAAAACAAAAAAGAATGAAGGGGTATGCTTTGAATATATAATAAAAAAATATGATAAACAAGGGGATATAGACGTCAGTTTCATCTTTGTCCATTTACTTATTTATGTATCTGTACTTGGTATTTTTAATATTCAATCAACATTGATTGTTTGATCCCATTATGGTGTACAATTTAACTACATAGTTTTCAAACATTCATGATTTTAGTTACATTGAGGATCATCATATCAATAACAATAATGATCTTATGACAATTGACATCAATATCTTGATTAATCATTGCACAATAAGAGTGTTTTGTTTTGATTCTTATATTGTAGTTTAAAGGGATTTCCATGAGTTTAGTACCATTTTTCAACAACAATAAAGATCAAGGATGAACAGGTCCCCTAGATAATTGACTAATCTAATTGTTCTAGTGATTATTCAGTGTAGACAAAGATATGACATATCAAGGAAGGAGATGCTGCATGTTTCTTCTATATGCAAATTGCAACATAATGAAATTGCACATTTCCTGCTTTGTGATGAAAATACTTCCGTTATTTCATTTATCACATTGCAATAATAAAGGAAGAGTTTGAATACATTGAAACTGGACATACCTGATTATCATGAGGCTGAATATAAAAACTCTCCTGACCATCAAATATCAACCCCCTAAAAGTAATGCATTAAGATATGGAATATTACCGGATTGAAATTTATCAAATAAGAACTCAAAGCAACAATAGTATTGTTAGCAATTGGTGTAACAGTAGGGCTTTGAAAATATGCCTACACAAGATCTTTGAAAAAATAAAAATACAAATCTTGAATCTCTCTAGTTAACTAATATTTTATGTCTGACGTTCAATTATCTCTTAACATGGTTCTTTGTGTCAATTTCATAATAACAATAGGGAACTTATAGGGCACAAATTACAGGATGAAATGATTAAATGTATTTCTCATAGTTGATTTTATCTCAAGAAATGCCAGTAAAACATGCACTTCAAATACTGTTCTTCCAAATATCACACATCACTTTTACAATTATAGTTTTTAATTTTTTCTTCCAGGTTGTTTTTATTTTATCAGTTGTGACTGACAAAAACACATAACCTTGTCACAAACAGCACATTTGTTGAACAGCCTCAGTTTTGCCATAACATAACCCAACACAGTTAACTTGGCATGATTTTGATTGGCTTTAGCATTAAAGAGAAATAAATCATTAAAATCATATATTTGATGATAAAGTAGAAAGGAAGTACTTATTACTTACTCAAGGCCATGGCAAGTACTTAGTGCTACAGAAGACTGTTTAATGCCATGAATAATTCCCTGGTAATAACAGCTTTCATCTAACTATAACATAACAATAAGAAGAATTTGCATTTTTTGTGTGGTTTGTCATGAACAGTTGTCAGGTTTTTAAATTTCACACCCATTATTATGAAAACTACAAAACACAAATCTATATATATCTAAATCAGTACAATAAATGTTGTAATCTTGACAGTTAGTTTAATACTTGTAAATTTAAATTTAATTGAGATCTACATAAGATCCATTTCTACTTTGAATACACATAAAAAACTGTGATTTTTATCAAAGATATTAAAAAAATACCAAAGTCTAAAGAAATTTTTGTATGAGCTTTTCGAAATGAGCATATAAAACTACACAAGTTGATGTAAACATAACATGCACACAAGATAGACTGAAGAGTTTTAAAAGCTTTCTGGGTTAATAATTGATGACATTATAAAGACCTATTAGCAAAATGTAAATGCAGTTTTCAATTTCAGACAAGACAGTCATCATGTAATAATGAATCAATTCCTGTATGGATCACGTGCATAACCATTGCATTTCCTGCTACACCTTAAATAAACTGGCTCCATTACTGCTCACTGATGCAGTAGAACAAATGAATTAACTCTTAAAATTATCAACATGCTTAATTAAATTTAGTAAATAAATATTGATGTTGTCAACAAACCTGAGTTGTTACACTGCGTTCACTGCCGTCATCACCGGTATAAGATATCTTGGAGCCTTGTGGCAATAAAACACTAAGAAAAACGTTTTATTTAAATTTATTTTTATTAATTAAATTATTATACCAAAGTATATGGTACCAAGTATATGGTAGTTTTTTTAACAACACGTACTCATTCAGCCGCAAGTCCAGAAGCCACTTCTTGTCTTTTCCTTCAACAACAAATGTGACCTTTTCTCGGTGACCCTTCTAGACATATAAGAAAGGATTTAATAACCTTGTAAAGTTTCATGAAAAAAAAATCAAAGTAAAAGTTAAAAAAAGAAACAATTTTAATAGACCATCCCTGTGATGTGTGTTTACCTTGACATTTGACAAGGTTGACAGCGTATGGAGCGACCTTTTTCGTATTCTTCCTTTGTCGACTTGACCAACGGTAACTTTTTGGTATTTCTGTATAGAATCGTCCAGTTCACCTTGGTTAACTAACGCTATAAAGTACAGATAAAAGTATTACAGATAAAATAATATACTTAAGTAAGCTTATAAGTTAGTGAGTATTGTATGCGGCAAACCTTGTGTTTGTACTTGAAATACCATCATAACCACGACGAAAGCTAGGACTTCCATGGTTCTGCCTGGTTATCACCACAGTAAAGAGCTATTTACAACATCCTGTGTGATAGCTCATGCAATACGAAGTATCTAAACGACGTAATAAGATCATAAAAGAACAGTTAAAAGCTGACTTCCTGTCTAGAGAAAGCCAACACCAAGTAAAGCCCGCGTTCTGTGTGGTCAGTAACACAGGAAGCCCAGAACATCATAGCTTACTGTGTCAGTAACATTTATTTTCGTATTTATTCTATGAAAAAAATTTCACTAGACGATGGATTCTCAATCTCACAGAATCTGAAAGATTCTGTAATATTCAACTAGTTCGTTTGGAAAATAGCTGCGCGTTCCAGGTACACGCGTTAATGCATGCATTCCGAGGATTCTTTTAGCGGAGTTATATTTTAACAGACACGCGTTTGACTCCGGTCGGGGTCTTGAATGGCAAACGCGACACAGATTTCTCTAATCAATCTTCGTTATCTTTATTCTGGATTTTATCTGATCTTCATCCAAACTATATTCTAGTCGTAGAGTTTAGATCAGATGTGGTTAAAATGGTCAATTTTAGACGACCTTTGTTTCGAAATCATCTTCCATTGATTGACAACAGCCGAATGGCCATGTTTTTGAAGATGAAACTCGCTTCTGGTGTGTCGATTCCATAGGTTAGCTATTATTCTTGACATGGTATTAAGGATTTTATGGTCTACAATGAGAAGGAATAGACTGTTGTTATTGTTTTTACTACTGGTCGGGTTGGGAATATGGCTGCTGTATGATTTGGAGTCTTGGATCGTATCTTCATGCTGGACTAAGACTTGTAAGAGAATACGCGATAGACAACATCGTACTGACATTAACCAAGACAACGATGAAGATCAGTCGTCTGAAAGGTGAGATGTGCTCGGTATCTTGTGTTTACTACTGTTCGATAACCTATGTACGTGATTGAATTATACAAACCAGAAACTCCCCTCTATTGTAAGAACTAACCGTTGGTTTGAATAAACATTCGTACATTTTGCGACGGTGTTTCGTTAATGAAGTATTAGTGGACCGTATTAAGACTTATCTCATTGAGATTGTGATTGGATGCGAATACGTTGAATTTGGTTGACTTTTGTACATATCACTTTTATGTTGTCAATCAACTAAGTGAATCCACCGTCATCTGTTTCTAGACAACAACATATATTCAACTTAAATAGCCTAAAGTACTACTTGACTTTGATTTCAAATAGGCAGCCTGTTCTATTTACAATTCAAAGTTTTGTATTTTGTACATTTCGATGAATGCATTAATATTTGATTAATTACATTCTATTCTCCAGATGTTATGTATATTGCCAAACCAAATGAGTAATCATGTTTTTGTATTCCTTTTTAGGGCTGAAAATCTGTTGTTAAGTCCTATTTCTGAAAATATCAAAAATATGTCAAGCATTTGCAAATTACCCAAACTAGATCCATATGAGCCATCTATCAGTCATTTAATTAAAGATTTTGGTGATGATCCCAACTGTCAAGGAGAGGATTTACACTTCACTATCAATGGTAGAGGAAACTTAGTTCTGAGAAAGAAGGAGTATAGATCAGTTCTGAAACTGCGTTCAGCTAAATTAGCATATATTGTTCGCCCTAAAGACAATGATGATTCATACTATATACAGCCAGACATTTATCCATTCCAAAAAGCTGGCAACAGAAAGACTAGGAAAATTACCACTGATTTTGTAAAAGTTTCTTATGAAACAAAAGACAGTGATGAAGAAAGAGTTCATCATATGGCTCGCGTGTCTGCTAAAAAGGAAGTATTAGAGAGGTCACAGAAAGCATTAACCAATAACCCCAGCAACCTTCCTCTAAACATATTAATATTTGGTTTTGATTCAACGTCTCAAGCAATGTTTAAAAGAAAACTTCCCAAGACTACAGACTACCTTCAAAATAAACTAGATGCATATTTGTTTAACGGTTACACTGCCACTGGAGATGGCACTACACCCATATTAACAGCTTTGATGACTGGAAAGTTTGTCAGTGAGTTGGCAGGAAATAAAGAAGACAGATTAGAGGAGGATTTAAACAGATGGCCATGGATTATGAAAGACTATGCCAAACATGGCTATGCCACTCTTTATGCTGAAGATGATCAAAAGATTGCTGCTTTCAATATCCGTATGAAAGGGTTTAGGTTACCCCCTGCGGACCACTACATGAGACCATTCTGGCTTGCATTAGAAGATCATAAACTTAGGAAATTAAAAAGACAGAAAAAATTTCCACACAACAATTTAGCATGTCTTGACTCTGAGGCACTTCATAACATTACTTTGGATTATTTGTTCAGCATGCATGATGCCTACCACCAAACACCAAAGTTTGGGTTTGCTTTCATGTCTTATTTATCGCATGGAATTCCTGATAAACTAAGCTATGCTGACAATGACATTGTACGGTATTTGAAGAAATATGAAAAGATACAGAACAACACTGTGTTGATCATACTTAGTAAGTCATTGGATGATGAACAATAACATTTTATAAGATTTTAATCCCCACCACTAACTTGTAATGATCATAGAAATTTTGGCTCTTTGTTGTTTTTTTTAACCGTTAGCATATTTACATATCATTAACCAACAATTTCATTGTTATTGTGACAAATTACAACTTGATAAATGTATAAATTGTTTGTCTAAATCAGGTGATCATGGTGCACGTATTGGACCTTTACGGAATACCATGCAAGGCAGTTTAGAAGAACGGTTGCCATGGTTATCTATCGTCTTCCCCAAATGGTTTAGGAAACAATTCCCTCACTTAGCAGCTAATTTGAAAGCTAATCAAGATGTAGTTACCAGTCCCTTTGATGTCCATGCAACATTAAAGCATCTGTTACTGTTTCCAAAAACAGACACAAAACATAAAACACAAAGTCTGCTGACCAGGATTGAGCCAGCAAGGTCATGCTCCCAAGCAGGTATGTCTACTGTACCTTTACAAGCAATGTTTCTCTTGTTGTGCATGTGTCCATTCCTATACTTCCATGAATAACACTACAACAAGTCAGTTGTATGGATGGACAATAACCAATGTTTATTTTGTTTGGAAAAATTGTTGTTTTATTTGGGTGTAGACTACCTTAACTGTTTTCTTTTAACCAAGTGTTGTTTTATTTGGGTGTAGACTACCTTAACTGTTCTCTTTTAACCAAGTGTTGTTGTATTTGGGTGTAGACTACCTTAACTGTTCTCTTTCAACCAAGTGTTGTTGTATTTGGGTGTAGACTACCTTAACTGTTCTCTTTCAACCAAGTGTTGTTTTATTTGGGTGTAGACTACCACAACTGTTCTCTTTTAACCAAGTGTTGTTTTATTTGGGTGTAGACTACCACAACTGTTCTCTTTTAACCAAGTGTTGTTTTATTTGGGTGTAGACTACCTTAACTGTTCTCTTTTAACCAAGTGTTGTTTTATTTGGGTGTAGACTACCACAACTGTTCTCTTTTAACCAAGTGTTGTTTTATTTGGGTGTAGACTACCTTAACTGTTCTCTTTTAACCAAGTGTTGTTTTATTTGGGTGTAGACTACAACAACTGTTCTCTTTTAACCAAGTGTTGTTTTATTTGGGTGTAGACTACCACAACTGTTCTCTTTTAACCAAGTGTTGTTTTATTTGGGTGTAGACTACCACAACTGTTCTCTTTTAACCAAGTGTTGTTTTATTTGGGTGTAGACTACCTTAACTGTTCTCTTTTAACCAAGTGTTGTTTTATTTGGGTGTAGACTACCACAACAACAGTTCTCTTTTAACCAAGTGTTGTTTTATTTGGGTGTAGACTACCACAACAACAGTTCTCTTTTAACCAAGTGTTGTTTTATTCAGGTGTAGACTACCTTAACTGTTCTCTTTTAACCAAGTGTTGTTTTATTCAGGTGTAGACTACCACAACTGTTCTCTTTTAACCAAGTGTTGTTTTATTTGGGTGTAGACTACCTTAACTGTTCTCTTTTAACCAAGTGTTGTTTTATTTGGGTGTAGACTACCACAACAACAGTTCTCTTTTAACCAAGTGTTGTTTTATTTGGGTGTAGACTACCACAACAACAGTTCTCTTTTAACCAAGTGTTGTTTTATTCAGGTGTAGACTACCACAACAACAGTTCTCTTTTAACCAAGTGTTGTTTTATTCAGGTGTAGACTACCACAACAACAGTTCTCTTTTAACCAAGTGTTGTTTTATTCAGGTGTAGACTACCTTAACTGTTCTCTTTTAACCAAGTGTTGTTTTATTCAGGTGTAGACTACCTTAACTGTTCTCTTTTAACCAAGTGTTGTTTTATTCAGGTGTAGACTACCTTAACTGTTCTCTTTTAACCAAGTGTTGTTTTATTCAGGTGTAGACTACCTTAACTGTTCTCTTTTAACCAAGTGTTGTTTTATTCAGGTGTAGACTACCACAACTGTTCTCTTTTAACCAAGTGTTGTTTTATTCAGGTGTAGACTACCACAACAGTTCTCTTTTAACCAAGTGTTGTTTTATTCAGGTGTAGACTACCACTACTGTTCTCTTTTAACCAAGTGTTGTTTTATTCAGGTGTAGACTACCACAACAGTTCTCTTTTAACCAAGTGTTGTTTTATTCAGGTGTAGACTACCACAACAGTTCTCTTTTAACCAAGTGTTGTTTTATTCAGGTGTAGACTACCACAACTGTTCTCTTTTAACCAAGTGTTGTTTTATTCAGGTGTAGACTACCACAACAACTGTTCTCTTTTAACCAAGTGTTGTTTTATTCAGGTGTAGACTACCACAACTGTTCTCTTTTAACCAAGTGTTGTTTTATTCAGGTGTAGACTACCACAACTGTTCTCTTTTAACCAAGTGTTGTTTTATTCAGGTGTAGACTACCACAACTGTTCTCTTTTAACCAAGTGTTGTTTTATTCAGGTGTAGACTACCACAACTGTTCTCTTTTAACCAAGTGTTGTTTTATTTGGGTGTAGACTACCTTAACTGTTCTCTTTTAACCAAGTGTTGTTTTATTTGGGTGTAGACTACCTTAACTGTTCTCTTTTAACCAAGTGTTGTTTTATTTGGGTGTAGACTACCTTAACAGTTCTCTTTTAACCAAGTGTTGTTTTATTCAGGTGTAGACTACCTTAACTGTTCTCTTTTAACCAAGTGTTGTTTTATTCAGGTGTAGACTACCTTAACTGTTCTCTTTTAACCAAGTGTTGTTTTATTCAGGTGTAGACTACCACAACAACTGTTCTCTTTTAACCAAGTGTTGTTTTATTCAGGTGTAGACTACCACTACTGCCCTTGTATTCAGTGGAAACCAATTTCTGTCAATTTACCAGAGGTGAAAGCTGCTGCTAAAGCTATCATCAGAAAGATCAACGATAATATTGCAAAGAATGAATATACAGTAGATAGATGTGCTCCAATAGTGCTGACTCTTGTCCTTTACGCTGCAGAAGTTGACTTAGTTAAGATGGTCAGTAGTCCTGTTCGAAATGGTCGTGCACGACAGCATAAACGTCCCAGTGGGCGTCAACTACAAGTTGTCATTGAAACATCACCATTAAAAGGAATGTTTGAAGCAACTGTTACAGTACGTGCTAATGGTGGTGTTACCATCAATCAGCACATTAGTAGGACCAGTGCATACAGTAATAATCCACATTGTGTAGTTGACAAACATCCTGAATTAAGAAAGTTCTGTGTTTGTTATGATAAAATTGAGAAAGATCCCAATGGGTAGCACTGAGGAAACCAGTATTAATAGACAATGCTGTCAAATAATAATTTATTTAAATAATATGTACAATACTATTATGCTAGAATTGCATACAATTCATCATGTTATGGCTACAAATTGATGATCACATTTCTCAATCTGGTAAAGAAATAAAACAGGAGTGATTTTGATATTTTCTGCAGTAGCTCTTAGTTGATAGATTCTGATTTGCTCAATTCAATTCAGTCCATAAAAAGAAACTGAAATCAATTTGGAGATGATTTAACATATGGTTTATTTTTACATTATGAAATACCAGCTTTTTTTCTTGATTTTGCAAAAGCTAGAGAAATGCCATTCAAAACCAAGGAAGTGGAATATACATCATGAATTTACAGCCTGTGGAGGTTTTAAAATATCTTTTTATGGAAAGCATTGCCAAATCAGGGGAAAAAAAGTTAAAAAATGAACATTCGCAAAGTGTACCTGTTAAACATCCAAACCGTCTTTCAGTCTTCTCCAATAAATTCCCTTTTACAGGAGAGTTACGATATCAATGTTTGGCTCTTACCCAGGTCCTCTCCTAGAAATCCTGGTGCTCAGGCTAAACAAAGTTTTTCTGGATGTGTGTACAGCAGAGGTGTTAAATATTTGTTGTCATGCAAAGATCACCTCATCCACCCAAAACAATTATTTTTCTATGGTCTATACCTGCAAAATCCTTTGACTTAACATGTGTGCATAGTTAAGGTTTTTTTTAATTATGTTGATGTTCAAACATTATTAGCTAGAGGCTTCTTGAACAAAGCTTGGATATACATTGTGTGGTAATTGGAAGGATATTTTTTTCATTTATCTCAACTAACTGTGATCCACTGCATAGAATAGTTTTTATAGAATTATTATCTGTTGGATATGGATTTATCTGTTGGATATGGATTTATCTGCTGGATATGGATTTATCTGTTGGATAGCACTATCCAGGCCTTGCACAACTGGCTATAGAAATAATTTAGGAAGTTTAATGTTGTTTCAAAGATTATGATACCTCAACAAAAATAATTAATTTACTGAGTATCTTTAGAAACGTTACTGAGTATCTTTAGAAACGTTACAAGGTGTTCTGTATAACAACAATCTTTAACCATACACATTCCTTTTTTAGTGTACTAAACATATTTGTTGAAAAATTGACAGCAGTAAATGATATCAAAAATACTGATAAATTTTTTTTGTTGCATAAAAATTAAAATTTGCATCTTTAAATTCATGAACTGCTTTATTTGCATGCATATGGCTGTTATGCAGAACATCTCAAATGGGTGACTTTAAGAAACAAAGTTAAGTGTTAACAGCTTTTTGCAACATCCTTATGTTTGTGTAAATGTGATCTTTTTATTTTTTATTAAAAATTACAAGTTACTGTGATGCTTTGTTTTATTTATCTGGTCAGCCACTGTCTCTCATGGTATTCCACTCTACAATCAGCTTAGTAACAATGGTTTATTTGCTGCCACTACCATACATGGTATTCCACTTTACAATCAGCCTAGTAACAATGGTTTATTTGCTGCCACTACCATACATGGTATTGCACTTTACAATCAGCCTAGTAACAATGGTTTATTTACTGCCTCCACCATACATGGTATTCCACTTTACAATCAGCCTAGTAACAATGGTTTATTTGCTGCCACCACCATACATGGTATTGCACTTTACAATCAGCCTAGTAACAATGGTTTATTTGCTGCCTCCACCATACATGGTATTGCACTTTACAATCAGCTTAGTAACAATGGTTTATTTGCTGCCACCACCAACACATGGTATTGCACTTTACAATCAGCCTTCTAACAATGGTTTATTTACTGCCTCCACCATACATGGTATTCCACTTTACAATCAGCCTAGTAACAATGGTTTATTTGCTGCCACTACCATACATGTTATTCCATTCTATGTACATGTCCAAGTCTTTGTCAGATACACTGGCACGGACTTGGCTCAATGCTGCTTCAAAGTCTGTTAATTCTATTGGACGTACCTAATGGAGAAAATGAAAGAACACATTGTTATTACAGCTGTACTAATAATAATGTTCTGCCAACATCATCATCCTTTAGTGACAAAAACCAACATTATCAATCATGGTTATAATGATTTACTTGGTCAGCAGTGATATGTTCTATGTCACTTGAAGCTATACATCGTATTGGTCCAATAGCAGCCTCTCTACACAGATTGCTCATATCAGATCCAGAATACCCTGCAATCCAAACAATACATGTACATGATTTATTCTTGCTATGGACCAACATCAGACATGTTGTAACATACGGTTACAAAGGACAGTCAACTTGGTGTAGTGATATCAGGACTAAAACAGCTGTATGCTAAGTTCAGTCAAGAGAAATAATTGTAATTGTAAAGTTAGAGGTTCTTTAAGCTATTGTTGCTCTGGTTTGGTGAAAAATGAAAATTATAGTCAATAAAGTTCCCCTCCAACATTTATATACATATGAGTCGTGACTACTTAAATAGGGTCTAAGGGTTTTCTGAACTGAGAAACATCGACTTCGAAAGAAAGAAAAGTGAAAAACGAAAAAGATGTGCATCAAAGGGGTCTTCACCAGCTAGACCCAATTTAAGTTTTCACGACTCATATGTATATTTAACATTATTAATATCTAAAATTTGAGGAGCTCAGTGGCATACACTTTAACTTGAACTTTATTTTCTTTAAAATCAAGAATAAAGTCATGATACAGGGCAAACCAAATGTGCATGAGAAACTAATGGAAGCAATCTGTACTAAGTACTAGACTTACCATTTGTGTGGGTGACAATGATATCAATGTCTTTATCGGATAAGCTGTAGCTTTGTTGAGACAGAAGATTGCAGATGATCTGACGACGAGCACCAGCATCAGGAAGTGGTATGTACAGACGTTTCACCAATCTTCTTCTTGCTGCTTCATCTATCTCTTGAGGTCTGTACCAATAGAATGTTAATTAATGCTGATATTGCAATGGTTGTAAAATGTTAATTGTTGGCATGGTGGCTATGTCTGATAAAATGGTGGAGTTGTTTTCTCATGAGTGGGAAATGGTATGGTTATGGTACTGCAGCAAAACAGCTCAGATGATTAGAATGTTTTCTTGGAAACTACAGATATACAATATGATACAGAACTGTAGTCAATCATATGAAAATGTGTGCAATGGTACATCTGTAAGTCTGTACTGTCTAGTATTATTGAATATTTACCTATTGGTGGCACCTACTACAAGTAATCTCTCATCAGTATTTGTTGTTGCTCCATCCTAACAAAACACAACAAGGAAAACCACAAGTTTGTACTACAATGATGGCTGCAGGAACATATTGGAAACATTTTCTTAAGCTCCCTTGTATCACCCTAGATAGTACTGCCTGGTATTAGATAAAATTTAACTGGAGGCCCCCTGATTAAAGCCCCTTGTGATTGAAGCCCCCTATGACTGAAGCCCTTTTTGAATTACCGGTAAGTCCCCTTTCATTGAAGCCTCCTGTGATTAAAGCCCTCTATAAATGAAGCCCCTATGAATGAAGCTCCCTATAAATGAAGCCTTCTGTGATTGAATCCCCCTGTGAATGACAGCCTCTGTGACAGACAGGTTCAGGACTTTATGTGTGGACTCTTTACTACTGCTGATGACTTAAAGGTAAGTTTCAGTAATGAGACATTTTAAGGAGAAAAACTGCTTGGTCGAAAATCTCAAACTAATATAACAAGTGTAACTCTGTTTTTGCATTTTTGCATTTTGAAAAAAAACATTAAATTTGAACATTTGTACGTATAAAATATAAATCAAAACGGTCAAATCTAACTTTCTTTTAAAATTAAAAATATTTCTAAATTTCACCCTTCTAGTTGTTTGGGCTATAAATGACTGTGTTAATTTTTTTTGCAGCAATATCATTCAGTAAACATAAAAAGTATAAATATTTTCCACTTCAATAAGGAACAGATATTATAAATTTGACAATAGACAAGAAATGGCGAAAAAGTATTGAATTCCATCATTTTCTCACATCAATAATACTTTTTTCCCCAGAATAATCAAAACGTTATCAAACCGCTTTGTTTCTCAAAACGTGTGAAATCGGCCGCTTAGTTATAACATTATGAAATTGGCTACGAGCTTCATAAGATTTCATAACGTTATGAACACGACTTAAGATTTCATAACGTTATGAACACAACTTAAGATTTCATAACGTTATGAACACAACTTAAGATTTCATAACGTTATGAACACAACTTAAGATTTCATAACGTTATGAACACGACTTAAGATTTCATAACGTTATGAACACGACTTAAGATTTCATAACGTTATGAAATCTTAAGTTGTGTTACATTATAATATTAAAATGTCCAAAATAAGTGCTTTAGCATAATGGTTTGTCAAAATTTAAGGAATTTGTACTACCAATTTTTGTAAAATATTCAGACATGTATAATTATCACTTTTCAAAGGATGTACATTAGCCAAAATGTCTTGAAAAGGTTTATCTTATAATACATTTTTGGTTTTTAATTTAGAAATTAAAAAAAACAGAAGCATGTCACTTTATTCTTGATTGTAAACAAAAACATATGATCTCTGTTCACTAGGTTTAGCATATATTTAGGTTTAAATAAAATGACTTGTTTTTTCAAAGATGTTAATTATCCCAAATTGGAAGTTTTGATAGCTAAATTGTTTGAAAGATATCTAGTTTATTTGCCACAAACAAGCATATTTGAATTGTCGTAGACATGATTTATTTTGATAAATAGGTTCAATCTGGTGATTTTTTCCAGTTTATATTCATGGTTTTCAAGATTTAAGCATAAAATTTATTGCATGCAAAAATGCAAAAACAGAGTTTAACTTGTTTATTCATCTAGATATAAAAAAGGTTGAATTTGATGAATACTTTAGACATACCAGTTGTACTATCATCTAGATATAAAAAAGGTTGAATACTTTAGACATACCAGTTGTACTAGGAATTCTGTTTTGATTCTTCTGGATGCTTCATGTTCACCATCTGTTCTTTGAGTCAGTAATGAATCTATCTCATCTATGAATATCACAGCTGGTAGATGGCATCTTGCCACAGCAAACAGGGCTCTCACCATCTTTTCTCCTTCACCAACCTGATTAACATTGGGAGAAATTGGAAGTTCAGAATTTTAGACTGAAGTTTAGACTTCATGCAACCAGCTCCAATAATAGAAATGTACTGATAAACCATCAATTTTTGTACATACCCATTTAGAAGTTAATGACGATGCACTGATACTAAAGAAGGTAGCTTTAGATTGGCTGGCAATACATTTACCAATCAAGGTTTTGCCAGTTCCTGGAGGACCAAACAAAAGCAATCCCTTGGGGGGTCCCCTTAGGCCTTTGAAGATGTCACTGTTAAAATAACAATTAATGATAAAAATATTTTTATAGTGTTTCCTGTAATTTATCAATATTTGATGTTTTTGACAAATCGTTTTTGTAAATAACTTGACTTTGTTTAATAAACTTGTTTATTTAAAGTCTCATAAACTTTAAGCATCAGCCAAACGTGATGGAGGTGGTAAAACAACAAAAAATGAAAATAACAAATATTTCAAAACATGTCAATAGTAAGGCCAGGGTGAGATGAATGGGAAATGAGTTATAACTGAAGAAAAAAGATTAATGAACAAGCTGTGAACGTAGTCATCATTGCAAAATAAAGGGTAATAAACACACCACATTCCTTACTAACACTTTTAAACAATGCACAGCAGGGCAACATAATACTTACGGCCTAAGCATTGGCCATACTACTATTTCTTTGATGACATTCTTAGCAAACTCTAGACCAGCAATATCATCCCATGTGATAGGAGGACCATGGTCCATTATCTGTACAACGATAATAAACATTCTTATTGAATTGATTTGAACAGTTCTTGTGTTGCTTCTTTAAGCCTCAACTTCTACCATTAAAATCTGTACTTGATCATATCAATATGTACTTTCCAAAAATCTTGTTTTACAGGGAGATTTAATAGCTTAGCTAATCAAAATTATATGAAATTATGCATGGCTGAACATTGCAATACATATCCCAGTTACAAACGTTTTCAAAAGTTCAAATTTAAATTAACAATGATGATATGAGATAATTAACTTTCACTAAAGAAGCTTCTGGATGATCACCTTAAAATGAATTGCACATTTTACAGTGCATTTATAAGTTGTTAGTGATGGTACCTCATTCATTATCAGTTCCACCATCTTTGCCTCTATGTTTTTCAATCTTTCATCAATCTCTGGTTCTAATCCACTGTCTTGTTCATTATTGTCTCCATTTCGTCTTCTGATGCAGCCTCCACTGAAAATATATGGAACTTGCTAATAATAAACCATCATCGAATTGACAACAATATACCTTGTGATCTTACTGGCATTTAGTTCAAATGACAAGTTGGATATTATTATTTATTAAGCCATAGTTAGTAGAGTTAGTTAGTTTGGAAACTCTTCTGTTATATGTTATTGTACACTTTTTTCAAGCATGACCATGCACAATCGTTTGTTTTGCTATTGTTTTACCCTTGTTTGATATGGTTGAGTGAACAAGTCAAAATCGTTATTTTGGCTTCTCGCTCCAAATGCCTAATAATTGATACAAACAAAATCAATAATCCTTACCATAATATCACAGACAAAGTTTGTCTATTCATTTCACAATTTGGAATGAGCACAAATAAAAACTTGTGCAGGGTCAAGACGGGTTCAATGTCAAAACCGAACAAAGACCTAAAATAATAGGCTTGAATCCTAACCATTCTTTTTCTTAGCTATGATTAAACTAGTAGGTTATAATAAACTTATATGTAAACTTACATTCTTGTGTTGACATTGTTTTAACTTTCCAGTACTGTGAGTGGTGAAAGGACTCTCAATATTATCATTACTTTAAAACAATCTTCAAAATGGACATGTGTGTACTGTACCTTTCCATTGGTTCTTCATCACTACTGTTGCGTGGGACGGGAGGTACAAACTTGCTACTGGGACCACGTCTGAAAGCAGAAAAGATTAGAGATGACTTGAAAAATAGACAAACAAAAGAACTAATAGAGCACACTGGTATTATATGCCCATTACAAATAACAGTACAGCCAATAGAAAATATAAATATATACAAATATACTTGATTGTTGAATGATTGGGACATTCCGATGCACAGCCAACCACAATTTACGATCTTTTAAACAGTGTCACTTCTTGTTAGCTAAGTGATGGAATAAGCCTGTCACATTCTTATTTTAAAGTAGCTATTTTAATAGTATAGTGTTTTCAACAGATAGCATTTTAGAAACAAGGAAATGGACATTTTTCCAAAAAGAAACTGTTTTATTGTTTTAGTCTGTATTGAATAACTATAATGTACCTTGTACCAAGGGTTTTCCTAGCATTGTTACCATAGTTACTGGCACCTTTATTTGACTGGTCAACTCTTTGGTTCTTTGCTTTGCAGTCTATTATCTAATAAATATGCACTAGTTGTTCATTTACTGAGAAATTTATTGGTAATTGGTATGGTATGATATTGTATGGCATGGTATATGGTATATGGTATGGTATGATATCGTATGGCATGGTATGATATGGTATAGTATGATATGGTATGGTATAGTATGGCATGGTATATGGTATTGTATGGCATGGTATGGTATATGGTATGATATCGTATGGCATGGTATGATATGGCATAGTATGATATGACATAGTATGATATGGTATGGTATAGTATGGTATATGGTATGGTATGGTACATGGTATGGTATGGTGTAGTATGGTATGGGGTAGTATAGTATGTGATTAGAAGGGTATGGTATGTTAGTACTAAGAAGTTGAATAGTAGTGTTGCATGTTGAAATGTAAAGTGACCCTAAGAAATGTAAAAATGGTCAAACAAGTACCATGCTCAATACGATGCTTCAGATAAGAATGATACTTACATATTGTTGTTTGGCAGTAATAAACTTTGATGTCTTATGACTACCATCATTTTCATCACTGGAAAATCTTTTGACAGGCTGCTGAATGTTACTAGTATCCTATTACATAAAATGTAAGCTTAGTACTAAATGCATCACCATCACATTCACTATGATTTCAATCATCAGCATCTTATCCTTTACTGTCATTGTCCATGTTTATGAACAGTATTTTGTGCATTGTTGCACTCTGACATTGTTATCATCAGCATGGTCATCAACAAGATCATCAGTGTCATCATTACCTTGGCTGCAAACGGTACTCTGTTATGTATGTTTTCAGGTATCCCAGCATTCCAGGGATTTTGCATGTTGCTTGGGTTACCAGATGATTTTCCAGTATTTTTTTCAGATTGATCTGGTGATGAACAAAATTGATCATTCGAGAAAGAGGTGAAAAACTATATCAATAGCATTTGCTAGAATATAAGTTTTAAAATGTGTTGGTAACATGTAATGTTAAAAAAACATATTTAGTGAAACTAAAATAAAGTAAAATATTGTTTATTGTTTTAAGTTTTTCTTGATATGCAATGTTAGCCACTTTCTGAGCAATTGTTAGGACCTGTGTGTCATGCAGCTGTAGTTAAAATATAATTAATGAATGTTTATAAAACTCAAGTTATTTTACCTGGAGGGTAGATAAAATGAAGTTTTCTTTTATTGGATCCACAATCATCCATTAATGAACTTGAAGGCATTGACCTGGTCTGATTGTGATTGTCACTGCTAGTCATATTGATAGTCCAATCTTTCTTTTTAGTTTCCTGTGGTGGTTTGGTGTGATCATTACACCTCTCGCGCTGTCTTGTACAGGAAGAGCCAATATTTATTTGTCTTGGCTGGTCTTTTGTCTAACAGACAATCATATTTAATACATTAGTAAATTGTCAATGATCAGTTTTTTGGTTTCCTGGGCAAATCACTCTTTCCATTACTCTAAGTGGTTAATGGATAAATTGTAAATCTACTAAGATTGTTCTGATATCATCACAAAATTTCTCTTTACCCTGTATTTGGCTATGTTGTCTTGCCATGTTGGAGTTGCTTTGATCTTGTCTAGTGAAAGAGATGACCTCCAGTTTTGACTGTCTGTAAAACACAGAGCATTATGCTACACTAAATAATAATAATATACAATATATAATTAATGATAGCATGACAAATAATTATTTGACGTGTCTTACCATTTTTATGTCCTGCAACCAGACTTAGAACAGTTTCTGCAAAGTTATTTAGACCTGCAGCATTGAAACATAAAGACAAGTTCTTATGACTGCAGATCTAACAGAGGAAAACCAGTAAAGACAATGGCATCAAGATCACGGTACAAGTGGGTCATTGATCATGGATATTCAGAACGTTTCTGGGATCACAGAGAAAATCCAAGCCACACAAATAACACAATCACTTCTTGTTGATATGACACTTAGGTAAACAAAAACAAACAAAGAAAAACAGTGTCCTAACAAAATAAACAACACTCAAGCCAATAGTTTGAACAACAAATTGTCAAGATCATCAACAATATTATGATTGTTTGTTATGTGAGATATAAAATATGAATCATGCAAACCTTTAGTTGTGTCTTGCTCATCCACTAGTTGACGATACTTCTCGCTGCACTCGTGTAAAAGATCATCACGACTTGTACTGGTTACGGTAGAACTATTCACCAATGTACAAAAACGTACAAAAAAACAAGTTATAAAAAATCACTTACTAAAACAGAACATGACAAACAAACAATCTATTCACCTTGCATATAAACAATCAATTTGTTGCATGAGTGAGCGTAGATTATCCACTTTGCTAGAAAGTCCAACAACATCTTCACGATCGGTCTCACATTCAAAGTGGAGACTTTGCCAAAAATGTAAGAGTTTGGAGTCCTCGGGACCGAAATTCATATGTTTTTCTTTGCATTAGATTATATTCCAAATTTCCTTTGACCTTTTCCCAAGAAATGTTAAAAAATGCGCAGTTTACATCAAATATCAGAGGTACCAAATACACGCAGCAGTCGCCATCTTTGAATTTCTAATTTGGCGCGAAAATCTATCCCCATGGAGAGGGGTGTGCTACTTTCGGGGAGGGGGTTCGGGGTCATCTCGATTAAGGGGATGTTACCGCAGGAAGCTCGCTCACACACGCAAAGGTGGTATGGATTCACCATTCATTTATACATATCAGGTCAAATTAATGCATAGGTCTGTGGTTAGGGTTACACCAAGTTTCAAAATTTTCTTTTTTGGGATTCCTTCTTGTTTATTCAGGTTTAACTTAATAAAAAAAATCAAATTAAAAAAATAAATAAATAAATAAAAAACTACAACACATGGAATATTATCACTTATTTTAATTATATTTGTTAAAAATACAGAATTTGACATGCCGCTTGGTTTTGATTTATTATCAAAAGTCAATTAACACTATTAATAGTCCGGCACACCATAAACTAGGCATCATCCACATTGATGAATACATCTTTAAGGTACACAATCCCACCGATAATAACATAAGACAGCTTATTGTTCACCATCATATCGTTCTTCATAGATCTACAAATGAGAAAATTCACATCAGAATAGTTTGACAAGTCTGTTGTATGCAGGAAAAGTTCATTGTAAACGTCCTTTTGATTTGTCCCTTGTCAATGGGCAAATTAATAACAGTGAGGAATGAATGAATAAATGAATGAATGAATGAAATAACAGTATGGAATTAATGAATGAATCAAAGACTGTCATGGAAAGTTTACCTTCTTCATTGTAGCACCCATTTGTGCTGGTGACATGGAGACTTCTACTCCAGCATCTTTCAAAGCTTGAATCTTTTATAAAACCAAAATGCAAAAATATTGAGATTGTAAAAATGGAGACTAGTTGAGAATAATCACTGACAACTGACCTTATGTTCTGCTCCTCCTCTTCCTCCTGCAATAATAGCACCAGCATGGCCTAAAAAAAGGAATGGGAGAAGTTTAGTAAAACATCCACTGTTAGGCTTCCTGTGTTAATATAACCATAGGGAGCCCAGTCTTACCCATTCTTCTTCCAGGTGGTGCTGTTACACCTGCTATAAATGATACCACAGGTTTGGCATTTTCACCCTGGTTGTGTTCTTGTAGATATTCTGCTGCTCTTTCTTCAGCACCACCACCAATCTCACCAATAAGGACAATACCTGCATTGTATCAACACAAAATGGTGGTTATTAATGGTCAGCACTGGCAGAGATATATATACTACGCATTCAGAAACTGTAAACTGTGTAAATGTGGAATTTCTTAAATAATTTTTACAAACATTAATATTGAATGGATTTACAACCAATCATCCATCTATCCATTCATTAACCCTTTCACCACTCTATCCCTGAAAACAGGGATAATGAAACTGCATTTGGGACAAACTTTCCCTGTTTTCAGGGAATACACTGTGGCGAATATAACTAGTTATTCTGTCTGCAATGGGATTTATGGTAGTATATGAGTTATCTTATTTAGCAAGTGCACATGATAGTTGTTCAATAATACAAACAGGAATTGTCTCATAATTAATTTTATTTTTTTAACACAAAAAAATGGACATGATAAAAAGTGATATTTTTCCTTTGCTGGTTTTGCCACGTTCTGGGAGAGGATTACAACAGTAGATGATTGGTGAAAGGGTTAATCAGATCGATCAATCATAGTTCAAATTACTTGTACCTTTCGTTCCCGGGTCATTCAAGAAAACTTCCAAACAGTCTACAAAATTAGTTCCATTGAATGGATCTCCTCCAATACCTACAATGAATAACACCATCAAACTAGCCTGATTCAAGATATATTAATGACTATATTATATTATATTATATTGCATAATGCATATTTATTGTATCTTGCATATATTCTATTTATGTTTACTTATTTATCTAAATCTAAATTTATTTATTTTTTATTTATTTATTCATTTATTTTTTTTTATTATGATAAATATGTATATATCTAGCTTAGTGATACTTTAATGTAATAGTTTAGAATAGCATTTGAAAACTTTTGTAAATGTTTCATATTTATATTTATGGGCCTAATGCCTAATTGGAAAAAAGCTTATGCTTTATTAGCTACCCAAATAAAGATTATTATTATTATTATTATTATTCATAACTATATCATGAATGAATAAACAGTCATCTGATTAATAATCTACAATACCTCAATATCACTAACCTATACACAGTGACTGTCCAAGACCAGCTAAAGTTGTTTGATGAACTGCTTCATATGTCAAAGTACCAGACCTTGATACAATACCTACATAAAAGAGCAATATTAACAGTAATAGTTTTGTCCCTACAAATTCGTTATTTGATTGGCCAATTCGGATTATGAAGGGACAAGTTCAATGACTATATTTTAGAGGAGAAAATAAATATTTTTCAAGGTTTGGCAACGACCAGCCAAGAATGCATTAAAAGGTGATCTTGACCTGCATATATGTACAGTCATTAGTTCAAGCCTTTTAGAAGGGGTACTGAATCATTATATGTACATACCAATAACACCTGGTTGATGAATATGACCAGGCATGATACCAATCTTACAGCTTCCTGGCTGCAAATACAACAATAATATTAATATACAGAAATAGTGATGATATGAAATAGTGGAACAAACCTTGATAATACCAGGGCAGTTTGGTCCTATCATTCTGGTCTTTCCTTGTCTTAGTAGTCTGTGCTTTATCTATAAAAACACCAACAATAACATGTTATTAAACATGTCAACATAATAATAAATCAGTTTAGAAATCTTGACTTGAGAATTAACTGGTTAATATAGCTTAATATAATAATTACAGGATTGTAGCTTTGGTTAGAATTTCAATTGTAATCACATGGCAGAGTGAAAAAAACTATCTAGTCTAGGCTATGCCACAGAACTGATCTGATAATGACAAACTTACATTAAATTTAAGTTTGTCATTATCAGATCAGTTCTGTGGCACAAATTTTGTGTGAATGCTGTACATGTTAAAAGGTGATAAAGTGTTACCTTGACCATGTCTTGCTGTGGTATTCCTTCAGTAATACATACTATAAGGCCTATTTCAGCATCTATAGCTTCATGGATAGCATCAGCAGCAAAGGGAGGTGGTACATATATTACGGTAGCATCAGCCCTCGTCTCAGCTACAGCCTACCATAAACACATTGGCTAAGAGCAACATTCATTCATGTTTTGGAATTGTGCAAAGTCAGTTACCAATAACTGTATTTAGGGTAGCAAACATATCACTCTGTGATATACAAATAATACATGATAACAACTTACACTAGCAGGGGCGTAACCATACCGTTTACAGGGGTGTGCACATAAAAAAAACCTGGACCATTGATAAGTTTTTAGTAGACTTTTTTTATTAGCTGTCATATCATTTTCACAAAGTCAGGGTGCTTTTAAAAAACCCGTATTACAATTTATTGCGCTTTACAGTCCTTTCAAATGACTGTATTTTTGTATTTTCGGTGTGATTATTACACCTTATTGCAACCCATTACACCTTGTCTTTTCACAGTGGTCTTTCACACAGTTTTTATAAATAGATAATAGTTTTGAGCAGACCTTTTGCTTTTCTGGGGGATGGGGGGTTCATATGCACCCTGTGCCCTCCCCTTGGTTACGGCCCTGGTTAGTTCAACAATATACATGACTCAGTATTGTTTTAATATTTGAGATAATAATAATAACAATAATAACGTTGCTATAATAATAATGATGTGGTTATCTTGTTTAAGTGAATTTCAGCCATTTTTATGTTACATACAATAAAACATTAGCAACATAACATACATCTTTCACAGTATCAAACACAGGAAGCCCAAGATGTGTTTTTCCTCCTTTACCAGGCGAGACACCACCAACCATATTAGTACCATATTCAATAGACTGTTGACTATGGAATGTGCCCTAAAAATATTGTACATATAGGTGTCATATATAATAGTGATATAGTTAAGATTATTACAATCTTCATGAGGACTTGATAAGAACTGATGTTTCAGACTAAACTCAGACAAAGGACTAACATCCTCTATGATAACTGAACCAATATCTGCACAACCTTACACTGGACTGAAGCCAATTCCTCTACTTGTCAATCAAATGAAGGGTTCAAAGCGAAAATGGCCTAAGTGCATTTTAGGATAATTTTTTCGAATTTTCGAATTTTCACCAAATCAATCAAAAAAGGCATCTGACAATTTATTTTGGTCTAAAAATAAACATCTATTTTTTTCTGGAGAAATTGTCAGAAAAAGGTAAAATTTGGCCCATAGTTAAGCTTTCGCTTTGCTTGACAACCGTTCACTCTTGCGTGAAAAGCACAAATTTGTATAAGGACAATAATAATTCCAGAGTGAATATGCATAAGTACAAATCTTAGAGTGCGCGCAATAAATAAATACCACTAAATAGTGTTATTTTATGCTAATTCTATTTTTTGTTTGTTTGTTTTTGTTTTTTTGGTTGTTTAATAAGCGCTATTTACTACTAGTGACAACTGTTGCACACTTTTAGTGCGTGTACTCTACTTTCAATGCAAAAACTTTAATTCAATTTGTATCGTTTATCGTTTTGTGGATTTTCTGTTGATGTATTAAAAATGATAACGAGCTAATCTCGACATCAGTGTTCATGGGGATGAATAAACCTATTAATATATAGGTATTTTTTGGCTAAAAACTTGGCCTTTGAGCAAAAAGTTTAATATCCTAAGAAAATTCAGTCCTTCTTTTAATCTTATGCAAGTTTTGCAAGTTTTACTTCATTCTACTTACACCGCTAAAGCACTACAAACATGCCTATTTCGAACTACACATGTTTCGACAAAAATACCACTGCAATGCATTCTGGGAAATCAACAAGATTTTTGGCAGCCGACATAGCATCCGCCATTTCAAGTTTTTTTCAAGTCTAATGCTACCTCGGAATTGTGCCGAAATTTCAGGCTTGTTGTATTCGTCCATCACCAAAACATGCAAAAATAGCCACGGCAGTCCGAGAATTTGCCTCTAAAACAGTCTTAAAGCAATGATTTCTTCAACGGTCACCAAAATTCAAGAGTGCGAAAAAAACACGACTTTTCATTGGAAATCATCTCACCTGCTTGATTTCTTTCAAACAGTAGACTCATCACAACTAGAAAGCTTAGTGATGCTTTTCCAGAAGCGTTTAGAGCCAAAATAATAGCAAAAAAACAACGACAAAATCGCAAATGATGCGCCTTCGTCGAAGTCCTGATTAGACTGAAAACCAGTTTCAAACGTGTTAAACATGTACGTTTACCAGTTTCACGCCTCCCCAGTAACACAAAAAACACAGGAGTCTTGATCGAAGCCAAAAAGAAACTACCCTGGACGAGCTTAAAGTTTGTACGACTCAAAAAATCCCTAAAATCGCCAAAAATGTTCTTTTTTTCGAACAATTTCTTCGGAAAAAAATAGAAGATGTTTGTTTTTAGACCAAATTAAATTGTCAGATGTCTTTTTTTAACTGATTTGGTGAAAATTTGAAAATTCGAAAAAAATTATCCTAAAATGCACTTAGGCCATTTTCGCTTTGAAGCCTTCAAATAACAAATGATGATAGCATTATATATATGCCATTATGATACTGTGAAAACAGAATATGATATCCAATATTATCATTATAATGGATATTAGCTAGATGACAATGATGTTGATAATGACAATGTTGATAATGACAATGATGTTGATAATGACAATGATGTTGATAATGACAATGATGTTGATAATGACAATGATGTTGATAATGACAATGATGTTGATAATGACAATGATGTTGATAATAACAATGTTGTTGATAATGACAATGATGTTGATAATGACAATGTTGTTGATAATGACAATGTTGTTGATAATGACAATGTTGATAATGACAATGATGTTGATAATGACAATGATGTTGATAATGACAATGTTGATGATGACAATGATGTTGATGATGACAATGATGTTGATGATGACAATGTTGATAATGACAATGATGTTGATAATGACAATGATGTTGATGATGACAATGATGTTGCTAATGATAATGTTGATAATGAAAATGATGACGATAATGACAATGATGTTGATGATGACAATGATGTTGCTAATGACAATGATGCTAATAATGACAATGATGTTGATAATGACAATGATGTTGATGATGAAAATGATGCTAATAATGACAATGATGCTAAAAATGACAATGATGTCGCTAATGACAATGATATGGATAATGACAATGATGTTGATAATGACAATGATGTTGATAAAGACAATAATGTCGCTAATGGCAATGATGATGCTGGTGAATCACCTGTTTTCCAGTAAACCCTTGACATATAACCCTGGTTTCTTTAGACAGCATCAAGTGTTTTCTTGTGGTGTTATAGATATTGTCATGCGCATGACGGATGCCAAGCTGTTCTATACTTGCACCTACAAAAACACACTATCTATAAACTAGCAAATCTTAATAGACACAAAAATGTTTGTGGCTCTCGTAACAAAACCCAATGCTTGCAATGTGGAACATATAAATAGAGTATAACAATCACAGCCAAAAACCGTTAACCGATAACTTTATCTTAGATAGGCTTGTAATTGTGGCTTAAAATTAATTTTTCAAAGAGGTCATCCATTCAGAATTCATTGTACTGTGCAAAGTTCACATCACAAATTACGGGTATTTGGAACCTAAACTTTGATTTCCTTTGCAAAAACATCTTTGCGTAAAATACAATGGTAAAGGAGGATATACCGGATTTTCTGGTTATTCTCCAATAGAGAAACAATCCTACACAATGACTGTACTCGTGTACAAAATGTATTTGAGCTAGTATAGTGGCTAGTATATTTGAGCTATTCAACCTCCATAAAAGAAAGCTCTGTCAAATGCTACAGGATGAATGAATATTGGATAGATGAAACAATACGTAGATTGAGTAAAATAAATTCATAAATGGTGCATAATATAGAGAAACACTTACCAAACCGACGAAGAGCAACACGAAACGCCATGTTGGAAAGACACCACCCCAGAGTGCACCGCGACTTGTAGGGGCGCAAAGAGTCCTGGGTATTATTAGTAGTTTGGCGTTCGATTTGAAAGTGACATGATATTCTGTATATGTTTGTGAAATGTCCTCTAAAATAGATGGACTTTTACGATGATGATGTTGAATTTAACACTCCATGTTTGCTGATTGAGTCATCCCAAGGGAACGAAGCAACAATCTTGTCTAGAATGGACAGCGAGTATTTGTATTTGGGACATTTGACATCGCACCTCCAAACGATGAACCACCATGCTTCTACTCGATCACCTGTTCGCCATAAACAAGAGATCAAGATCTTTAGCGCTTTAAGTGAGACAGGAGGAGGAAATAATAACCGATCAACAGCCAATTCAAGCAGTTGTACTGGTAACACAACGCAAAACACACAACAACAACAACAAGGGCAAGCACAGACAAGCTCCAACAGACATGGTGGAGGGGGAGGGGAGGGTGGTGATGATGGTGATGATAGACATGATTACAACACACCCCCTGAACCTGATGTATGTAATGATAGTACTGATCACTCTGAGGAATCAGGCTCATCATCAGTGCCAGAGTTAATCCCAGCACCTGGCAAGCAACCAACAACAGTGATGACTGGTGGAGCAGATGGTAGTTTCTCTAGTGATTCTAACCCATCACTGAAACTAGGTAGCAGTTCATCAAATAACAGCAGTGCAGAGAGAACACATCCCAGTGAAGCATCTACAGCAATAGCTGATGAAGTCTATCAGTCTCGACTGGATACTAGTGATGAAATGTTACCACCATTAAAGAAGAAATCATCTTCTTCATCATGTAAGTAATCAGGGCATAAAGGTATCAGGGGACCCATAGTTACTAATATAGAAGTATACATTTTCTTAAAGCTGAATAGATGGAGATTACATTGCTATAAAAATCATTTTGATTAAATTAATTCTTATTTTTTAGATAAGTGTTTAGTGATTTTTAATGGTTACCTTTCTCGAAGCTCCAGGAACATGGGATTTCAATCGATTTTTTTGAAATTTTGCATCAATGTAGCTTCACACATTGAAACAAAAATGGTGTCTCAGTTTTTTTATATCTTGCAGCGTTTGTGAAATATTACCGTTTTAAGCTAAAAAAAACTAAAAATGACGATTTTCAACTTTAAAAACGAATATTTTTGCAAAGAAAGCGTTAATAATAAAAAATTGAGACACCATTTTTGAGTTCAGACTTTCCTCTAAATGATAATGTAATTTGTTAGTTTGTGCAAAGTAATTGCGTGTTCCTGGAACTCCACAAAAAGAGGCAGTCAAAAATCATAAAGATCCCACTTAAAAATAATCAATAGATTGCACCAAAACAATTTTTATACCATTGTAATCTACATTTATTCAGCTTCAAGAAAATATACTTATATAGTAGTTATTATAATAGTTCGCGCGCTATAAGACATTTTCAAACATCGGTTTTTAAGGTCCCCTGATACCTTAATGCATCAACATCACACATTTGGATTGAGGGAAGGATGCTTCAAAATACTAAATTTGCTACCTTTGGATGTCAATATTGTTATAGGGTTTTTAACACTTTAAAATGTATCTTTTAACTAGATAGTAATATTTTTGAATGAGAAAAGATATGACTTTGTTTGAAAGAGGCTTTTGCAATATATCTGCAATAACATTCTTCATGGATAGATTGTTTTTCTTCTATGGCTAGTAATAAATTATAAACTTTTTATACAGTTGGTTTAAAAATGTAGATATGTTTATATGGTTTTTGTAATGTTCAATGCATAAAGAGAAGTTTTAAATGTGGTTTTATTATTTGCTGATGATTATTTTTGTGTTTATATTTTAGTGGGTAAAAGTAAATCAGACACATCATCCAGCCTTTACCCAGCTAGCAGTACTGCCAGTAGTCTAACAAGCAGCCTTTCTAGTGATGCTTCACCACAATTTCATCCTCACCTTGATCCAGTCAAGGAAGATGCTGAACAAAAAGAACAAGAAATTTGTTCGCAAGAACTTTTTGCAGATGATAATGCCATATCATCTCAAGAAGTGTTAAGAATCAGTACACCTCAAGACAGGTCAACACCAGTCGAAAACAAACAGGTTAAGGCACAAGATTTATATCATCAAGTACTACGCAGCACATCAACACCTAACCACACTGGACAATTTAACTGTCTGCAGTTTTCAGGGTCTACAAGTCAAAGTGGAGGTTCAAAGATAGAATCGATACATGATTCTTACATGGAAGCACCACTTCTTCATCCATCATCGCCTACAGCAAATGTATCACACTGTGCACCTTGTACAGAGAGCTCATCGACATCATCTGGCATGGTGGTGCCAACACCCTCTTCATTGAATCTCCACTCAACTCCTGAACAACATCTCCCAGCATGTGGTTCAGAGATATATGTTTCTACATCGACATCTGAATCAAACATTATCAATCCATCACCTGAATCATTCATGTACAGACCAGATAAAGTGAAATCTTCTCCAGAAGAAAGTGGCTTCTCAGAAAAACCTGCAGACAAGCAAGTCCAGCAAGATGAGAACAGTGATGATCAAGATGTTGGTCTTCCTCAATGGCAGAAAGAAATAATATTAAAAGAAAAACAAAAAGAATCAAAGGCATCCTCCTCAGCTAAGAGTTCATCATCTTCTAATTCAAACAATTCTGCAGATGAACCAGAAAATCAATCCGACCATTGGCACAAAGAGTGGCAATCAGTGGAAAGCTCTAACAAAAATGAGTCAGCCACAACATCAAGGGGTCAGTCGGCTACTGTGAAACATGTGACTTTCCTTATGGATGACAGTGAGTCTCAACTTGACCATAGCCCACCAAGACAAGACAGTCAAGAGAACATTGAATCTTTATCTCCATCATCTTTGGTTATTGATGATCAACACAAACTTGCTAAACTAGCTGAACCACCAACTAAAGAGAAGACTTGTTCCCAACCAGATCTGTCTGAGGATCTTTTTAATGCAGCAACAGAGAATACACAAGACAAACATGATGCTTCTTTGAAAGGTATCATCATCCACTTAAATGGGATTCAAATGAAAAATGTTTTTTTTTCTGACAATATGATTTAGTTAGTCAATGTAACAGTTAATTATAAATAAGCTGTCTCGTGGAAAAAGAATATCAATGATTATAGATCAGAAAATAAGTTGATATACATCTGTGTTATATTGATAAGACTAAGTTTTATTTCTTTTATTCACGTTAGATTTTCAATTCTTGTGCTGTAAATGAAAAACAAAGGTGTTACACAAAAACTGGAACTGTGTTTATGCAACATTTTGAATCATATTTTAACTTTTCCAGGTAATCAAGATATTTCTGGAATACTTTATCCTGATGATGATCAAGAAGAAATGCCAGAATCACAATTTGACTTACACTTGAGCCAGTCACAGACAGATTCACAGGTGCCACAAGATGATGTCTTCGTTAAAGATCTACCCTCACTTAGAAAACATGATGCTGATTTGTTGACCACACATGGTCCAACATCAACAAACACTTTATCATCTACAGGACACGTTCCTTTACCCAGTAGAACTGTTGGACCTGACAATGACCAAGTTACAAAAAAGGGCAACAAAGATATTACTAATGCTATGTACAAGTCAATGACACAACTCAACACCGGTGAATCATCACATTCACCTAGTGAGCACGACACAGAACCTGTCATCTCAAGTGCAAAATGTTTATCAGCAAACAATGCCAATCAACAGCCATTAGTTACATACCAACAACCATCAACATCACACAACACCATTCAACAATACTTACTATCAACTGATGTTGTGCAGAAACAAACAAACACACAACAACCATCAACATCAAACACCACCATCCAACAACCAATAGCATCAGATAATGCTGTCCCAAAGCTTACAACACCTTTAAACACCAATAACCCATCATCACCAACTATTCCAAACCAACAATCTGTACAAGCAAGTACCAACCAACAGCCAACAACTTGTGCTGTTCCTCTACTGTCATCAGAATTATCTACCGAATCCTTTACAACTTTTCATTTCTCACTACCTCCCACAAAAGGCGATGTTTTGGTGTCATCAACCTGCACTACCCCTCCCCCAATACCATCCTGGCAACCCCCTGAAAGAGAAGCAAGTATTGAAACAACCACATCAGGTAATTTATTTTCGTTGTCATTTAATTGTGGTGTGTCACTGTGAACATCAGTAATTATGTCGGGCTTACATCGACTAGGCCTGTTGTGAGAAGACGTGGCACAACACTCTACTTTATTAGCTACGCTAATGTATACATAAATCGGCATAAACAACATAAAAATGTCAACCGAAATGGTGAACAGCTACAGTAAGCCACTAAATGTCACCTGACATGTTAATCAACATTAGAATTCAAACAGTTCCATTACGTTCAGTGAATGTTTAGTTTATATAGTAGACCTTTTTAAACCAAACAGTAGTACCGCGCAAGCAGTGGGAAATTCAATACTGCCCCTTTGAAACACCAACGTCTATTAACGTGCGAGGACTTGCGATAGGCAAGACAAAGCTATTTGTTCCCAGTCAATACCAGGTATTACTTGAAGGATATTTTGAATTACTCGTTTTAAAAATGTTATTTTTAATGTAGTTCTTTGTTTTTTCACTTCTATTCTAGATTCATTACCTTCACATCAACCACCACAGCAATCGTTGACATTCTCAATGCAAAGACAAGATAGCCCTGACTCAGAGCATATCATACCATTTCATCAACCATCAACATCGAACCTTATACCGAACACTTCACAATCGACTAAGTTGTCTGTGTTTGCGCGTGCGCGGTCACGGAAGAACAACCAGCCAAAAAGGAAAGGAAAAGGCCCGCCTACAAGACCAGAAGATGCCAATCAAGGTCAACCTCTCCCTGAGAAAATAAAAAATGTCCAAGATGAAAAACCCACAGACCCGGATGATTACAACCCATTCCTGTTTTCTTCTCAAGATAGTGTCGCATGTGAACCACTAATAAAAAGACCAAGGACTGACCAAACCAGTGCAGGCAAGACTACTCGACAAGATGGCATTAAAAACCAATCGAATGCATACATCAACACGACGACGGTACGCACCATTACTACCGTTCGAACCGAGGTGAAACGTGTCATCAGTTTAGAGATCACTAGAGAAGGAAGTAATGAAGTCATCGAGAGGATTGTCTATGAAGAAGAAGATGATCCATTTGTGGAGCAAAGAACAGACGATAAAGTATCGCAAGAGATAATTGTCGAGACTGGCAATATTACGTATGTCAGACAACCACCGCCACCACCGCTACCAGCTCTTGAAGAAATGCCCAGAGTATCCCCAAGAAGGAAATCCCAAGAGGACGTCATAGACAAACCGCCTCGTAAATACAGAGCACGAAAATCAAAGAATGATCATGATCCTCCGCCAAAAAAGCGACGTAGACGTGACGATGAAGGGCCAAATAAAAAGAAGTCAAAACGGACAGAACTAAATGATGATGGTGACGATGACAATAATAGCTCTGATGATCAAACTGATAATGATGAAACCAAACAGACACCACCTTCTCCTCTTAGACTAGACTGTACGGGACGGTTAACTAAAGGTACCCGGGTTTATGCCCGGTGGGCTGATGGCTTCTATTACCCGGGGAGAGTGATAGGTATGGCCAGCTTTACAAAAGAAGTTTTCTATGAGGTGTTATTTGACGACGGTGATAGACGCAAGACTCGACCGTTTCAAGTAATGGCATGTGAAACTCTACCAATAGGTCAGGCTGTAATGGCACAAGATCCTGATGGCTATTATGATCCCGGTATAATAGTGGGCCAATCTGAACAAGGCTACGATGTACTTATAGAGAGGACACACGAACGAAAGCAGTACTCGAAGAAAGACATTATTCTATCTGAGGATCAGATGAGAATACTGGTGAAAACAAATGACAACTCGAACACTACAAGTACTGAACCTGTCTCTAGTTCTGATGTCCAAACAAAGTCTAGAGACACTAGCGCAAAGGATACTAACTCACCTCATTCACAACAAACAAGGCAGCTACCTGGCAATGACGAGACCCCTAAATCAACGCGAAAGACAAGACGACGACGAGGCGGAGGAAGACATAGTAGTGTGAAAAAGAGCAGTAGTGATGACAGTGTCGAGGCGAGACCACCGCCCAAAGTACCTAAACGAGCCAAAAGAAGTATAATGAGAAAACCTACTAGAACATCGCCCAGAAAACAAACACAGCAGAATGAAAATACTGCCAGTAATGAAAAAAATAACAACACGACAACTACCACGGGCAAAGTACCAACAAATGACTCGATGTTCGCAGGGTTTGCGTTTTTAATCACACGATGCTGTAACCAGTCATCTGACAGCGAAAACGAACTACAAGAATTTGATCGTGCACAGGTAGTACGGCAGATAGAGGCTGGTGGCGGAGTGATATTGAAGGACTTTAGTGAAGTACAGAACACGGTAGCAGATCAGTGTTTCCTAATAAGTAACACATACTGTCGTACAGTCAAATACTTGCAGTGTTTAGCTAATGGTATACCCATGGTAAGTCACATGTGGATTCACGATTGTACTGTGCTCAACAGACTACAGGATTATAACAACTATTTATTACCAGCTGGTCACAGCCTCGAGACTGAACAAGTTGTTGAATGCAAGACAAGGACACAGTTACTAAGAGGGCTAAATGTAAGTCATCAGAACGACACTATTTTATGAGACAAAACTCCTCAAGTGTCTTTTGTTAGAAAAGCTTTTTCAAATAACACAGTATTGGGCTTATGATGTTGATTGAAATAATGGTAATAGATAAAGGTGATGATAAATGATGATGATACACGCAGATGATGATACACGATGATGATGATAGACATAAGTAAACAACTTCATTTGATGATAATTATACATCGCAGTGGTGACGGTCAAACACTTACACGTGATGGCTGTCAATATATATCAAAATAAACAAATGTTGTCCTTTTGTAGGTTTATCTCCAAGGGGATAATCAGTTCAAGGTCACGTGGTCTAGTGTTCTTACAGCAGCTGGTGCACAAGTAGTTTCCAAGCTCCCCAACCGACCAGCCCGAGCGACCATGTTAGACGATGATGAGTTGTGTAACGTAGTGATAGCACAGAGTCCCAGTCTCCCTCAGAGTCTTGAGTACACTTGTGAATTATTAGGAATTCCTATTGTATGCTTGGAATGGTTGTTTCAATGTCTTATCAATGGTTATGTAGTTGACTACCATGGACATCCTAAATATGACTACAGACAAGTCGCAGATAACAACGAAGACATCTAGATCTAAACTCGTATCTCACATTGCATCACTGGGTAAATAGCAGCCATCTAGCCTGGGAATTGTGAGATGTATTTTAATTATAGCCAAGAGGACAAAGATGGCCATCTGTCTATGGAAGATCCGGCTTTTCAACAAAAACTGCTGTAATCATGATTTAACACATTTTACTTCTTAGCAGACATGTTCTTGCCTTTTAATATGGACTAACAGTAAATTTTGATAACTAAGCAAACGTAAGCTGACAACGTTTCAAAATCGTTCAGCAATTCATGATCAGTCACATCTTGCGATATTTTACAAGTTTTCGTGTGTCTTTCTTACCAATTTATTATTTCAATTTGATTTTGTTTTAAGTGAAAATATTTTATGTTAAATATGATCAATCATTGTACGATATAACGCAATGATTTATGTAAATTTCATGATATACTGTAAGAAACTAGCTGAATTATTTGATCGACTATAGCGTACTATAAGAATTTTAGGTTATATTTTACATGTGAAGAATAAGAAAGCATAGTTTTATGTTAGTCGTGTACAATTGTCCATATATTGGACGATGAGTCTCCAGGTCCTGGTATTAAATCCAATGATTAGACTAATGAGTTGGTGTTGATTGTCGCGTAACGTTTTGCACGCAAAAAAGAGAAACCTTTTCCCGCAAAAACATTGAAATGAAAGATTACAAAAAAGCTAAAATCTTGCCCCTACAGTAATAATAAAATACGTTTGCTTTTGTGAATACCGCTAAAGATAAACTTTCATTTAGCAGAGTGCGAAGACTTGGCTAACACAGATCACTTACTTAATCATCCTGAGAAAAAGAACAACTGATCAGATTGATTTCTCCAGGCGGTAAAATCATAGAGTGAAAACCATCATTAGAGCGAATGAATAGTAGGGTTAGGATTAGAATGAACGATCAACAGAACGAAAGATAAATAGAAGAAACGATCAATAACCGAGTATTGGTCCGCAACAAACGAATGGGTAATCATTACAACAAATGTCATGGAATTAACAATTGTACCTAATTAGCTTGACTGACGAATAATCATATAGCTAAAAACGAATGTGGACGAACGATCAATGAAAGGAACAAGTTTGAGACCGATATTAACAAAGCGAATGTTTCAAAAATAGAACAAATGACCGATATGGAACAGGCAATCTTGAGAATGAATGATCAGATAGTCCAAGTGACCAATATGGTTCGATATCAAAGTTAAATGACTATGACACAATTAAGCAAACATTGCACATCCCAGCCGGTAATTTCTTGTCTTTATTTAGTGGTTTTCTTTCATCTAAGGTAAAAAACTAATATGTAAGTGTGAAGGGGCTTTCTGAGATAAATCATGATATGAACCATTAAATCAGTAAACAGATAGCATAATGATACGACTCGATTTTAAAGTGACATTTTACTACCTGATGAAGTACGTAAACGTGATATCTTGACGAGAAGTAATGTTCATATGCTCTACTGGCAGATGTCAAGGGGTGATTATAAGGTAGATATACTAGAATATTGAAGGGACTACATAATCTGACGTACTATCAACAAACTCAACATACATCGTTAGTCGATCAGTTTACAGCAACAATGAATCGAACAACTAACTCATCAATGCAGCCGTTTTCGCATTTTCTTTCTTCCCGTTCTCGATGGTTAGTAATATTTGAGAGTACATCGTTATCGTTAATAGATGGATTAGCATTTATTGGTAATGTGTTGGTGTTGATAGCTGTGATGAGAAACCCCCACCTTCGTCGTATCCCTACCAATGTGCTCATAGTGTCTCTGGCTGTAAGTGACATCATTATGTCTGCAACCTGTATGCCTGTATCTGTGATAGTGTTAATTCAAGGCTACTGGTCACTATCCTCTACACTATGTCAAGTCCATGGGTTCTTTTTCTTTGTCCTGGCCTTTGTATCTTTGCAGACGGTGGCCTTGGTGGCGTTAAATCGATACGTGAGCGTTGCTAAGCCGAGTGTTTATCGCAGTGTCTTCACCTATCAACGGTCAAAACTTATGGTTATTGCCATATGGTTGGTATGTACATTGTACGTTACAGTCTTCATGGCGTTCAATCCAGGGATGTTTGTATTTGATGCTGGTAAAGTGATCTGTCATATCCAGCTAGACCAACGCCCTTACAGACTAGCATGGAATACTATCACAGGACTGTTATTCGCCCTGTTTCCCATGACAACGATGTGTCTGTGTTACTACAAGCTATTTCGCGCAATACGATTGCATAATCTAATAACCATCCGCTCAATACGGCGACCTTGCCCGTTACCTAGCAACACCGAGGAGATACGTGTCACCAAGGTGATTGTTGCTATTATGATTGGTTTCTCATGTTGCTGGTTACCATCGTTTGCTATAGCTTACCTACGACTAATTATCAGTGATATTGCGTACGTTCGCGGTCCTCATCTTATCTATATGTATCTTGTGTACAGCTCTAGTATGATAAACCCATTTATATATGGAATACTAAACAGCACATTTCGAGGAGAATTCCTCAAAGTGATCCTTTGCGCTAGTAGTAAGCCCCCTGCTGTTGACACAGAAGCCTTGAATTGAACAACCACAGTCCATGTTTGACGCATGGTCTGTACGAATAACCGCTGATCAGTACATAGTTAACTGCTGAACTTGACAATGTTATAAGTTTCTTTGATTGAATCGGTTCCGACGCTGACACGTAAAAGCTGGGATTGCACGCAAGTGTGGGTTTATCGCGCATAGACATGCCTGACCGCATCTACCATCGTCTTTCGATGAGGCATTCGACGCTTTTTAAAAGTGGGGACAGAAAAAAACGCTGAAAAACACGAGTGAAATAAAAACGAAAGACGAGATGGCAAAAACCAGTTGTCCGCTCACGTAGAAAGACTTAAAACACTATGTTTAATTTAAGTTGCAGTCATTTTTATCAGGCGGGTTTTCTATGTGGGTTGTGGCTTTCATTTCTTTATTTAAGGTAGATAAATATGATAAGATGGGCGATAAGGAGCGAAATTATTGAAGAAAAAAACACTAAAACGTTATAAGAAATGAATATCAATTCGAAATATAACAACTGCCTGTTACAAGTTTACACTGAAAGTGTCTGTCCCTACAGAATCCATCGCTAGCTGTCGGAAATCCCACCGGGTTACTCAGTCAATATAACTGCATCACATATATGATTTATCAACAAACAAACAAACCATAAGATGATTGTCGAATGCCGTTAACCATAAGCGTTAGCGGTCTAAGCAAACGGTTTCAATTTATACTTTGACTCGCATTTTCTGCATTTGTTGAAACGTTGTCAACAATGCATTGCAACATTTCATGACACCTTTTCGATGTTGGTCGCTTTATATGTTGCAATGGAAAAAATGGAAATGTATGTCGAAGTAAAAATTGAACCCGTGTGTTCAGTGCTCAACGTGTTGACACGTGGTGTCTTGGTGCTCTCAACAGCAGCATTTCATGTCAAATGACTGATAACGTATCTAAGAGCAAAGGGGAAAAGTAATCATTTTAATCTAACTATTGTAACGGGGGGAAATGGAAAATAATATATGCATACTTCAATGAATTTCAAGTACCGCTTTCACCCACGACCAACCATTTTAGTCCATAGGTAGGAACTAAGAGCGAAACAGTCCACTGTATTAACTATGATTTACCCTACGATAAAGTCAAGAGACATTTATCAAATACGTTATAAGATAACCTCCTAGTCACAAAGCAAAAAATAGACTCAAATAATCGTGTCAATTTCAGTCTGTTAATTCCTTGTTTAATATTTCAATTTATATTAGTAATAATAAATCATTATTTACCCCGTATTCCCAATATTATTATAAACGTGTTCTACACCTATTGAATTTGTTCACTATATTAACAGCTTACACGTACAAGAAGTACTAAATGTATATGAATAAATTATAACATGAAGAATTCAGCCGACTGAGAATTCATGTGGAAAACGATAAGCTATATCGCGAAACCTTTGGCTTTGCCACGTTTTCTAAATTTTGTCATATAAATTCGTTATAAATCAAAACAAAATATAAAGTAATAATATATATATATATACATACTGATATACATATATCAATTCTTGGGAAGTTTTATTGACGAGGTACGGTTTCAGGCATCGTTCAACGCGATGTTTACTTTTAACCCGAAATGTTTTTCGTCGGAAAACACAACTTCTCTAGTTTCTAGACTGGCGGCGTTGGATGTCAGTAAATAACTGATGTACATAATGTTGGTTTATTCCTATATATATTTTGAAATAGCGAGACAAAGCTTTCATCTTAGTCGTGTCGGTGTGTTCAATCCATATTTAGGTAAAGTATTGTTATTCAATACCGAGTTGACATGACCTGATTAAAATTCACTTTCAGTCGACCATCCTTGTTGTCGTATATTGTGTCCTTGCAAATAGGTGACTTTCTGGATGAAACACCAAGAGTTACGATCGATAGAATCAGTCGAGATGCTTCATGATCTGTTGTGAGTCTGTTGAGATTAATATTGTCTACCATTTCACACTTGCACGGGTTCACTGCTGCTCAAATACGGCAAAACATGGTTTAACCCGAACGCAATAGTGAAAAACAGCAAGAATAGCGACAGCCATGAACATACACACTGAATAGTGACCAATATTGCGTAGTCTTTTTCAATGTACGCCATTACTGAAGCAAGAAACGTCGATAGAATGTGCACACACATTGGAACCAAACAAGCGAACTTCACTTGAGACCAACAGTTTTGTTGAAAATAATAAAGCACTAACCACATTGCGATGAGAATGTAGGAGGCTAAAAACGTTCCTAGTGTTACTACAGTGGCATCTGCGTAGTATTTACTCACAGCGACAAGAATATGAAGCGATGTTGTGACGAATAGAAAACTAGCCGACGTTAAAGCTACAATACAACTCGTAAATTTATGGGTAGACCTTTCCTCCATATAGATTATAACATAGAATGTGTGTAATTGCGTTGATTAGAGCAAACGTATACGATAATTCACACAAATAAAACGCCTTTTAGACTAGAAGACAATTTCACACGTTCAGATTGAGCACCATTCAGTTTTATTCTTAACGCTTGAAAAACTGGTCAAACTAGTTCAGTAGTCTTGTTTGTGTACTAGTATATGGTAATATGCAAATATCTCTGGTTTAACCTTGTCTCGTGACAAAAAAAGTCTCACACTTTCAAAATAATTAACAAATTATCGCTAAATAAAACACCTTTAAGGAAAAAGTTTTCGAAAATAATAAACATACATAAAAAATTTTCCAGAATTTTTGATGACACAACATTTCCATCACAACATGGGAAGATAATTTCAATAACAATTCAACAACTAAATCATTATTGTCGATATTTGCATAGAACGGTCGCGGTTCAAGATTATCAGCTGAAGCTTGGCGGCGTCCACACGTATCGGAAATGTTTTCTTCGTAATTCTCAATCCCAAAAAAATCCAAAAATGAGGAATGCGATATATTTACCTTAAAATAACAAAACGCATAGTTGGTGAGAAATAATAACAACAACAATAACAACAACAAACGTTTCTTTTTTGATAACTATATATATATTACTCCGACGAAGGACTAACGTCCGAAACGTCAGTCTCCCTTTACATATATATATTTTACAACTATTTCTCTAGAAACACCGACGCAGTCCAATCTAGTATTTTACTAGTGCTTACCTACACGATAACCAGTTTACTGGCTGATGGGTACCTAAAAGCACTTATAATCATAGGAAAAAATTTATTATATGCTATATTGTATTAGAGAACTTCAAACGACAGTGCTAATAATGTACAATTATTTAATATTAATTCTCTCTTTCATATATATATAATTGTCAATATTTACAAGTAGTCAGGGTACGCTGATTGAAAGACACAGGCACAAAGCATGGCCTTATCCTGACTGTTTAGTTCTACATAGTACTCTCGCGCACAGCTTACGTCCATCAGTTGACTGTAAACTACAAATACCCAAGATAACATCAGGAGTACAGCAAACCACTGGAGTTAGTCCCAGAAGGTTTTGAGTCTGGAAAATAACAAACCAAAGCATCAGTAACAAAAGACTGTCGGTGTTTGTGTGCGATGTTTTAATGGTTTGAACCCAAGTATGTATGCTGCGTTGTGATTATTTGGGAGCATGAAGTCTAGAAAAAGACTGTTGGTGGTCGTTGTTAACTCATACAAATGTAAATAATGTGGACGTTGTGTTGTAAAAAACGAAGTCTTACCAGTTCAGTTGGTAGGCAAGACAGTAGTGAACCCGACGTCGGACTGCTGCATTGTGCGGCTTGTTGTAAGAAGTTCTTTAATACAGAAGCCACAGGACCAACTTTGTTATCTTCGACTACAGCAACTAGCTCTTCACATAACCAAACTACACACCGATCAAAGCAAATACAGAATCGTTAGAACAAAATCAGCTACGGTTAGTAGATGAATGGATGAGGCAATGAGGGAAGATAACGAATGGATGGATGGTTAGTAGATGAATGGATGAGGCAATGAGGGAAGATAACGAATGGATGGATGGTTAGTAGATGAATGGATGAGGCAATGAGGGAAGATAACGAATGGATGGATGGTTAGTAGATGAATGGATGAGGCAATGAGGGAAGATAACGAATGGATGGATGGTTAGTAGATGAATATATGAACGCAAAATAATGAATCAGTGAAAATCAATAAACCAATTCAGTATATGTGAATGTCTGAAATGAACTGTACCACTTACCAAGCGAGTGTTGTATGGTATTGGACGGTTTTGTAATGGCTGGGTCATTCCTGTGCTCTGTGTTACTGAAAGAGAACCATCCAAATAGTTTCATTTAAAACCTACATAAATACAAACAGTGTAAGAATATACCTCTTGTCTTTATCTTGTTTGTTTGTTTGTTGTTTTGGTTCACACAACAGACCCCAGTTAACAGCATGTGCTGCCAGACGTGCAATCCCCCAGCCCTAGTAAACACGAATAATTAATATTTAGTTGTACAAGTTTTCTATGGGATCTATAAGTTACATAGGCTTTTTTAGTTGGTCTAGAAGGGAAAAGTCTTGTGTTTGTCACCTGGGATTCAAGCCTGGGATTCAAGACCTCGCCCTAGCGTTTGAACCCTTATTTAACCCTACACAAGTGCTCAAACTACTGGATTACTTCAACACAAAAGAGACAAAAAATCCTAGACGGACTTGCGTGACAGAGTTACTGCTGTCACACAATGTGACAGAAATTACATTTACTGTTATGCAAAGTACATAATGTAATGTTCTGTCACATTGTCATACCTTTGGATCTTGTAAAATAACATTGGAGTTGCTGTGGTGAAGGTATCGAGGAATGACTTGTCTGATAAGGACTGGCACTAGAAGTTTGGTGTCCAGTAACATGAGACAGCTACTAACATCAGCTGTGATTCAAAATGAACAGACAGAGATTGTTAATATATATTATGAACACTACCAATGAGGTCCATTGCAATGGAATATTAAAGTTTATTATATAAACTCCAGTGAAATATCAGGTGATCTCTCGCGCGAAAAATTGATATTTTTCACATGTGAAAATAACATGTTATTTTCACGTGTGAAAATAACACGTTACCAAACGCCAATAAAAAAATATTGTTTTAAATTGAATATTTCTATTTCACTGGAGTTTTTATAATAAACAGAATTTCTCGTGTTGAAAATATCTAACTCGTTCACTTCGTTCACTTGTTAGATATTTTCAACACTTGAAGATAAAATTCGTATCTCCGTGCACCCATGTAATATCCTCTATGTTTTTGCATGAAAGGACTAGAACAAATTTATTGAAATAGGAAATAATCTCCCTTAGACAGGAAACCCAAAGACAGATTAAATACAAAACATTTGAACCAACAAATACCTGCATATGCAATGGATTCCTGACGGCAGAATGACAACAACTCCTGGAAAATAAAAGGAAAGTGTGAAAAAAAGATGCTAATGGTGAGGTGATGATGATGGTGGTGATGGTGATGGCAGTGATGATGATCTGGAAGTAGTGATGACGATACATGATAGTCTTTATTGATCCTAAAAACAAACGTTCTAGGCTACAAAATATAAAAAGGGTAATAACATCTACATTACAATAAATAACTAATTTACAAAAATAAAACTAAATTAATTCCTAAGACTTGCCTTCTCAAACTACACTTTTTCTTGGGTGTGAAAGATCTTTAAGTGCATGTTTGGACCTATTGGTCAAGTCAGTGCACATACCTTGATAATAGTTGAGCAAAACCAATCAGGTCCGCCAATGATTAACAACTGTTTGAACTTATGAAGAATCTTGGTAGAAAACTGTTTATTCTTGACACAAGTTTGGAAAAGTTCTTTCATCACCTGAAACAATTCGAATAGCATTCTTAACAACTACATCTATTTGAAGAACTACATGAATGATTTCAAATATATATAATACTGTATGGTACAGAAGGGTTTTACCTTTGTGGGTGTCTGGTTGATATCAACTGGTAAATTACAGCTTGGTGTTTCATCTACATCAAACAACAATTAACACCATTAATACATCATACAGCAATGGAAACATCAATAACTACCATGATTATAGGTGATAAGAATATTTTACTGCTGCAATGAATACAGCCAATATAACTAACCTTTTCTTTCTATATTTGCTGACATACATCTCATGACCTCGACCATCATACAAGACCTACGTTAACAAACCGACATTTAAAGCAAACACGTTATTGGGGAATAAATATCAACAAAGAAAACATCAATAAGTAACAAATATATCCACTCTTGCTTACATGAGAGTCCCCTCAGATACTATACCTGTCATTGAATGATGATGGCATTCCTTTGGCATTGATAGGGGTTAGCAAGAACTGTAAGAGCCTGAAATCAGAAAATGAACCTCATACACTCTGCTATTGATATTAATAACGGCAATGGTGATGAAATGGTAAAAACTATAGCTGCAATAGAAATGCTAATGTACTAATGATTTCCTAAGCATACCCTGGTATTGGTGGTCTGTCAGAAGCATCTGATCTCTCTCCTGTTAAACATCCTCTCTGTTCCATTCGAAGTTCATGGATATACCCACAACACCAAGCACAAACACAGATAGCCCACGCCGGCACCTCAAACTTGATACTTTCACACAGTTTCTAGAACAACAGCCCATGAGAAAACACAAATGAATTGAATGAATGAATAAATAAATGCATGAAAGAACGAATGATTGAATGAATGAATTTGTGATGGATTTGATGTCTATTTTGATGAAAACAACATCTCTCTTAAACAATAAGAAAAGAATAGTATATGATACCTGTATAGTTTCAGCGGGACATATATGTGGCTCATATTGCCATGCCTTTAGCATTTCATGCATGGCAACAGGTGAACTGGAGCATAGATCATCATATCGTGCATCACTACATAACAAATACCATTTAATAATAGCATAGACATACAAGGGCATTCACTACAACTGAAGATGGATATGTAAAAACATTGTTTATAGTGCAGGCTTTTTATTGCACTCCTTATATTAGAGGCTTTCAAGGGCATTATTCACTACATTCCATAATCTTATTACTCATACAACTAGCATGTAAACCAGTTTAACTGATGCTAAATTCGTATACAAATAAAGGTCACCATACCACCATACCAATACCACTCAATGGATGAAAATATAATGATTATCTTACCTTGTAAGGAAAGGCCCTTTAGTTTGAAACTGACTCATTATAAGTCTTATTATAGCAGGAGTTGCAGGGTATTGTGGGTTAGGAAAGAATGTATGTTCTTTGCCACTATCAGGAATGTGCGACTTGATCCACTGTGTCATGAAAGCTTCCTCAAGGTCACATGACTTGGCAACATCTACAACGACCTGCAATAAGACAAGCTGATTAGCAGAGGGATTAGAACATTGACCTGGTCTCAATCTGGAGTGCGGAATGTAAGTACTGAGTTGTGATCTTGATCAGCACTAAGATAACTTTATCCACAATTCTTACAACAAGCCCCCTGATGGTAATTCAACTTATTGATGATGATGACTTACCTCTTGACCAAATACTTGTGCAATATGACACAGGATTATAAAGGCAGCATTAAACAAGTCACCACGCAGAACACATGACCAAGCTGAATCAAATAACAGGATAAATGTTTGGCTAATGCAGAAAATCAGATGCCGTGCAATGATTATAACAGAGAATTATTATAACAGAGAATAAGCTGCCGTGCAATGATTATAACATTTACGGTATGTAATTATAGCAAAGTACCTGTGTTTTCCTCATCAGTGTCGTTTGGATGTTTGGTTTCCTCTGATAATCTAAATAAACATGTCATAACATGGTCAGACAGACAGTAACACAGACACATACACACATGATAGTCACAATATATACTAAGATATTTATTGAGAACCAACCTTATCAATGCTGACACTAAACTCTGCATTTTATTCAAACTTGCTACAGCAACCAGTTTCCACTTTGAATGAGTGACTTTGAAGAGTGAGCTGAGTTCATTTAAGAATTGATCATCCTTTGCAGTATCACTGGACTCTAGTAACTAAAAACACCTTATTAGTTCATTGGTATTACCATTGTTAATATGAATCATCATAGGTCATAATATAATACCATCACCTACTGGTATTACCCACATCACACTCTGTTCACTCTGCACTGCTAGTACCAATACCATTAAAAACACTCACTTTTAAGACAGGTGAAACTTTGGATTCTGAAACATGAAGAAGTAAACACCGTCAGCCATTATTATTAAACCTGACTTAACAAAAATATCACACAAGATTCTTACCAGCATCTAAAAGCAACTTCAGTGGTAGGTGTCCACTTCCTGAACCAAGGATGGCATTTTGTGCTTCACTTGAAATATTCCTTTTGGTATGGCATACATATAATATTATATTCATCAGCAATTTTAAGTGTTTGGGTTATTTCATGTTTTAATTTTAGTTTCTTTGCTGATGGGGATAGTATTTTGGTTGTAGTTTTGAAAGGGTAGGAGTACTATTGATAGGGACTGTATGGTAGTGGTGTTTATTTTTTGACATGGACTGTATTGCAGCTGTGTTTTATTGATGGGGACTGTATTGCAGTGGTGTTTTATTGATGGGGACTGTATTGCAGTGGTGTTTTATTGATGGGGACTGTATTGTAGTCTGTGGTGTTTTTTTTATGGGGACAGTATTTAGTAATATTTTTGAAAGGGACAATATCTTACCTTGATGAAGATAGATTGTTTAATCTGTCAGAGACTTGCTGGGGTACATATTTACAGTATTGATCTATAAACTCTTTATATGTATTACACCTAAAACAATTATACCATAACATGATTACAAAGAAAGCTATTGACAGAACCCACAGTAATCCCAACACAACCTCATCAAAACACACTGGAGCCCAAACAGCTCCTGATTTTCAGAAACAAATAGCTCAACCTAATAGAGCCCTAACCACAATCTGATATAAAGCTACAGCAGCCCCAACACCAACTAAACAAAGAACACAAGAAAACAGCCCTTGGAACATGTATTTTGCTAGTGTAAATAACTTACTTGAATTTGAGATCAACATCATCTAGTAGTGGTGAGAATACTCTTATCTGAGTCAGTGTAGCATGCATCAATGTATGTTCAAGTGTTGGTGAGCTAGATTGGGACTGGTATCTAGTTTCCATTATATTAAGTATCTTTGGAAGCTGAAAAATACAATATAATTAGTACATAAACATTTTCCAGGGTAGCTCAAATCTTAACTGTGTTTTGTGCCTGCCTGCCTGTCTGTCTATGGACATTCATTCTAGTGTATTAGTTCTCACCAAATTAAATTTCTCTTGGTCTGTCTATTTCAATCTATGAGTCATACCTTTAAGAAAAAGAATCCAGTCCAAAGAGCTTCTTCCATAGATTGTGTTTGAGAGTCCAACAGGCCAACAAGACACGACCTTAGTACTTCAAGATACAGCTGAGGTCTTGTGATGTTCTACAAACAACATCAATATCAGTTTTATCACATTGTTTGACAATAAATCACCATCATATTCAACACTAAAGCAAAACCATAACAATTCGGTATTATTTTTTGATAGTTTTATCATTATCTAACAACCAAAAAGTAAAACATGATAAAGTGTGCTATCAAGAAATATAACTGTCACCTGTGTCCTCATGACAGCTTCTAAAAGGTCAGCTATTTTTTCTGGCATGTGTGCTAAAAACTTGACACTCTGTAAGACAATTGAATACAAGACATTATCAGTAAATATTAAAAGGCTTTTTATATGAAATATCCAAGAGAATATTAAGATTGATTGATTGATTGATTGATTGATTGATTGACAGTATCTAGTTGTCAATCAGTACTACTATATTACTCTTACTATAGTTCCCTACCAGTATATGTATGGTATTCTGTACTGCCATATTTGGAATTGTGCCTGGCTGCATGTCACCTGACCCATTGGTTGGAGTGAGATTATGAAGTCTGAAAACAGACAATACAAAAAAAATCAACACCAAATATATCTTTATGAAAATAATGATATTAAACATCCCCAAATGACATGAAGACAAAACAGTAACTGTTGGCTATTACAGTGAAGTATGTCCAAGAAAATTCAACAGTGCCATTTTATAACAATGTCATATTGCTATGTGATATTTTACCTGTTGTAATCAATCATTAACTCTTTAAAGCTAAGCTGTATTTCAGGAGTCATTCCCTCTGACTGTGTTGCCACATAAAATTCTTTCATATAGGCCTGGAACTGAAAGTCACGTTCTGTGGTTACATCTGTAACAAGAATGAATAACAGTCAGTAATCATAAAGAGCTTTAGAATAGGGTCATATAAGAATGATGACAGATTATCATCCTGGCAGTCTTAACTATGATATTACATGATTGCAGAGATGCAGATGATATCAATGAACACTATAATGACACTAACTATGCCATTGACAATAATGATTATATTGACATTGATGATGATGATCATGATAATGATGATGACATTGACAATAATGATTATATTGACATTGACGATGATGACAACACGTCTTTACCTGGTTCTTGTAATTTTCCCACTATTATCAGACTTCTGTAAGTATGTGAGCTCATGATCTGTGTAAAAGCTTTGTGACATTTCTTGGCGTTACCAAGGTGATAGTGAAGGTTTGTTTCATTAGATGCACGAGAGGCCTGATAAAACAAGGGACATCACAAAAAATCATGTCATGTAATATCATCCATGGATAGTTGTGGAACTAAATAATGTTGGTTCTATGATCATACCTCTCGAATAAGCTTCAACAAGTTGATGTCAATAATAAGCAACCAGTAAATCAACTTGACCATTGCGACAGCTAATGCAAGAGCATCATCTTCATCCTGACAACTGAAAGTAGAAAATATTCTACATTTAATTCATGTAGATATTAATTTTTTGTGTTCATCAACATTACAAAACTAGAGCTGTTCTTGCATGTGTAGGAGAAAGGGAATGACTATGATACAACTATAAAACATCAGCTAATAAGGTCAAAGTTACAAATTGATGCAGAACTGTTTCACACTATTATTAGTGTTGACAGCGGTTTTTTACCTCATATTTGGAATAACACCAATCAGCAGATCCAGCAATGCTGTCAGACATCTATGTTTCTCAATATTCTGAAACTATTGAAACCAAACTGTAATATATTAAGGACGTTCCTGGGTAAATGAAGTTCTAATGTCATTTTTATGAAACTTTGTACAAAGCTATTTCATTATATGAGGATTTCAGAAATGCAATAAAAATCGGGGGTCACCGAGTTTGTTTTTGAGGTACAAGGCGTACAAAATGGGGTATTTTGATGAAAAAACACGCGTATTTAAACACTACCATTTTCAAAGAATAATGTCATAAGAATGTTGTAAAACAGAAATCAACGCTCTTTAAAATTTAGAAAGAAAATTAATAAACTGTTGGCTTCCATTTCCAAGAAATAATAGGATTGTTTATGCCTTTCTTTATAATAATAATAATAATAATAACTTTATTTCTATAGCGTGCATATCTAAAAATTCATGACGCTTTACAATAAAAATTCAAATATATATATGTATACAAAAATTAACTCAACATAAAAAAGGAAAGAAAAATCTTAACAAGATATAAAATATAAAAGATATAACAGTTCAGAGTTGTCAGTTCATAAAAAATTTATAAAACTATATAATTGAAAATGCTTTCTTAAACAAATGTGTTTTAAGTTTTTTCTTAAAAGTGCTGATATTAGTGCATAATTTCATTTCATATGGTAGATCATTCCATAGCCGTGGTGCAGATATTTCAAAGGCACGCTGTCCGTAGCTCTTCAGATGGAAGCTTGGCTGCTGCAGAAGCAATTTATTCTGCGAGCGTAGGCTACGAGCTGGAACATACGGGGAGATAAGGTCACGTAAATATTGCGGTGCCTCACCATGTAAAACTTTGAAGGTCATCAGGAGGATCTTGAATTCAATTCTGTATTTAACTGGCAGCCAGTGGAGCGTAATTAACAGTGGAGTTACATGATCATACTTGCGTGCAAGAAAGACAAGCCGAGCTGCAGAGGTCTGTATCAGCTGCAGTCTATTGATGACATATTCTGGGAGGCCAAACAGCAAGGAATTGCAATAATCAATTCTTGAAATGACAAACGCATGAAGGACCAAAATTGTGGAGTCTTTATCCAGGAATTTACGTATTTTACATATGGCACGAAGATGGAAACAAGCCGTTTTACAGATGTTGGTAACATGAGGGACAAGCGACATCGCCTCATCAAAAACTACGCCTATGTTTTTTGCTGTTTGTGCTTCTGGCACGATGTCATTGTCAATACATATAGAATGTAGAGAAGGTCTTGGACGTCGAGAGGATGAGATAACCAACAGTTCTGATTTGTCGCCATTTAGTTTCAGTCTATTGCACAACATCCATCTTTTTATTTCATTCGCACAGGTTTCTAGTAGAGATCGTTTGGTTTCTGTATCTTCCGTATCAGCTGAGTTGAATGTAACATAAAGCTGTGTGTCATCAGCATAACAATGAAACAAGAGACCATGGCGTCTTGCTATGTCTCCTAATGGTGATACATAGAGAGAGTAGAGAAAAGGACCCAAAACTGATCCTTGCGGTACACCATGCTCAATTGTGGAGTAGGCTGATGAAATACCATCCACTTTGACAAACTGACGTCGACTAAAAAGATATGATGAGACCCAATCAAGAGCTTTGCCAATTATTCCAAAGCGGTACTTCAATCTGGAAAGGAGGATTCCATGGTCGATGGTATCAAAAGCTGCAGAAATGTCGAGTAATAATAAGATCACAGACTGATGTTTGTCAACAGCAGTTAGAATATCGTTGTGGATGCGAATTAGTGCAGTTTCTGCACTGTGTCTACGTTTGTATGCAGATTGGTATACCTCTTGAAGATTGTTATTGTTCAGGTAGCAAGTGAGTTGGTCAGCAACAACCTTTTCTATAACCTTAGCAAGGAACTGAAGGTTAGAAATTGGACGAAAGTTCTTGAATTCTTGAGTTCTTGAAGTGACGTTTTTTTTCAGCAATGGCTTAACCATAGCAACTTTCAGTTGGTCGGGTACAACAGCAGACTCTAATGAAAGGTTAACAATTTTTACAAGTATAGGACAAAGTTCAGTCAGGCATGTACGCATAAGAGAGCCAGGAAGAGGATCCAAGTCACATGATTTACCACAGGATGACTGTATTAAGGATAGAAGTGTATCTGTTGAGACTGATTCAAAAGCTTCTAACGTGCAGGTTATATTACTTTACAAATAAAGATGCTTTTAAGTTAAGCGATGTCGCTGGATTCGTTCCAAGGTAGGGGTCGATTTATTTTACAAAAGTGTACTGTTCTTCGTTTCATGTAATGTCATTTTCTTGTGTTTCACATATGTTGTAGTCTTGATAAAAAGCTTCATTTCACGAAAGAAAAAAATAGGGGTCACCGGCTTTGTTTTCGAGATATCTTGCGGCAAAGTTGAAAAAAAATCTGGCCATCTTGAATACCGCGCGGAGACTGGGTTCTAATAATTTACCGTTTACCGCATAAAACGTTTAATATTTGCTCTTTTTGTAGCAAATTGACTTCAAACTACAGAAAAATAAACTCAATTGCTTTTCAATCGAAGACAATTGGGACTTAGATGAAAAAAATGAAGGAAAAATTATCATTAATTTGACCAACGGTAATGAGCGCGCGCGTTCAATCTTGCGCAGTAACGATGCGCGCGACCAATACCCAGGAACGTCCTTAATATATAAGTTGTTTTTTTAGAATGATAGATAACATTCTGTTTTTATTAAACATCACATTGTTGTTTTTCACTATAACATATATGTACATGAATATTTTGAAACTGCAGTTAAATAAGCTTTTTGAATGTACCTTTTGAATGGCTTCAAGTGCCTTTGAGCTTGGTATAACCTCTGCCAATACACCATGTTTAAGATAGGACAGTATCAACATAGTAGGAGTTGTACCAAATGTAGCTTGTTGAACAAGACAATCTACAAAATAATAAACACACACTATTAAAACAAAGTTAACAATTGAATGGATGAAGGAATTAACAAATAAATTAACAAATGTAAAATTATAATAAAATAAACCAAATAAATAAATCATCATCCTTTGGCAACCGAGGCCAGGATAAATAAATAAATAAGTAAATAAGTAAGTAAGTGAGTGAGTGAGTGAGTGAGTGAGTGAGTGAGTGAGTGAGTGAGTGAGTGAGTGAGTGAGTGAGTGAGTGAGTGAGTGAGTGAGTGAGTGAGTGAGTGAGTGAGTGAGTGAGTGAGTGAGTGAGTGAGTGAGTAAATAAATAAATAAATAAATAAATATAAATAAATAAGTAAAACAAAATAATAACGAAATAGATAAATGATTTAAGAATTATTCAAATCCACAAGTCAACTTTACAAGGTCAATGATGGAATAAACAAAACATCGACAATCAGCTGTAATGGAACTTCATCCGGTCAAACTTTAAACCAACAAAGTGAATCCAAAGTTAGCTTTTCCCAAGGCAAATCATCAATTTGCTAGTATCTAGTATCTAGACAAAATCTCAGCATATATATTTATTCCTTTAAGCCTTAATAAAACACGTTATGAATGCCCAACAAAAACTGCTTCCTGTCATAGACGCTATGAGTTTCTAGATCAAAATGTATATTTAATGTAATAAGTACAATACATTATAGGTAAAACGTACCGGCAAGACCCTTTTGATCTTCTTTCTTAGCATTTTTCTTGACTTCTACGAGCCATTGCAGTGGGCTCCACCTTTCTCGCCAAGCTTTTAGTAATGTCGATATTCCACATGTGTCCGCCATTTTGGATTATGACAAACACGCAGGTTGGTAACATCGCGGGCGTCAACAACAGGACTCCCATTTATCTGAAAAACAATATTGGGCAAAATATTTAACATAACTAATCAATACATATGTGTTGGTTCTTTTGAATCCGTGGAGGTTTACAAAAGATGCAAAATATCTGGTATTTGGCAATTGCACAAGAATGATCTGAGCCATGGTCACGTACCCCCCGCCCCTTTTTTTTTGCGAAAACCCGTTTTATTTCAGTTAAATATAGTATTTTTTTTATTTTTGATTGGTAATCAGTCATTTTTTGATTAGTGCATCCACTTTTCAAAATAGTTGACACTATAGTCACTTGAAGTAAATACCCCCCCCCCCCCCCCCCAAGTTCAGTCAGTATCTCCGGCCGAAGTCTAGACTCCCTCGGCCTCGCAGTCGTTTTTATGGTTGTCACGCAGAGCTTGTCACCCAAGTTGTTGCGTGACAAACCATAAAACTGACTGCTGTGGAGTCTTAAATAAGACAATGTCACTTTTTGGTGTCATTAACGATTTTCTACCTTTGGAAATAATTAAATGGAATATACAGAATATTGAATTGAAAAAAAAAATGTTGCATGCATGCACAAGAAGACAATTTTGCGTTTCATTTAGTGTATTGGCTGATATATGTATTTTTTCTTCCGGGGGGTATAATTTAATTTTCAATTTATTTTCGTAGTCACGTAAAGTCGCGTGTTCTTGTCATCTCTTAAAACTGCAAATTGATTTGACTAATGTCCCATTTTTTACTAGACCGACTGAGGTTTGTGTGGCTTATTCAGAAGAATTTTTCAACGAGTTCACTGCCATCACTGTGGGAGAACAAAATCAGAAGATCAATCTCCTTAAGTGGTCGGGCGTCTATTAAAACTAAAGAAAAACATCCTGAAATATTGACATGCGATGTTCAACAATGTTAAACTTTTTCACTCCCAATAGAATATTTACGATTTGGTTTTTATATGTTTATAAAAGGTGGAGAATGGGCGATCACTAATCACGGAGATCGTTTTATCACATATTCAAGAACCATGTTATAACAAAGCCACTCGTCACTTTAACCTGAAACATTCCGTTGTTGTTTTTTTACGTGTCATTTCTATATCAGTTTTCATAAATCAGTGTGTTTTTGACATGAATGACCCACTCAAAACTGTGCATGGATGATGTAAACTCGCCCGGCCGTTGCCCTGTGTGAATTTTATCAAAAACACGTTTTTACATATGATTATCCGTGCAGTATAAGAAGCAAATCCGCAATTCAGGCAATCAATATTCATGTTTGCATCAATTGGATCAGATTTAGACAGTTTTGACAATTCAATAGGGTCGTAGGATGGAATCAGATTTATATACTGGCTACTGTAATGTCATATTCATGACCGTGTTAACTTTGTTACATTTGTATACAGTAAATAACCATGCGACCTTGTCCTCGGTGTGCTGGTCAACAAACCACCTGCTGATTAATTGTTCAATCTGACGGGAAATAAATACTCCCTTCTACACGTCGAGTTGTCATATCGAAAATTAGAATTTTGAGCTTCTAAAAAATTTCAAATACTATTTTTTTGGTTTTTCTATGTTTTGTTGTTTTTGAAGTTCAAAACATGTTGAGTCCCGTTTCACGATAGGATAGTCCACCAATCAAAGTTGTTGGAGGAAATGCAACGTTCAGTATAAGCCAATCATAGTGCTTGTTATATCATGTGTAAACCTCGTGGCACGTGGCAACATCTGTTCTCGAACAAAAGATCAGAGAGCTCCAGTAGAGAGAACTAATCACAACACTACGTAACACACGTATAATACAGTTAAATTAGAGCTCAACTCCTGATTGTTAACATCAGATAAACACAATTACGGTGTTTTGACTGAAAATCTTGCAGACTGGACTGATTCTCGTCGAGCTGATCAGCTGTAACGGTTCGGCGAGAAAATAGAACAACAAAATGGGATTTTGTTTTGAATTTGAAGATAGCACCGGACCTTCGACCATTTTACAACAGATGAACGATTTTCGTCTCGATGGATCGTTTTGTGATGTAATCTTAACGACTGAAGATGGAGGTGAACACGGAGCTCATCGGATCGTTCTTGCATCGGTCAGCGAGTACTTCCGGGCGATGTTTTTATGTGAAATGAAGGAAAGTCAACAGAAATGCATCACGATCAAAGCTGTGGATGCACGGTCTCTGGCGTTACTCATCGACTATGCTTATAGTTGTAAAATCAAGATAGATAGTGCTAACGTAGAGAGTATTCTTGCCGCGGCAAGTATGTTGCAGTTTATAGCTGTGGAGAACGCTTGTTATGACTATCTGAAAAAAAACATTAACGTTCCCAATTCCCTTGGCATATGGAACCTTGCAGACCTTCACGGCAGTAAAGAGTTATCTGAACTAGCTGAGGGATTTATTAGAGGAAACTTCGTCTCCGTAGTTAAACACACTGATTTTACGACACTATCATCATCTCAACTGATTCGTCTCCTCGGCCACGATAAACTCAACGTTCCATCTGAAAGTGCAGTATTCGAAGCGGTAATGTCATGGGTAAGGTACGATGTCGAGGCAAGATCAAGTCTTCTACCGCAGCTATTAGAGCACATTCGATTCCCACTACTGACAAGAAAGTTCCTAATTGATACTGTTGCGAAGGAGAATTTAGTTATGAACGAGCCTGTTTGTAGAAATTACGTTCTAGAAGCTATCGATTATCATCTTATTCCTGAGAGAAGAGACAAGACTAAATCCCCTCGAACTATTCCAAGGGAACAATCCAGCAGGGCCGTGTATATCGTAGGTGGCGAAGGTAAATTTTAATATTCATTTCAATTGGATTGTTTTATTATTCCCTTGTTTTGCCCATTCAGAGCCGTAGTAATGATAGTGTTTGATTGATTTATATATTTTTTCTTATTTTTCTGTCATTTATTTCTCGGAAATAACTATATATACATATTTTATTAAAAGTGTTGATAATCGTATAAAATGATATAGGAACAAGTTTTATTGTTAGTGTCACATCAAAAGTGACCAAATCCCAAACCAGTTGAATACATTGTTAACCTCATCATTCAACAGGATTTAAGATATATCAATTTGTTCCAACATGTCTTCTGACCAAAAACAATATAAACTGGTTTACATAAAAATCAGTACAAAAATGAAATATACATTTGATTTGAAAGTTTTGAATTTTAATTTGTTCACAATGATGTCGGATGTGTACACAAGGTAGCTGATCAATATTTGCCACGTTTGAGGAAACGTAAATACAAAATAATTAGGATTTTTTGGCTGGTTGAGCTCAAAAGCTTTCCGTGCGCGTGATATTATTATAGAGAATATACTTAGTGTGCACTGTACGACTGTAGAGTGCCTAGACGAGATGCATAATTAAAATACATTCCTATTGGCGCCGCACTACCACCCCTCCCTACCCCTCCCAAAATAGGTACTTACTGATCACAATAGATTACAATAGAAGATCGATATGGATGGATGGATGTTTCATCCACATCATTGTTACCGTCGTCCGAGTTCTTTTCGCAGCCAAATTCATTCTGTTTCATTCGAATTTATTTATTTATATATTTTATTCGAATATTAGAATTTAACGAATCACCACTAAACGAATCAAATGTAGTTTGTAAAGACCAAAAAAGAATGCAGGTAGAAATCAGTAAATCAGTTTTTTTTTATTGCCACAACCTTAAAGTCACGAAACGAATTTGATGTTCGTACTAACAAGTCACTGTAAAGCAAAAATTGAAACACATTTACCAAGAAACAACAAAATGTTTTTCGGACATTTAATATCAAATAAAACAAGCATAGAAATTCACAGTTTACTAGCTGTTTTGAATGAAACTCATCCAAGTCTTGTGACTCTCAAATACGCGTATTTGTGTCATATATCTTGAACAGTTGTTATAGGAACTTTGATTACATTTCAAAAATGTATTTGTAATTGTAAATATTTCTTGTCTCGACAGAACAGGGAAAAGTGCTCAATACAGTCGAGTGTTTTGACTTCAAGGACAAGAAATGGTCATACACGGCTCCTATGATCATCGCAAGAAAAATGGTCGGGTCAGCAATACTTGATGGTCAGCTGTATGCTGTTGGAGGTGTAAACACGGAGTATGCAGACCTGGTAACGGTCGAGTGTTACAGTCCTTGCACTAGTCAGTGGACATCGGTGGCTTCCCTCAATAAATGTAAAGGTACGGTGAACCCAGAACAAAATAAAAAATAAAAAGACTTAAAAAATATTGTTAGTTAGAGTTGGTAGCCACTCGGCAGTAAGTTGCACAGGAAAACAATTGTGATTCCCAGAAATGGGTTTATTTTGTTTTTTGTTGCATTTTCCCAACAATAACCCAAAATAAACCCATTTTGGGAATCCCAAATTTGAACCCAATGTTGGATTTTGTAGCATTTTCCCAAACATAATCCAAAATAAACCCATTTTGGGAATCACAAATTTTTTCCTGTGTTGTTTACCCATAATTTCATCAATGCACTTGGTGATAACCATGATCCATGATTCAGTTCATCCCAACAAGTGTTAGACTAGTGTAGGTTTTGGTTTTCAATGCACTCTCTTCTGCACATCCAAGACCAGGCTAGATTCCTAGCTAGAAATGAGACTTTTTAACGACAGTCTACATGATAAGCTCAAAGACTCGTGTCACCAGTACTAATTCTAACTGCGTGTGTTATCCGCAGGTTCCCTAGCTGTAGCTATACTGGAGGGGTGGCTTTATGCTGCAGGAGGGTCTCACAATGGATCAGCTCTGAAAACCGTCGAAAGATACGATCCTCTCAAGAACGAATGGACACAAATAGCATCCATGAGATTACCCAGGAGTCACTTTGGGCTGGTAGCCTTACAAGGCCGTCTGTACGCTGTCGGAGGGTATTGTGGGATATCAGAGATCGAACATGTGGAGAATTACGACCCCATGGCGAATAAATGGACCGATGTGAATGGCTTGAATAAAGCCCGCATGTCACACGGTACAGTAACGTACGGTGACCGTGTATACGTAATCGGAGGGTCGAATAGTGTCGGTGTGTTAGACTCTATCGAGAAATACAACCCCGATTTGAACCTATGGCTGATAATAAGGAACACGATGGACCCTCGCAGCGGTGCTGCTGTGGCAGCTGTATTTGGCGGCAATGATAGTGTCCAGGACTTGTATATAATAGGCGGACATGACTATCATGGAAGGACTGTAAATACTGTAAAGAAACTCAATCTAAAGTTTGCCGACTACTCCACAGCTACTGCTCCTTCTCTTTTGTTGTCAAGGTCCTTTGCTGGGGTAGCATCAGCCTAGCACCTGTGCAAATATGTCCCTATCACACCCACAATACTCGGGCTTCATTAATTTTGACAACATAAATAAGCTCTATGCCGACATGTTCAAATCGGTCAGCAGGAATAGCGAGTCCCAAACTACCCAACTAAATCTACCATCCACAATACCTGGGTGACTTTGGATATCGATCATTCAATCACGAAGGGTGGGTACAGGCTTTTTGATTTTTCTTTGTGACTAGCACTGTGTTTTCAGATTTAGAGGTATTGCATGAGGTGTGAATAGCATGCATGAAATAATTGTACAGTCATGAATTCTTATTTTATTGGATACAATTATCTAAATAATGTACAGTATTATTATTAGTTGCTTTATAGCATCATTTACGTCAATTGCTAACAATATTTATAGACTAACTTACATGTAATATAGATGTTTGAAATAAAAAATAAAAACATTACAATCAAATGTCAATTCTTGATTATTGTTTTATAATGGAAGCCTGTATAGTGGCCCTCATAGGATTCATCATAAGAAGTGTTACTCCCACTGAATATTCCAGTTTACCATTCAAGAATTCCCTCAGCAATCTAACTGTGAAACATCCATTACCAATTTATCCTTCAGTTACCATACTGTACCAACTAGTCCTTTCATTCTGACAAACACACAACAATTATATTAGGCCAATTTAAACAATTAAGTTGTTTTCATGAACTTATCAAATTCTACTCTAGCCAATAGCTTAGTTAGACCTATTTGCTTTGTTGTGGGTTGTTTTATGTGTACCCCTGTAATCTAATGTTGCAAAGGTGCACCAAAACCACTCTAACAAACACAATCTCTTATCTGAGTTGTTTATATTACGCCACTAAGTGATATCCATTTATTATGTGTAAGTTTGTCTTGTAATGTAGTAATTGTTCTTGTTCGTATGACCACACTGACTTGGCCATGTGGGATCAATTTCTAGCGATATTCAAATCAGCTTGAGCATCTTCTAGCTCTCTCTTTAGGAAGGCTACTCTTTTCTTTTCGCGAGATAATGATTCTGCAAAGAAAGTAAAATACAGTCAAATTACAATGTCTCTAAAGAATGGTCAAGGGCACATACATTTTGTAAAAACTAAAACCACTTATGGTACAAGTTTGGCAAGAATTTTACTGCCGTGTGTTTGTCTGGAAGAAAGGTTGAAAGAAGGTATGAAAATCTCTTACAGAAAATAAATGTTTTTGTGTGCATTTGACAAATTATTGAGAATCACTGCCAGTTCTAGTAGGTTTTGTGACAGAACATACCAATTATCACACAATGAAACATGCCAAGTTCCTCAAAAAATCCCTGATACAATTCCAAGATGCCATCCCATGATTACTTGTGAGTACAAATAGTCTATAAAACACTCATTGTTTTAAGATAAAACAAGTTGAAATAATGAATTATCTTAAAACACTGGAAATTCAAATTTAGCATTGAAGAGGAACACAATTTACCAAACTTAGGAAGTGTTTTGATTATGACAGAGTGTGCATGTGCTCATGGGATGGTGCCTAGTAATTCATGCATACACTGTACGTTCATCTGGGTCTTGAGGCTGTTGTGATAATAGTTTCAGGTGCATTGTGGAACAGGCTTTTCAAGATTTGTGTGATAAATCCATGTGGAGCAGAGATAGAGCAGAGCAAGAATCTAGGATTTATTCTTACTATTAATATAGTTAATTTTTAAAAACAAGTACTAGCCAGGGACATTTGGAAGAACATCATTTCTCTGGATATATCAAGACTTATGAATGAATAAATGAATGAATGAATGGCTTACGTGACAGTTTATCTGAATGAATGAATGAATACATAATGGCTTACGTGATAGTTTATCTGCCTGTGTTTCAAGTTGCTTTGCATCACGATGGGAATCATCAGCACGCAATATGGCATTCCTACGGCGAATATCAAGATCTTCCACTTTATCATCCAAGTAATCAATCTTCTTGAATCGCTTTTCTGTTTTTCTTTCTAGAGAATACAGTGCCTTACAGGTAGAATGAATCTCATCTTCTAGTAATTTAATCTTTTTTTCATTTTCTGCTGCTCTTTGATTAGCAGCAGCCAAGTTTCCTTTGCTCTCTTTTAGTCTTCTCTTAGCTTCTTCAAGCTTGATTTCTTTTTCTTCCATGATACGAACAACTTCGGCAACTCTATCTTCTAGTAAAGCTATCTGATCACTGTGGTCATATTCTTTAGTCTCCATGTTCTTTCTGTCTTTCTCACTATCATCAGCTTCAAGGTTTTTAGCTTGAACTCCTAGTGATATTTGGTAGGTTTTGTCATTCAGCTTTGCTATTTTTTCTTCAAATTCTTTGATACGATGTTTAAGGCCATCAGCTTCCATTTCAGCTAAAAGAGCTCTCTCACCCTGACGTCTTAGCAGTTTTCGAAAGTATTTTTCCTTAATTTCAGCTTTTTCTATCTCTTGGCGAGTTTGCAAGACCTTTCTCTTCAGACCCTCCATGTTGGTTTGTCTGTAGAACTGTCTTGGACTTGGATACAACTATAAAATAACACAATAGAATGAGCATATAAGAACTGAAAATACTCGATGTACAATTGAATACCATTTATAGGAAAGTGGTGATGTTTGAAGCAATATGTTGAACCATGTTGACATTGAACATATGATTTACACATCGTAAGTATTAATAAAGACTGATATGAAACGTATAGTTTTTGATTCACAATGTTTCAGTGTCAGCAATACTCCATGATTAACAACATAGTAGTGTTTATGTTAAACGTTTTAAGGATTTCTTTCGGCTGTAAAACAAATACTTGCTTACAAGACAACTACTATGCATATAACACTAAAAGCAGCACAGACAGAAATATCACTGCACAACAATAATCTTTGTTAGAATGTATTTGAATCAGAATGAAATGGACGACAAGGCCATCTATTATCAAATCATGATTCAAATGAAAGAAACGCAAATAGAATAGAAATGGCAAGAGTCCAAAACCATATCAAAGATGACCATCGACACGTATTAGTGGTTTATAGCAACAACTACCAGCATATATTCTCGTGAAGGAAATAGCTCATAATACAGAATAATCGTCAATATATTATGTGCTACGATATCGAGCAATGCATTTCATCTTGCGAAAATCAAAACATTGTACAAACGGGCATCACATCGAATACAACAAGAAAAATCACAAAATACAGACGTACAGCTACATATATCGAGGAGATTAAAGAAAATTTCGATCTTTAAAAGCAATTTTTAACAGTACACTTCATTCAGACGAATGCATAATGAACCGAGACAGTGAACCATGCAAGCAAAAACAAAGCCACTCCGAAAGCACCGAAGTTTTTCTGTTTCAAATCTCAAACTTCATCCAAGAAGATCTTCAAAATATAAAGAGTTGAACTTAGGTGTTTAAACTGACCTGTGTTGGTGATTTTAGATGATATTTTTCAGTCAAAATAAACCACACCTCGGACAAGCATATACAACAGCTTCCATGCAAAGTACACCCTTCAAGACAGTCAACTACGCATGCTCCCGTCCACTGACCAGTTACGAACGCACTCCCCAGTCCTGGGAATGAAAAGAATGTAGTAAATAACAATAAGATGATCATACATCCGCAACAATTCGCAAACTAAATTTCATTAATTAATAATTATGATTCTTCAGTTCTCAATGTGAAACTGATTTTTTAAGGAATATTTGTGCAAGAGGAATTACATGCACCGCACATCAAAAACAGTGCTATCTAAGGTATCATTCTCGTTCCCAGACCCTTTTCCAATCGTCATCCCTTTTGCAAACTGATATTAAAGTTACAATTCAACATTGTCAATATAAGATCAGGATGGTGCATTTACTGATTTACCAGACGCCATTTCGTACTGAATCGGTGTACGTTACCGCTACTACTAAAACTGCAGACACGCGGCTTATAGGCTAGTCTCCCTCGCATACGTCATTTGTAGCGTTGCGTTACGTATAAAGGCTGAGTGAAGAATTGGTTCTGCATCGCATTTCATGTCGTCCCAACGCGCTTTACGTGCGCATAGCCGTATGGTCATTGGCCGACACACAGTATACATGTGGCTTGCTGGGTTTGGTGCTTATAAAGAGCATTTTGTCGCATCATCGAAATCCGCAGTTAAAATCGCTTCAATCCGCGAATCCGCAAATAAATTTTATCAAAATCCGGAAGTGTAATTGTATGAGTTACACAAATATTGGGTAAATATTACAAACACACACAAAAATAATATATATATATATATATATATATATATATATATATATATATATATATATATCTATACACAAAAATATACACAAAAATATACACACACAAAAATATACACAAAAATATACACAAAAATATACACACAAAATATACACACACAAAATATACACACACAAAAATATACACACACAAAATATACACACACAAAAATATACACACAAAATATACACACACAAAAATATACACAAAAATATACACACACAAAATATACATAAATATTCTTCAAACACTATTATTGGCCTAACGATAATCGGTGGTGTCCAATGTGATTGCACAGTATTTTGACCTAAATATACATAACGAGTGGAGGGATATAGGGCTTTGAGGATTCGCCCACTGATTCGGGCTACTTATCCATCGGTGGATTATCGGACTTTCAGAATTTTTAAAGCGCGAGATTTTCGGATTTAACAATCGGTCAATAAAGGTGAACACTGCAGTCGGCCACAAGATATGCAGTTTATTTCACTTAGCGCATTTCACACCCTTTTATTGTGTTTTATTTACTTAGTTGCAAAGCAGCTATAGATACAGACAATTCCAGAACAAACAAACAAATAAAAACCACACACTGATCTGTTCAAGGCCGGTTTAAGCTTGGTTGTCATAGTTACCAGAACGCTCGAAAGGGTATGTTCTGAAATAGCCAAGCACATGTAGATATAAATGTACTTTAACCCACGCATTTAAACTGTAGTATGATAACTATAGATTGTCGCACGACCTGATCAGAAAGTGTTGACGTGACTCGTAACATAGTGTAGCATAGACACATATGAACGAAACCGATGTACTATTAAGGAATACGAATATCGTATGGTATGCGAGGAGTGTTCGGTATGTAAAAGGTTATCATAGTACAGTGTATTACATTGACACTCTACAACATACATCACGCACTCATATTGGTTACATACACACACGTGCTTTCGTTAGCTTGCTACTATATATGGGCATGGAGCTGGCGATCCTCATCCGAACAATAGATCGATAACCTTTCGCACGTTCGGGCGTTCACACGTTTCGTCAGATAATAGCCTGAGTTTTAGGCCTTTTGGGGGATGAGAGAGATCTCCGCCAAAGAGAGAACCAAGTTGAATTGTATGTTTTAGGCTGTAGATAAAAAGCTGTTTGGAAAATAGAAACAACATGATAAAAACATCGATGTTGAGCTGCTAGGTAGAAGCGGTGGTTGGTTTACATAACGTGGGATCTAGAGGGATTGAAAACTTAATATTGACAAGAAAAACACTAATTCCTTAATTCTAGTCTGTCAAAATGAACGTTCTGCACTTTACATAGCGTGGGTGATCAACTGCAATAAATATTCATTATATGGATCTCTGGGTAACAACACGCGATGTACAATGTCTAGAATTATACGTCTTGTTGTTTCAAACAAGGATTATGGATTTGGAATCTTCCTTGCTCTAGACACGCAAACGACATAATACTGCATTATGATCAAAATTAAAAGATCGAGCCCTTTCTCGCGTATTTGAATACTTTCAGTCTTCAGATTTTTAAAGCAAATTACATGTGCAGATATCAATTGTATTAGCGAGTCTTCAACAGTGGGCGGTTATATCTTGCAATAATCTGCAGTAATGCATAGGCTGTTTCTTAATTCATTTCGATTACTTATAGCATGCATATGTACATATCATATGTATATAATTTGCAACCTAGTCTCACCTGTTATCCACTTGCAAATATTTGTTTCTTATTTTCATTGTAACCACTTTTGTAATTCATCTTCATGCGATTTTAGTGGAATTGATCTTTATTATCCCCCTATTAATAAGGTGCGGAAGCTTGTGGTTACACTAAAATAAACGTCTTAACGGGGCTAAGACTTTTAACAACGACAAACAATTTATACTTGGATTTGAAATACTTAATTCTAAGCAAGTAAACCTCTTTCCAAACATGAAATAATCATTCGTCATTTAAAATTTGAGGGCTTTGGAAAAGAGTGGTTTTAAAATTATTGAAATAACTATAAGGAGCAGAAATTGTATTGGCGCATCCGACAGTGCTAGTGACAGTGTAAAGAGTGTTTTAGAAAAAGACATGCCTTCTTCATGACTGCAAATTGTGATCCTTGATTCGTGAGCTGGTGAACGTTTTAGAATAATGTAGTTATTTTAGTGAAATTTATCAGTTTATTCCGGCAAAACTTGGTTCTGATATGACCTGCTGGTCCAGTTTCTGGACGTTCAATCAATCAGGGTCGCAGCTTGCTGCATCGCACTCTGTCATTGGTGGAATTGAAAAAAGACGAAATCAAAACGAAGTTATTTAAACGGGAATATGACATACAATGACAAATCGGCGTTATATATCAATAAAGATGTAAAGATAGGAGAGTGCATTTGTATCGATCTAGATTATCTCGAATAGTACAGATTAAACCGGCTAAAATTTGTACTTGACCGGAACAAGTTTTAGTAGGGTTATATCCCGCACTGTCTCGTTAATATTAACTATGGCTGAACTGCTAAACTCACGTCACACGCAAAATAATATTGCAGATATGATACAATATAAAGGAATGTTTTCAAACAAAAAGTATATGATTCATTGTGTTATGTAGCGCTATTGCCCAACTTTGAAATTAGCTACGATATAGATCGGTTTACAGTTTACTACGCATTTTCTTTTGTATTTTGATGTATTTCAATTTCAATTTATTAACTTCACTACACTTTTATAAACTTTTACATTACACTTTCTTTCACAGAACCCACACGAAAGCTCAGTTTTAAATCAACTAAAGTATAATAAACAAGATGAGGACCTCTTTAAAATAACAATTATATGATGAAATAGTAATCCCCATTGGAGTTTTCCTTATAGAAGTCCCTGGCGGGATACAACTCCAATTACCTACAAATACATTACAAAAGCGTAATTTTTATCGCACTATCATTCGACTCCCACTCCACCTTCGCAACTTCACCTCTGGCTTTTGGGCTTCCTGTGCATATGACAAATGTAGACCAACTTTTGCCTACGAAAAGCTAGATATTGTGATGATATTCAAGGTCATTAAGATTCGATAAATATAGTATCTAGGTCTTCCAGATGTTTATAGCAAATTTATCGCTGCAATAAAGCTATTTACATATACCAGAAGAGGGCCACATGCACAGCCACTTGATCACCGTTGTTAAACTGTTACAGTGCAGGTCCACAGATTATTTGAAATTTCAAAAGATACGACATAATACGATAGATCTTGCAGTTTATTGTATCTAGGCCTTCTGCAGCACATCAATGAATCATCCAAGTGACTTTATCCAGAGCAGTGTACTCGACAGCCTTTTTACTGACTCATTGCATGTTGATAAGTTCAGCACACACACGATAGATATGGTCTCTACGTTTCGTCCAGTATTCTACTATCAAGTGGTTCATATGGAGACAGACAGTTTTCAGTGGTTACAGCAATAACTAAGGTAGAACTGTTACATGTTGACGTTATCGCAAACCTTTTACACTAAAGGATGGAAACGTTTGACCTTAAAGATACTAATACTGTCAAAAACAGACTGTGTACAATTATACCATTGTGAAGACGTTAATAAGGAATACTTGTATGATGCATGAAATGAACAACACAAAGAGTGATGGTCAAATTTATGAATTGTTTAGATGTGGCTGTAGGTTGTAAAGTATTTTTTTTAACATTGCAAAGTGACAATTGCCTATCAACTAGTATAATCTGATTACAAATCAATGGGACTTGTACACTCGACCGGTATGCCAAGCATCTGATCCCCACAGCGTTCAGCCTGCCCGAACATGGACTATTGACGTCATCACAGCATTCCGATGCGGCAGCGACAGTTTCTGATTGACAGACTTCGAGAAGAAATTTGTCGAGCAAAGGTCGGCATTCAGTTCGGGTATCTTCGGAGACCGAGTCGCATGGCGAAAAGCCGCCCACGCCGTGTTCGCTGACTGGATAACACGTATAAATATGTGTGACGAAGTTCTAAACGCCCACAAGTGGTTTGAATAATGACTTTCAGCAGTCAAGCGAGACGCATATAAGCTAACGATCAGTTGCAGCTCAATGTTACGTAGATCCGGAACACAGAGAATTACACAAGACTAGCGTGATCACCGTGACACTTTATGAACACGTTGTACATATGAATGGAAGAAATGTCGTTTATGCCTCGTTTTCCTGCTTACGAAGGTACTATTTTACTATTACATACGTTGATCACTCTTTATTATGGAATCATTCAAATAATTACCGCTAGAACTTTTAACTCATTCCGTATCCAGTATAGATGATTATATTTTTTACTAAAAAACTTGAAAGTGTTTTTCTTTTAAGTTTGATTATTTAGTTTTTCTTACGGGGTAGTTCTAACACCGTCATGTGTTCGTTGATAACCGCGGAGTGAGGTGTATGGACTTTACTCGTTTCTGTTGTTACTACACAAATGTCAACATTGCCGACTGACAATACAATGTGCATTCCTAAGACACGAAAAACATTAGCTGGCCACTGGTCTTGTATACTGCTATACCGAACTAGTAATAGAATCCAATTACACATATACAGTGCATACAATGCACAAATAAGATGTATGACATTTGAGAATTGAGAATATGCACTGAACGTTTATCAGTTATTTTTGTTTAGGATCACAAACTATAGCATCAGTCAGAGTCGCCGACTATGGTTCACATACTATAAAGCAACATTGACGATTTAAAAGCTCTTACCAACCCGCATCCCTAACCCATAGTAACTGGACTTACATTTTAAACAAACTGAACTCTATATCTATAACCGCACAACTTATATAACTGCATCAAAACTTCTAATATGAAATGATTACTTTATAATACCATAAAGGTTTGCAAGGGAAAAATACAAATTAGTTTGATGTAAATTCACCTGATGAATACAAAAAATCCAACCTGATGTCGGCGTGGGTGGCACGACTCAACCATTATCTAGAAAAATTAGTATTTCTACTCGCCCTCATACTTAATACGAAAAATTATGAACACATACTAGTAAACTTGAATTAATTTGGACGAATGTTGAAGTGATAAAACGATCAAAAACTATGTCGCTTTTGAATTGCACCTTGTGGGTGAAATGACATTGTAAACTAGTGTTTGTCTAATAACTTAATAAAATTGAATGTTTGTCCTCAATACAGTCTCAACGAAACGAGAACACTATTTTATCTAACGAGTCAGTTTTGATTGAAGTGTGAATTGTTTGTTCTTTAGGTTACCATTTGTCCCAAACGTATCTACATACGAGATACTTGGTTAACTAGTCTTAATCGATACTGAAATAATAGTTTAATTGTTTTTGTGGTGTTAATGAGAAAAAAACGTCGATCACAAACAGAAATGTGAAAAAGGAAACAAACAAACTGCACATTTTATTGCTCTTCTAGGCATATCAAGTAAGTAAGCTATGCCTTTTGAACGGGTTCAAGTCGCGCTACATGGCGGTTTGTGTACGAATACACTTGAAAATGGCGCAACGTGTACTTTCTTTGACGTTATCGTTCACTATGCTATTCCAAACAACATTGAGAAATTATTGACAATAGAAGTAATTATTTAATACGATAAAGTTTCAAATGGTATCGTTCATGCAACTCGTTACAGTGCAACGTGTAGGCACTGAATTATACAAGCAGGCAAAATTGGCTTTTCTTACTTTTTTGACGTTGAAACTACATGTTAGCTGCGTCTTGAGTTGTTTATGGTGGCCTTTCAAGCGCGGTACCGTTAAGCTGACCATTGGTTTTAGGGATTACAAGACATCAGTCTTTATTTCAAAAACACTGCAACGACCCAGTCATTTGAGATCCACAATAGTTTTTCATTTTGGACATATTTTGTCCTATGTGCACATACAATTAAGACTTTCTTTTTTTATATTTCATATACTTTGAATAGTTCAGCCGGGATCGTTGTTGCTGGATCGAGAAAGAAGTTGTGCGAAAAAAAGTTGTTTTTGTTAGTAAATATTCTAAAAGAAGACACTTATAATATTTGAGTCGTTAGAAGCGTAGGACGTAAGTCGTAACAAATATTTTATTTTTGATATAAAATTTCATATGAAAATATATAATCAATAATTCAAAGACTTTTTAATATGATTATATTTGAGTAAAAGGTCCAATGAAGGGAGACTAGGTCTGTCCTGGATGACTGAGTGGGCGTTCTTATCGATTTATATTCAGATCCCAAATGTTAAGTTGTTCCATTTCTAGAATTTGATAGAAACAGAAAATATTTACAAAATAAAACTAAATAATATTAAAATATACTAAACTAATTAAGGAAAAAAGAAGCAATGTGGGTGAAAAAATCATCTCGTTTTGTCGCTCAATCAAAATCAATGCACTTGTTATATTTTAACAGCAAATGAAAGAGAGAAGAGCGTTTGAAGTGTTTTTAGTTTCAGTAAGCGCTGAGGGCGTTGGCATCGAGTGCTTTTCAAAGAAAGAAGTCTATCAGATGACATTTAAATCAAGTCAATTTATTTGTAAGTAACATCGATCAACGTTACATTTGTGATTTTCATCGCAAAAAATAGCAACACAAACAAAGGATTGAAAAACACACGGTTATGAAATACCTAGCACATTGAAAATAACGTACTGAACTCGCAACCAAGAAACGTAAACTTCGATGCAGCAGAACATTTATTTTATTCTATAAAGTAATTCTAATTAGCCTGATTAACGTGTTATTTTGTTTTACGAGTTCTCAAAAATCATTTTGTCTTTTACAGTTATCAAACTATTAAACTGACAATGGATTGCTGCCCCCATACTGCTCAAGCAATTTACTTGTTTATTTAACAGTAATCCAACTTAGCGAGAACAAACTTTCACGAATATTCGTCCTGAGTGGCTATTCTCTCAACTTTGCATCCTTCAGTTTCATGTTCATGCTTCATATTTTTGTGACCGGCAATAGTTTTATTTGTTTATTGTTTATCTTTATTTTCTCTTAAAAGAAGAACTTCGTTAGGCCTTATTTTTCTTTACATTTGTTAACAATTATAAAATGCTCGTTAATTTGATTCCTCTCTACGGCTGTATTTAGGTATTTCGTTGTAGGGGCCAACTCACATTTCCACTTTTTTAATTCTATCTAAAGTATAACTTGTAAACAAATGAAAAATATGTACAAAACTTAAAATTAAAATAGTGCAATAAATAGATGACTATGACAATGATGACTATGGTCTGTCTACTTTGCCGTTATAGTCAGCTTGTAGTATAGCAGCTAACACGTAAAAACGAGACGCATAGATAGAAAGCGAGGAGAAAGCTACACTGTCGGTATCCTGGGAAACACGCTTTCGTAGTGTATGTAGGTATACTAGGGTGCGTTTTCATTTCTCTTCATTTTTTGTTCAGCTTTCATTGAGCTGCAATTGTTACTGCTCGTTCTTCTCCCACCACTTCCCTGCTTGTTCTGTACAAAGTGCGATAAGCACCTTTGCCAATCGAAACCTGCATGTACCGTTCCAATAGCAGGATCGGATTTTTTTCGCTCTAGCTACAGTGGGTCACTGGAACACCGACCACCAAAACAACATTTGGTATTCACAACGACGTAAGCACATTTCAAACTCTCATGACCAAAAAAACAGAAGGTTTTCAGAATAATCAAAATCTAAAAGTGGCGCCATGTTTTCGTTTCACCGCTTGCTGTTAACGAGTAAAATGGGATTGCAATACACGACACCACTTTAGAAACATTTCACACTTCACAGGGTCTAATTGTGAAGTTGCTGCCTTTGTTTTTATATCATATGGTAAGATCTTCACTTCCTCTCGGATAACGACGTAAAACCGGATGTCCCGTCTCTCTACACTTCATTCATTAATCTGTATTAGAGGGACGTTAAAGAACCCACACCACTGCGCGAAAAGAGTAGGGAATTCCCAGTGTGTGTGGCCTAATCATACTAACTACTAACCCCTCGTGATTGTAAGCCGCGTGGCAGCAAAACTGCGCCTAAATAGCGGCCCGTTTAAAAAAATTGTAAAGCGCATGGAGATGTATGAAATGCGCTATATAAGCACCTCACATTTTATTTATTATGGCGTCCAATGACTCTTCTCTAGTATGCCACACACCGTCGATCGTTTTGGTACAAGACTTGAAATCTGATGCAAACGGCAACTGAGCGAATCAATAGCCCTGAAGCGATATGACGTTTCACCCCCGTCTCTATACCATAATAGTTTTTTTAAATGCTATCATATTCAAATTTTATAATCCCTCGAGAATACAGGAACAATGGTCAATTAGTGAACAAAAGCAATGTGAAAAGGATTCTGGTCTAGACACGGAGGTAAAACGTCATCACGCTTCAGGCTTATTGAATAACAATAGCAGAATGTTCATGATGAATGTATCAAGTCTTCCCCTATATTAACTATGGTATACATGAACAACAACAAGTATTATTAGTCATGTTTTTTTATTTCCAATATACAATAGGGTGTAGGTGGATCAGTTAACACTGTAGCTATCATGTTATGGTTTAGTGTGTAGTTCAGTGCACTACACGACTTTGATATTAATGATATTAGTAGAAAGATTGATTTAGTAGTAATTATAACTGATGTACTCATTTATATGACCTGACAAACACGATAGTTAACACACACGAAAGCACAAACGGACAACGGCGAAAAATAATTCATAGAAATGATAAAAAAGCTCAGAACTGGAATACCCAACAATGTACATCATATGATATAGTTAAACTGGAATAAAACAACAAGTTAAAACGAAACTTAGAACTGAAAATACTAAAACACTGCAAAAACAGACAAGAACAAGAATACACACAGCAGAAAATAAGCGCACTACAAAACCAAAACAAAATTCAATAGTAAATCAAAATATCAATAGGCAACGTCAGAGCAATAGCCCAAAATGTGAGAAATCAAAACTAAAAATATCAATACCACCGCACACTTCCAACAAAATACACCAAAAAAGAATTCAGCTTGAGAATAACAAATGAGAAATAATAGCAAAGGATCTACGTCATAGTGTAGAAGTGCGCAAACTAGCTTATCATAAAAATAAAATCTACAAGTAAAAAATAGAAAACATGCGGGCACATCAGCCAAAATAAAAAAAAAACAATTGAACCAAAATATAGAGACTTCCGTTTTTAGAGCCCAGAACAAGTTAATGTCATAAATACATTTATTGTGTTTGCCTTTTTTGGTTTCGTCGACAAATCTGAGAAAGGGAATTGGCCAATATGACAACACTGACAATTTAGAAAAACTTCTAAAACATTAGTATTTATGTATTATTTACGTTGCGCCAAAGCGTAGATATTCAATATAAAAAATAACTCTCAAGTCGGTGATCCATGGCCAAGAGGCTAAAATAGCATGACTGAGCATCGAAATACAAATACAGTAGTGAAAATATGCAACTGTATCAATTTAGGATTCACGCTGAACATTTGATTATCAAAAAATATCTTTTAACACCATTCCATAATTAAACACTTGAATTACCAAAAAAAGAGTAATAAGAGGGAGACAAATCGTTATTATTGATACCAAGAAAAACAAAATTGTTCTAAAGTAGTATTTCTCTTTAACGTCACAGTTACGTCAAAAGCGTTTTTGAGAGACACCTGTAAGTATCTACGTCATCTCGGATCGACTAGACCGAGAAATTCACGGTTCACTTTGCTTCTAAAGTTATTCCTAATTCTTTATTTTAGGCCTGGTGGGACGTAGGTGATATATACAGCCTTATCAACTTTACTAAGAACAATAGTTTTTATCAATAACGTCATTTTGACAAAATTTTGATCGGGAATTAAAGATGCGCGTCCTATCCGAGAACTGAATATTCTCTGATTAGAAATATTGCAGATAACAATTAGTAAAAAACTGAAATGAAGATTTGTTGACTTATGCAGATCGTAACAATATTGATAAAAAGACATTAAACTTCCAGTTTGGAATATATTTTGAAACAACTTTCCTTATAGCGATAATAAGATACAACCAAAACTCGTAAAAAAGTTAAATTATTTACCATGAAAAATTGAAATGTGCAATCAAATTTTGCTTATTTCCTAGTTCACTTTGAACAATTAAGATCGCGACTGGAATATGATATAAATATATAAGTGATGTGGTGCTGGCTGAGTATGCCGCATCTAATGCATACAGTTCGAATACTGTACAATGACTTAAAAAAAAAGACAAACGACTTGATTACGAAGTTAGCTAACTATTGTTTTGGCTTTTAGATCTATCGACGTTTGATGCGGCCGTACTAAAGTGGGCCTATAAATGTTTTGAAGGTAAATTGCTGTTTCTTTATCTTGTAAATTAATTGTACTGATATATTGTTCAAATAAACTGAGTGGAGTCTTTTCTTTGTTCTTTCACTCATCTACTGTAGTAATTTGAAATAATTACCAAAAGTTTAAGACCTTTATCTTAAATAACCAGAAACTTTAACAGACAAAGATTTATATAAGAAATACACATAAATCCTTACAGACATGTTTTGATGCCAGCATTTAAGTAGTTTTAGTAACTTTAGTGACATTTCTTGTTACATAGAGTGGATTGGTGGTCGTTTACTGAATAATACGTTCTTTTAAAGTGACCGACTTTTCATTACAGAAATTAGGTTTACAAATCTTGACAAAAAAATATTTCAAATCACTAACTATTGATATCCTGAGACGTGATTTAAGTGGTAATGGGTGCTCCACACTATGTGGTCTTGAATTGTTTGTAAGCATAAAGCATTAATTAGGAAATCCGATTGCAAAGTCAACATTATGATGTTTAAGAAAAGTCATGTCTAGTACGTGGATAGAGATTCCTGTAGTTTACCAACTAGGAAGTGTCAGTCATTCTTTATCGGTTTGTCGATTGTCGTATCAACTACTTCCCCTATTAAACTACCATTCGCACATTATTACGCATTCAAAAACACAATGTTATGAAGAAGTACATGTAGGGTGTGTCTGCAACCATTGTTTTTTCTTTTCTAATCCGAGTAGAAACACAATTATATTATGTTACATAATTCTGTGAAGTAGGACTGTTGAAAATTTGTCTAATAAAATTGGTACTCTCATTAAAAAAACGTATTACAATTTTAACCATTTCGCGAAATCTTGAAACAATTATTTGATAATTATATCTGTTCAAACGTAATCCCATCAAGTATTTTGAAACATAGTGTTGTTCTACAAGCCCAATGCAGGTGACGTTATTGTTCATCAAGTGTAAAAGATTATATGACATTGTTTATGTGACGTTCACTTTAAAAGTGGTACTAGATCGTGTGACGTCAGTTCCATGTTTCACTGTACTATAATGATCTTACAGATTGTGTGACAACGTTGATATGACGCGTTCACTCAACATGCTATCAAGTGACACTTGTAATAATGTCATAGGTTGTGTGACGTTGATTTTATGTGTCACGCAGGTGGCAGTATTATGATGCGGTATTTAATGGTGATGTAAAGACTGTGTGACATAGAAGTATGTGACGCATGCCTCATCTCACACAGGTGTTTTTATACAAAATTCATCATGATGACAAAGATTGAGTGACGTCCATGAAAGTTGACACAAATTTTTCTATGTGTTTTTTTTTTTTTAATGTTGTGTTTCATGACGCAGTTTCTAAGCGAGGCATGCCGACAGGTGTTTAAGGTACGCACATGGTGTAACGACACTTTGTATCTATTGCAAATATCATGTTTACTAGCTTTAGGCACTTTGTATCTATTGCAAACATCATGTTTACTAGCTTTAGGCACTTTTATTTACTAAGGCAATTGGATTTCATAACATTGTGGGATGATGCTCATTGCATAGATGTTGTTTGGTTTATAACACTGTTCTTGTACAATGGTACATTGAGCTATTTATATCTATCTGATTCCAATAAAAGTGATAGCAAGGATTGCCTGATAATGTTCTAAATTAAAGAACGAAATATCGCATTCCTGTCTGTTTACCTAATTTAGATAAAAATATGCAATTTCTCGGACTAACTTTCCTACGTATAAGGATATCAATCAATCAATCAATAAAATTCCATTCCTCTTGTAGAAATATTAAGTTCTTACACTGCTAGAGTAGGTTCAACTACGACTCAACGATGGTTGGTATATTTTATTTTCATTCTCTCTCCGTACTTTCTACCTTAGTAATTACTAGTATCGCCAATCGAACGCTAACTTGCTATACACAGCTAGTACCCGTCAATTAAAACAGGCTAATCAATAGTGCAAACACAGTATCGCTAATAAGCTAGCTGTTTATGTAGTCACCTGTAGAGTTGAGCTTCCTTTATACAGGACAAAACAGTCTTCATAGAGCACGTCAATTACAGCTTTGATAACAATATAGTTGACCAACAGTTACCTGTCGAGTTTACTTGCGAGTGTTTGTGTATATAGAAAGAAAGTGCAAAAGAAAGACTATAGTTCCATGAAGCACTAATCAGTTCGCCTTGAGTTAATGTGTATATAGAAAGAAAGTGCAAGTTAACGACCAACAAAGTTTAAGCTAAAGAGCCGTGTTTCGATCAAATCATACATTGTTGATATACCAGCATAATTCGTGCAAGTTTTCACTGACCGACAACTACATGTACAGACATAACGTCTGAAAATGACAATGACCTGCTAGCCGCTGCTTGCACACGATTATGTCCAATGTTTCGATTACATCCGATCGAATTGTAACAGAAGTCACGCGATGAGCTTGATGGTGTACGTGTCAGCAAACATACCAATCAATGTACTTCTGGATATCACATTCAGATCACAATCAAGGATGTCACGCCGCTGCATCATTGCTCAATCTACTTCCTTCACGTTTACGTGACATGTCATGACGTATACACGGTACGTCACTCGATTGCCCAATCCATGTGAGCGTTCATGGCCAGAGAACGTCATCCAGCGTATTTCGAGAATGACTGGAATGTAATGACGTTGAAAGTACAAATAGATCAAGTATTCTGGAATACGTCATCATTAATCCAACGAGCTATGATATTTATTTAGTTTCCACAACACATGGCACCGTCTAGAATATTCGATGTACAAATATGAACCGGAAGGTCATCAACTGTCTGGGAGAAATCAACTTTAACCAAATTCACAAAACAACTGAATAAAACAGCCATTTGATAACAAAAAGGCAAGAAATAACACTGACAAGACGAACATGCCTTTGAAATTCACAAAATCACTCTAATAACTCGAAGACAACTAACAATCAAGAATGAGGAAAGGTCGAGTCGAGACAGTATTAACGATACCATTAATGGTTCTGCTGTTCGCTCAGCAGCCACTTAATCAAATGTCAATTTGATAACATTAAACGCCATGTATCGCCGAATGATTTGAAACAATTGCAACTATTTAAAACATACTCTTTTTGGGACCGTTTTTGACTGTAACAGCTCGCAGAGATCTTTTCTAACCCATTCGAGATCTTTTGAGCATTTCGTGAAACTGTAAAAAGAGGGCATCCTTTGCAAAAGACGTATAACGTTTAATATCATATACACGTAAGACATTTTATAGTTTGTTCAACTACAACACCGGGCTATGTTTGTCACACAACGCTGTCGTAAATGTGTACAATGTACAACTTATTTACGAACATGGAATTGTGCTTACAAATCCAGATGCATCAATTTTAATCTTTTATGGCATTATAGATTTTATTGAAAAGTTGTGAACTTAAATAACGTAACAGTATCATTTTGATTGTATCGTCCCATGAATAGTCAAGAATATGATATGATAATCAATGTGTTATGTCAATATTATAATATTTGTACAAATTAAAGCTGGTAGTGTGTAGATATCTCACCTAGTATGTATCAATGCATAAACACTGAATGTATTATTTAAGAATATAGCAATTCTTTTGACGAAATGATCAGCAGGACAAACTTTGAATTTCGAAATTGTGATTGCGCATTCAAGTTAACAGGCAATACCTTGATGAATTTTTGATACAAGCCCACACACACAAAAAAAAAAACCGCAAAAATTCGACGTTTCGGAGGTATGGTTATTATTAATGCTCATTCTAAATACTTTCTCAAAATGCATCTTACTCAAAATAATAATAACAAAATGTACGCTTTGTTAACTTCCTGGACTTCCTGGTTTATTTTAATTCGAATTTTGATTAAAATTGTATTTTATACTCTAGAGAAAGGCTACAATATATATCTTATAAAAGTACAGTCTTATGTTAAAAACATGATCAATAATATGAGAAAAGATATTATTTCAATTGCTCACATTCTGAATTGTGCATATTTGTCGTCAGTAAGGTAATAATTCATTTAACAAAAACATAGTCAATCAAAGGTTGCCTAGTCTTTGAATTGACTATTTTGTATTAGGAATGTTGTTTGGCAAAAACACCATCAATATCATGATCAACAATATTAATGCCCACAGTTTGATTTTGCGAGTGCATATTTTTTTTGCCCTATTAAATTAAATATAGAACGGAACAAACACTCTATTTTTAATTCTCTCTCGTGAGCAAATGGTATCCTACCGTTTTGATTTTCACATTGTTTTGCATAATTCATTGATCTAGGTCGTAGATTCAGACCCACGTTGAAAGACTGTACAAGCCTGCAAACAATACTTTAAAAAAATAAATCTGCCAACTCAGATTGGGAATTGGGGCGTGTTTATTTTTAGCTCGTAAATTTGTTATCAAATCGAGATCTCCAGGTATTGTAACCCATAACAACGTCCTAAATATAGCTCTAGAAATCTATTCTCAATTAAAATAGAACAAAAAACAGATTAAGGTCTATATATAGTGCATAAGACTTTCCATATCCGCTACGAGTATTCTGGTAGCGACAGGTGCAGTCAATGTCTAATATATGCACGTCAGATAAATGTGGCCTTTGGCTAATAGCAATTGCTGAAAATTTTTTACTGTTTTTCGAAAATGAGATCAATTTTTAAATAAAATATTCCGTTCAAAACTTTTTCTAATTATTTGGCTTGTGTTTTTTTTAATGAACTGATATAAAAAACCCTTAAAGCGTCGAAACGAATACATGAATATTTTCTGAATACAATTAAAAAGAAAGAAAAATTATCAGTGAATAATTCTATTTTATTTAATTTAATTTTATATTAGTTATTCAATATTTTTTTATTTACTTTTTTTCGTTTGTTCTAATAAGTTCGATTGCATTCGGTATGATCTAAGATCTGATTAAATCAAGCATCATATCGAAAAGAAAATTGCCGTTTCTTCACAACGCTATACAGGATGCTGAATATTCAAGGAACGATGTAATGTGAAAGCGCAAATACTGATCGACGTCAGTGATACGATAGCAAATCTTTCCCTTTCAATTTACACGATTCTCAAGAAACCGGTCGAAACTTTACAACGCTGATAACACCACTGAAACACCATCAGGAAAATTACTAAGGTTTCCAAGGGAACAGAAGAGGAGATTTGCCCGCCGATAAAACGTTCAAGTCAAACCCCATTGGATTAATTTACATTTGAATATCTAGTTTAGTGCATGCTAATGTATATTTTGATCTTCAACTGAAAAATTTTAAAAGGAAATAAATCGTTGATTGCTCCTTTGATAAGTCACATTTAATGGAGATGTATATTTAAATTAGAAAAAAAAACACGGCTTTTTCAGCATGGTTGTCGAATAGTTTTGTTCGGTAAATGAGTACTTCAAATGAAACCGTTTAACCAAAGAAGGTATTCAATAAATCACTTGAAAATTTAGCCTTTCGTTTCATTAAGAGACTTTGCGTCAACATGAAAACAATGTAACTCTGACAAAAAAGATTCAAAGCACGAAATTCGTCGCAATTTTTTTTTGTTCGGCAATGAACATATACTTCAAATGAGTTAGTTTAAAAATGAAAAGGAAGAAAACGACACAATAATGATATCACGTCAAAACAGCTCGGCTCTTAAGCGAACGATTTCTGGTGGTTTGCTGTTTCGATGAGATCTGACGAATCGACCATTTGTAAATATTAACCGATCATAAGCGCTAGACTACCTTGAACCTTTTTGGAGCGAAAACTGGCACACCGTCATTTCAGAATGTTAATAAACTGACCATTCAAAATATCAACCGAAAAAAAACACGTTTGCCAGTTTCACATGAGTAGAAACTGTCCTGTTTACAAGTCAAGAAAGCTAAATTGTTATAAAGAAAAAATCCTTTGCGATTGCTCGTCTATAACAAATTAAACATAAGTTGACAATGGATAGTTCAAACTATTAGCAGGTCCAAAACGAAACAAACATACCGGTCGCTCATCTTCAGCATAAATAAGACACAATACAGAAAATGATCTTAAAACAAAGCCCTGCTGCAGTTTCTCATGAAAGAATGTGTAATATTGATAAATGCAGCTATACATGCTGGAGATCCTCTATATTTAGAATTACATTTGTTTTTGGCTGTACATGTCTCTGCACGATTACTGATAGTCGTCACCAGAATCGCTAAATTTATTCTGCACCTGCCTCGAGTCCTAGAGATCTTCACAACTATCAACGTCAATAGACGTCACACGGGTTATTTTTAGGCCTAATTGAAATTGCTTTCCAAAAACTGCACTCACCTGCCTTGCTTATTGTTTGTTCTCGAAAAAGTCTTGATCTAGTTTAATCGACAACACCTACAACAATGATTTTGTCAATCTAGCAAATATATTCCTGGAATTTACGTATATTTTTAGGACAAAAAAAGTATTCAGAAAACGTGTAACGCACGAAAACGAAAAAAAAAAAATCTGAGGTTAAGCGATAAGTAAAAGCTGTATTTTTTCGGCAACTATAAAGGATGCGATATAGCAATAAATTATAAATTGTCGTATCTTGAATCGATCTGCTTTTTCAAATTATCTTTTCACGTTTTCGGCTCATTTTCAATTTGCTTTATTCAGATAACATAATTTGCATTTCAAATTTACCTCTCGCAGTATTTTTTCTTGAAATAATAAATATTTAATGCCAATGTTTGCATTCAAACAAATTAATTTGTTTTAGGTTTTTTCGTGATTTTTTTATTCTTTTTTAACTTTTTGTCGCACCTAGAAATACGTTGAAACCAGACAGTGTAAGCCGGTTTCAATTCCACTGGATTGAAGCTGGAGAGTTCGTTTTGAATGTATCTGAGTGACGCCCCGACTTCTAGAAACAACGTTAGTAACAACATATTCGAGAGAACAATAGGCCATCACTATGGAAACCTATCTCACAATAGGTGACGTATATGCAAATTACAGCAAGTAAAAGTTACTCGACAGCTAGAGTCTGCCTTCGGCTAGTCTTCGTTAATTCACGATTTAATGTCATACCCGTGCGAATTTCGAAAATAAAAAATCCCGAATGGTTTTGATTGAATTACGACGTGAATCTTTTGTTGGAATTCTTCACTCGATGTTACAAAGCTTGTGCCAATCGAGATCAATCAATTTCATTGACGAGTGCGATTCTTGTCTGACGTCAATACTCGCGTCAATGTGACGCACACGACTAAAATTAGACTCGATTCTGATTGGTTCATCTAAAATTCCGAACAGATCCCGAGGAATGAATCTTCATTTAAGGAGGACGCCCACTCCTTTCCGACACAAATCGAACAGGCTATTCACGAAGAGAGAGAGTCGACAAAACTAGGAACCGTTTTCCGAACATTTCAAGCAAGTCGTTGTTATTGCTGGCAATAACACGACGTTCACATAACTGTAGATCAGTTCAACAACAAGTACAACTATTTTCAAGTCATTTCTACTTACATTCAACAAAGATTTCAACATGATTACTATGTCCGAAGCGTTAGAAAACCTTGCTCAAGTTGCGACCGATCAACTGTTTGCCTTTGATACAACAAACTTTCTGACTCCACAACTTGCTCGTCAAGTTCCTTTAGGCAGTGAGGACTTTGTGACTGGACTAGATGAACCTACTAACATGTTTGGCGAGCCGATTGATTTCCACGATGCTTCAGTTACAGGTACTAACTTCGAACCATTTCATACACGTTGTTTACTTCGGAAGTACAAATATTTCGGGTCGCGTGGAACGGAGTGGGCAGTATTCGATTTAGAAACCACGTTTAACCTTATAAATGTTACGATTAAGTTCTTGTTTTTCCCGTGGCACCCTTTCAAAACATTTTTGTCTTGATGCGTGTTCAAGTCGTAATCTTGATAGCGCGTTGGACTAAGTGAAAATCACTCAACTTACGAACGTTTATTCTCCGCTATGCCTTTCCGAATTAATTTTTCATTTCAAGGTAGTTCTATTCTAGAACACACTAGAACAAACTTTAGGAACTTGATGTTCTATTTGTAATCTAACGTTTTTAGCATAATAATTATTGTCGTCGATTATTAACCTTACTTTGTGATTTGTTTTCCAGGAGATCTAGATTTTGGTTCTGTTCCCGAGATAAAACAAGAAATACAGCAGAAAGGTTGTCAACAAAGACTAGCACACTACAAGGGACCCAGTCTACATGACTTTACTACACTACCAACAGTATCAACACCACCACCAAGTAGTCAAGCATCTCCCTACAGTTCACCCGCCCATAACTGGTGGATTCCTGATCGTACTTTTCTAACACCACTGATCAGTCAGTCAGCCAGTACATGGAATCAATCGATAGTACAAGATCCTAAAATCCCTGTCAGTCAAGCACAAATTCCTGAACAACCACAACTTACTGACAACCACGAAGAAAGTATCCTTGTAAAGACACAAGGCAACATGATGCCACGAACAACTCAGCCACAAAATACAAGCCCTATGTTCATGGAATCATCTGTGACAGCTACACTTAACATGAAATGGCCCATCGTTGGCAGTCCTTTCCCTAACTTCATGCCAAATGAACAGACTTCAGTGTTAGATAAAATGTTAATGCCTAACAATGGAAATGTTGATTTTATTTCAACAACACCAACACCTCTAGCTACTAAACCAGCTGCAAGAGGACGTCCTGCCAAGGGTGGATCATCTATCTTAAAAGCAAAGCGTAGCAGTCCTACTGATGGCCGTTCACGAACACCACCTAGTGAACGACCCTATGCTTGCCCAGTAGAGACATGTCCACGACGTTTCTCAAGGTCTGATGAACTGACTAGACATATGCGTACACATACTGGTCACAAGCCCTTCCAATGTCGTATTTGTATGAGAAACTTCTCAAGATCTGATCATCTTACAACTCACATTAGAACCCACACAGGTGAAAAACCATTTGCCTGTGAAACTTGTGGACGACGATTTGCTCGCTCTGATGAACGACGTCGCCACATGAAGATTCATTTAAGAGAACAAGCTAAGAAAGAAGAAGAAGCAAGAAAAGCTCTGGCAGCTCAACAACAACAACAACAAAATGACTGTATTACATCACTACAGGGCAGGTCCCCTCAAGCTACTCCACCACCTATGCATATTCCAGTTACAACTGTGAATTCATTCTAAAAGAACTTTACTAAAGAACATTGCTGCTGGAACAGCTAAACTACAGTGCAGGCACTAACATAGGATTTTACAAATACTAGCAACTCTTTACAGTGCTGGCACTGTAAGACTTTATTATATTGTATTATAGACCATTGAGGGCTAGACCCCAACCAATCTATTTAATGAGTATATTATGAGCATAATAGGCTGGTCCTATTTCTTGTAAATAGTTTTCCCATAGTAGCAGGTTTGCAGGTCTGCCTGGACTACTCTCAAAGACCTATTTTGGTATGTTAGACATTCAAGTAACAGGAAAACATTCTGTAAAGTATTTACATTAATTTTGATCTTGATATTATTATTTGTTTCGGATCATCTTTGATAAAGGAAGGAAAACAGATTTGAAATAATAGTGATTTTCTTAATATACAATGCAAAGTGCAAAAAGAAAGTACTTTTGAAATTTATATTTGTGGGTGCAACCCAATTCATTCTTTCTATTCCTTTATCAAAGACAACGAAAATCCATTGAAATACAACATTGAATGTCATGCTGGTCGTGAACATTGAAGTCAGTGCAGGTAACTGATATTAAATAAAAACATTTTGAAAATAAAACTGTCTCTTTATTGGAATGTTATGCAAAGACATGCTTGACTTTATTGGAATGTCTTGCATGGCTACACTTGATAATGTGCCTTGCTGCTAGACAATACACTTGACTACATGCATCACAACTTTGTTTTGACAACACAGTTTGACTGAGAAACTAGAAATGGATCATTGCACACATCCTTGATAACACACAACAGTCCCACTATATTTATAATGAATACTAATTCAATGTGAAGAACAAAACTAAACTCACTGCAACCCTGAATATATGGAAAAATTATATGTTATGAAAACAATTTGAATTCGCATTGGCATGAAAATTGTCTAATATCACTACATACAGAAATCTGATTTTTTAACTAAACCATTTTTTAATTGTAAAAATAGAAACAATAAGAGAAAAATATGTCAAGATGTTTTTCACTGGAGATGTCATTTAAGACAATGCTGGAAAAACATGTCGGTTTTAAAATCAAAATGAATAACATCCTATATTTCAAATTGCTTGTGTTGGTGACACTCACTTTTATAATATTGAAACAGTTGCTTTCTTATTTACCACTGAAACCTATCATAGACACAATCATCACAAAAAGTCAAGTCTTAATGGCTTCAACCAAAATTCTTTTTATGTGAGAGAGATTAATAAAAAACATTAGTTCTAGAAAACAGCCATGGACAAAACAACAACCACTACTTAGCATAACAGATGCTTTAAAATTGTGGGTTTCACTTCACAGGTAAGTATTATTATTTTGTTTTTAGTTAAAATCGTCACAGACCCAAAACAGGTCATGAATAATAATAACAATAATAATAATAATAATAATATTTTTGAAAGTTCACTGAAACATATTTGAGCAAACAAAAAAATTACTTGGCAACTCTTATTATTGTTTATATATGATGTTATGATTGACAAGAGGTACAAGTTGACAAAGTATGTATATAAAATATGTGGTTGAAGCCTTTTTGTGGGGGATTAGCCATATTGTTCAACCACAAATACAAACATTCCAGACTATGCTGTTGGTTTAAATGTAACATTGGCAAAAATATTGTTAACATAAAAATGCATTCTTGGCTATTTTACTAAAACATATGCAAGTATATTAAGACAATTGAAGAGTTCAAAGCGAAAACGGCCTAAGTGCTCTTTTGGATAATTTTTTCGAATTTTCGAATTTTCACCAAATCAATCTAAAAAAGGCATCTGACGATCTAATTTGGTCTAAAAACAAACATCTTCTATTTTTTTCCGAAGAAATTGTTCGAAAAAGGTGAAATTCGGCCCGTAGTTACGCTTTCGCTTTGCTTGACAACCGTTCACTCTTGCGTGAAAAGCACAAATTTGTATAGGACGATAAAAATACCCGAGTGAATATGCATAAGTACAAATCTTAGAGTGCGCGCACTAAATAAATACCACTAAATAGTGTTATTTTATGCTAATTCTATTTTTGTTTTTTTTTTTGTTTTTTGTTTTTGTTTTTTTTTTTGTTTGTTTAATAAACGCTATTTACTAATCTCGACATCAGTGTTCATGGGGACGAATAAACCTATTAATATATATGTATTTTTTGGCTAAAAACTTGGCCTTCGAGCAAAAAGTTTAATATCCTAAGAAAATTCAGTCCTTCTTCTAATCTTATGCAAGTTTTTCAAGTTTTACTTCATTCTACTTACACCGCTAAATCACTACGAACATGCCTATTTCGAACTACACGTGTTTCGACAAAAATACCACTGCAATGCATTCTGGGAAATCAACCAAATTTTCGGCAGCCGCCATAGCCTCCCCCCATTTCAAGTTTTTTTTTATAAGTCTAACGCTACCTCGGAATTCTGCCGAATTTTCAGGCTTGTTGTGTTCTTTGATCGCCAAAACTTGCAAAAATAGCCGCGGCAGTCCGAGAATTTGCCTCTAAAACAGTCTTTAAGTGATGATTCGGCTTCAACGGTCGCCAAGATTCACGAGTGCGAAAAAAACACTAATTTTTACTCGAAATCATCTCAACTGCTTGATTTCTTTCAAACAGTAGACTCATCACAACTAGAAAGCTTAATGATGCTGTTCCAGAAGCGTTTAGAGGCAAATTAATAGCAAAAAACAATGACGAAATCACGAATGATGCGACTTCGTCAAAGTTCTGATTAGACTGAAAGCCTGTTTCAAACGTGTTAAACATGTTTACCAGTTTCATGCCTCCCCAGTAACACAAAAACACAGGATTGTTGACCGAAGTCAAAAAGAAACTACCCTGGACGAGCTTAAGGTTTGTACGACTCAAAAAATCCCTAAAATCGCCAAAAATGTCCTTTTTCGGACAATTTCTTCGGAAAAAAATAGAAGATGTTTGTTTTTAGACCAAATTAGATCGTCAGATGCCTTTTTTAGATTGATTTGGTGAAAATTCGAAAATTCGAAAAAATTATCCAAAAGAGCACTTAGGCCGTTTTCGCTTTGAACCCTTCAATTGATCCCAGAACAATTAACAAATATGTCAGTTGGACACAGATTTTTCTTTGCTTCTCTTATATTGACTGAATATGTTTGCTTTTTATAGAACTATACCATACATATGGTATAATATATTCAATACATGGATTACCCAAATGAAAGGAAAAAATGATGTGACCATGCAAAGAACTCAATGAAAGTCTGCATTAACAGATTTAATTGATATACTTTTGAGACTGTTGGTGAGATGGTTTGTGACAATACACATGTAGATGAAAATCAATATTTTTGATAGAGTAAAAATCTGTCAACTGAATCAGAGTTGCATTCAGGTACAATTCTTAAATACCCATGCAATGTTGTAACGACACTGACAATGAATATGGTCAGAATTACTGTTAGATTGTTTCTTTGTACACACATCAGTATTTATCACAACAATGTCTTTTGTTTACCCCATTTTATTCATTATTTATTTATTTCTTTTTCACTGTTTTTATGTCCTTTTTTGGTAAATCTTTTTAACTGCTTTTACATCCATGTCACACAACAAAACATTGATTTTCCTTCTATTTTTTTCTCTGAATCAAAGTAGTCATCAATTGTATTTTCAAATAATAAAATTAATAAAAAAGGTCCATGTCTTTGCTATCTAGATCGATTATAATTTTTATCTATGTATCTACAAGGATTTATAAATATTTTCGAAGCCACAAACTATAATTTTTCGGAAAATGTTATCAAGTTATGTTGTACGGTGTATCCAATAAAATATCTAGATTTGTTCTTTTGAGTGACTTTATGTTGTCTTATTTGTAACATAAATAAAAATAAATGTTACAACAGCATATTTTAGGGAAGTTTTGAATTTGACTAAAAAGTCTTTAAGCGATTTTTCCCTTCTATAAGACACTATAGGTTGGTTTGGGAAGATCATATAGTAATATTCTTGTATCGTTTGTAAATGATTGTTTAAAACCCACTTTACTTCATTTGAAGAGGATTTGCACCCCATAGCACTAACATTTCCCTTATGCATACATGCATCAACAACTCTGGGATCTATTGCCCCATACAATATTCTATACCAATAATGTTCCACTCACACATACATAGACAGTGATTTATGTGATTGTTTGTTTAAGGTAGTACCAGATCTTTAGGAATCGTCAAAGAATTTTTTTTTTAATTCTGTCATTTGAAGATTATTGTTGGGGGATTCAAATATTGGAAAAAAATTATGTAGTCACCATATTGGTTTTCAAGGTAAAAGACATCAAAAAGTGGTATTTTTCAGTTTTTTGTATGTTATTACAGAAAATCTACCTCAATCAGTAAATTGAAATCACTCCCATCCATTTAAAGAAGAAAAGCAAAAAAACTGTTTTGAACTATAGGTATTGAGTTTAGAAATCATATCAACATAAAAAATCCATCCAATATTTTATAAGTAGTGTAAAAAATAAATGGTAGAAAGCAACATTCCTTGCATTTGGCCAAATTATATGTGCAGGTGTAAAAATGTTGAAATTTGAGAAAATTGGTAAATGAACTTCTTTTTTTTCTCTTTATCTAAAGAATAGAATATGTAGAATTGAATAAAAAAGAAAAAAATGGTGGTCTCTGTGTTACTTTGGAGCTATAAGCTAAAAACCAGCGACAATTGTTGTAATTTCCATGTTTTGGACGGGAAACTTACTTCTATTTAGGTCCATATAAAGCATTTCAAAGTTGATTTTGAGTGAAAAGTCCACAAATGGCCAAATTTTGCCTTTAACGTATGGTTTCAATTTAGCTGTGCAGGAAATTTTATTCAGATCCACATGCACCAGCTGCATGCGCAGTAGCAAGGATCTGGTACTACCTTAAGTAATTGTGAGATGTCCCACCTGGCAATGACAAGTCTTTTGTTTTTCTGACACATAGAAGAACTATAAAAAAAGACTGGTCTCTGTTACCATAACAACAATCAAACATTGCACAAGGGTTGTTAGACTGATAATGTGCCCATTTGCTCTATAATAGCTTTGACCTCATTGAAGCAGTCTCAAGATAACATTAAATTAGACCAATGAAATTGCTATTAAAAAAATATTGTGCAAGGGACATACCCAAGAGACCAGCCACTCAAAACATGCTATTATATATAATGAATTGGCTGAGCAATGCGATACTTTTCACATAATATTCTTGAATTTTAGTCCAGGAATGTAGAAAACTTATTTGGAATCAACATTTAGGTCTATGATAAGGTCAGGGTTTTGAGAATTTACCAGCACACCATCCTGGAAACAAGGTTTCATTATGGGTTTGATCCCTGTGGTCTGACCAACACTCAGGGTTTTAAAATAATTGAGGAGAAATCACTGCATTTGTAATTACATCCACAAATGGTTAGAATTTTAGCCTTGTAGATGATGTGTATGTCCTATTGTTAGTTTACCAGTGCCTAGAGCAGAAATCCTCAAATCAAATCAAGGCTGGAAACATAACAGGCCAGACATACACAGGTCATAGTGACCTTTCAATTTCATTTCAAGTCCTTTGACCTGCCCTAATAATTCCATGTACATTTAAGCCCTGACTGATAATGCATGTATGTTTTAGCGTGGATGTGTTCTATATAGTATTGTGACAGTGAAATCAAGGATTAAGCTGTAATAATAAATAAAAATGGGAAAAAGTTGTATGCATCAACTCATGACAGGTCAGAAAGTTTTCGTCATTCAGTTTACTAAAGTTAATTCTCTACTAATGTTTTTTTAAAAAATTACCTTACAAATCTTCCGAGTGAAGAAGCTAGAGCTTCATTCGGCATAATGAAGAAAATGCAGAATTTTAGCCGTGACATTTTCTCTGTTCTTGTGAAACCTCTTCACACTGAAAAATGTGCGCATTTTTGAACAATTGTGTGCGTTAAAAATACGTCTAATAAAGATCGAAAGAAGAAGAATTCTGATTGGCCTAAATTTATTGTACACCAAATAAGGTGAATAGAAATTATCATGTTGAACATGAAGTTTTTTTATGGGGTGACACGTCAGCGGTAAGCGTACAAAATGGCGCGTAACTTTAAAGCCACCAATCAGAAGGCAATAAATAATGACAGAGAATCCCTGGTATTTTGTTGATGTTATTAAGATACCATAAGCGGTAGCCATGTTGGCAAAACTGCTTCTTTTGATTATTTATTTCCTGATTGTGTTTTTGGTTGCTCGAATACTTGATGTTTCATCAGCGTGGCTTGAAGCTGGTTGCCTCGCTACTCATTTCTTCGATCCGTTCACCCTCAGTGTTCGAAAACTGAAAGCTATTCTCGAACGACGAGGTGTGAGTTATACTGGAGTCGTTGAAAAGAATGAATTGGTTGATCTTGTCGAAGCATCAGGTGCTGTTATTGAGCCTGATTTATCCAGCCAAGATCAGGTAGATAATGAAGAAGATGGAGAGAAGTTTGAATTCACCGGGGCGTCGCACTTCTTTGAAGAAGTAGAAGATACCAAGGCTGGGAGTTGGTTGGTGGAAGTTATACCTCAAGGACATCGACCTTCATTAACACCTCAGCAATGGAAATCTTTGAAACGTAAAATAGCATGGTTTGGGATTAGAATCGGGACATTTAGATGCGAAAACGATCCATGGCTATGTCATAAATATCGATGGAAAAAGTCCGCCATATTTCTTTCAATGCCTCAGAGTAACCAGCCAAAAGGTAACGTCATATTCCAAACATACGACTCAACAAGTAGACCCAATGTGGACAATGTCTATCGATGGGTCAACTCACGATTATCGACAAAAGTGCAAGAAATAAGCGACTTGAATCAATTCCGTCTTCGACTGAAAAGTGAACTTGACCAAAACTACATTTATGTTGTTCTTTTTTCCACTCTGCCTGAGCCCCCAATGTATCTGACATCTCTCTCAATCAAATTCACAGGACGTGTCCGATTTGCATATTATAGATCCTTAGCAAAACAGCCCCGGTACTCTAAAGAACTTAGAGAGTTTAAAATTGAACGATTACCGACTCTTATGCTATTGACACCCGAAAAAGAATTTGTTTTTGGTCTTAGAAAAGGTGAGCAGATTGATTACAAAACAATGGATTTGTTTTTAAAAACTTTACATCCAGAAGTGAACGATCTGTTCCTTGGCGCTCTGATTGCAATGAACTTGTCATGTATATTAGAAGTGTTTATCATGAAAGGAGGGATACTCAGAAGGACATTCCAGTTAATGTGTTTATTGACCTTCTATAATACAAGTCTTATACTACTTTCATTGCCTGTCATTGGCTTGTTTCAACTACCTGGGTTAACACCTGTTCTTAATACTGCATTAAAACTATGCCGTTCTATAATGACCACAGATATGGCTGCTGTACTACGTAATGATTTCCTACTCTGCACCAAATATAAATGCATCACAATGATTGGCTATCTGATGTTTGGAGTATTGGTTGGTTGGATGAGAAAAAAATGGAAGCATTATTTTGGTGCAGATGATGACACGGATACTGACCCAAACACTGATTGGTTAACACAGGACTTAAACTACTTTTCTCAACTTGCCCAGTCCTTCTCCTACAGAAATCCACAAATTAATTATGCATCAACAAGCTTTGAAGATGGTTTTGAAATGCTGGTTAGACGACTAGCTGTGCCTGACCTCTGGTTACAACCTGTCTTTCCTACCGACTACATTCAACAGTTACCAACATGGTCATTCTGCTGTAAGAATGATATCCATGTCACTGATGAAAAGAATGGTCATGATACTCGATGTAATCAACTGGTTAATAAACCGCCAATTATGATAATGTGCAATGAGTGTGCAATATGCTTGGAAGCATTTGTGTATGGAGCAACAGTTCTTGGCTTACCATGTGGTCATTCATTCCATCAACAGTGTATCTGTATGTGGTTAACAAGTGGTACTACAATGGCACACCACTGTTGTCCAAGCTGCCGATGGCCTGCCTACATGTCAAAACCAATGCACTCTATACCTTGTCAAGATCAGCAGGCGCTTATTGATAATAACACTGATAATAACTAATATTACTATATTGATAATGAAACAGTGAAGTATGATTATTGGGTTGTATGTAAGGGAAAACAATGTTTGGTTGTAGCAAATGATAATAAAATTTTTGGAAAAGAATTCATACTGCAAAATAACAAACAATGCTTTTACAAGCAGTTTTCAAATAAATTCCTCATTTTTTGTACATCAACTAACTTGACACTTTTCATAAGCAACAGACAGATTATACTGTACCAAATTAAACAATAAAATAATATACTAGCAAGTCAATATCATACATCAAATATTTGATATTTTTTTCTCATTCATTTTTTCGTTACATACCCCAAACACATTTAAAAGTACTACTTTACAACATATTTCATATCTATTAGCGGATTTCTATTAAATTGTAAATGGTAGTTGTTTCAATTGGTTATGAGATCAACGACTCTGTGCCATATTGTTTAGACCATTTCAAGTCTGCTTTTTAGTGCAATTATATTGATTTCTACACTGACCTTTGATGAAACCATTGTTAATTTGCAAGACTTATGAAACAGTGAGGACAATTGAACCACAAACACTTGTCTTTATTTAGCTTTTTACTTCTTCAAATCCTCTAAAAAAGGACTGGACTCAAATGCACTGAATTAACAAAATGAAAACGTTTTTAAATTGATTCACTTAAAAGATGCAAGTCAAAAAAGTATCAAAAAAGCACAAAGCATTCACAGTTGGAGTGCCCTCACTGTAAAAGGAAACTAAAAATTTGACATAAATCAAGTTTTGTGTGAAAAGTAAAAATATTCCAACCAATGCTGGTTGTTTGTCAAATTTTCATGAATTATTCTATCATAATTTCAAGTAATGAACTCAATAAAATCGATAAAAATTAAAATTTATTATTTCCAGCTTTAAATTCACAGGCATGTTTGCATGAAAAAAAAATATGAAAAAATGAAAAAAAATTATATATTCATGTAAAAAAAAAATTGTCTGGAGGAGACATTGTTTTGGAGCCATGAAGGTTGAAGTTTTGAGCCTGAAGCCATTTCCATTTAATATTGCCTGGAGGCCTAAACCCCTTGAGGAGCCTGGCATGGTTTATGGTGGTTTTCAGGGGAAATAAACAGTCAAACAAACAAATCAACAAACATGGTCCAATCAAACCAAAACAAACAATAGCAAAAACACAAAACACATCAAGTAATTGTTTATTATTCAAAGTAAAAATGATTTTTCTACAAAAATTTAATGAAAAAATATATGATGGCTCAAATCACAGCATATCTATCTACAATATATTCTGACAGTATATTATATTAGTGATTATTAATGAATATCTATGCAAATAACTACTGAACCATGAACATCATTTGACTCTGTGTATGCATTCAAATCAGTCTTATATTTCACAATCTTCCAACTGTTCCCCCAGCATTTCTTCTCCTGACAAAGAACTTCCCTCTGGCTCGACACAACTGGTTTACTGTTTATTTAGATAGGAGAATAGTTATAAACTACCATCTGATCTCTCTAGCACCATAGAGTGTGTAGATCATATCCAACTATTTATTTAGATACAATGAGAATAGAGTCAAATGTTGTTCACACTAATCAGTGTTATTTCAAAATGTCACCAGGCACTCGGATATAATAAACGACACTATATTCAGTACATTTCAATAATTACATTTCTCGTAAAAGCTGCCTTTGAAAAGAAAAAATAAGAGCTGCAACACTTGCTATCCATATATACAATCCTGAACAACAAGTCCTAGTTTTAGTTCTTCTAGTCTTGGTGTCAATGGTATTATATACATATGTACATAACTATAATACTAGATATCCTGGATCTAAAGTATTCTGAAGATTCCATAACTATTTAAAAGAACAAAATGATATTCTCAAAATAAATAAACAAAAAAATAAGATGACTTTTTGCACTCTCATCTTTCAAATAATGAAAGAAAAAATAAAGTAATAATTAGCAATCTAGAAACGCTGACTAAGTTAATAGCTCCTTATATGATTTATCCATTGAATAAAGAATATCATAAATTGCACTCATATGCTGAATAGATTATAAAAACACACAGTTAAAAATGTATAAAATGATTGTTGTAGGTAAAGTCAGTGCAGTGTTTAATCAATTTCCCATGGTTTATCCTGTGAGTTGTGTAGATTAATGATGGTTGTGATTGGCATCAGTTCTCCACGTTCATCCTTGTACTTTTCTTCAAATTGACGGATGTCACTACCACATTCATACTTAAAAATATCAACAATTTTGTTCCACCGTGATATCTTGCTTTTTTGACTTAATTTCTGCTGTGATGACCACTGGCATACTGGTGGCATATCTCCAAGACCATTCTCCCAGAAATAGATCACATCTAATGCACTTACTCTGTTTGGCAGTATAAACTCAGGTGCTGGGCCGGATGGTGAAGTGACTCTACTGTCCACAGAATCATCATCTGCTGATTCAGAGTGATGATTAGTGTTCAGGTCTTGCATATCTGCCATTGTTGGGCCAGGTTTGTCTAGAGACAGTGGAAGGAAGTGTGACTGTGCAGGCTGTAAGGCTGGCTGTAATGGCGACTGTTGCATTGAACCATTCATATTCAATGGTAATGGCTTGAAGTAACTTACTGGCTCACTCTCCAGATCATACTTTGCCAAGATTGCAGAGATAGGTAACAGTTCACCTTTATGGTTTGTAAACCGTTGCTCAAACCTTTCCCAGCTGCCATGACAGTCTTTCCTGAAGATGTCCACAATCTTTTTCCATCGGAACAGCTTTGTTTCATGGCCAACACGATGGATTTTAGGCCATGTGCAGACTGGAGGAAATCGATCACAACCTTCTTCCCATAACTGCACTACATCTTTAGCAGTAACTTTACGTGGCAATTGGAACAGTTCCATTTTCATGCCACCTGGTGTCTCTTGAACAACACTTCCAGGGCTGAAACACATGGCAGTTGAGCCACTTTCTCTTGCATCGTGTATGGCAACAATAGTTGTGATAGGTAGTAATTCCCCTTTCTCATCAGTGAAAGCCCTTTCAAAGTCATCCATCTTACCATGGTAGTGATACTTGTAGATGTCGTAGATCTTGGCCCAACGGGAGAACTTGCTACGCTGACATGACTTCTGGGCAGGACTCCATGACGAGAGAGGTGGGACGTCACCATACCCTTCTTCCCACATTTGGATAACATCCTTGGCTGTGACTTTACGAGGAAGGATGAACTTGTCTTCTCGTCTATGGAACATACCAGTTTTGGAGTCTTGTGGGGAAAATGTACTATCTCCAGTTGTTGCTAGTGACAGTACATTTTCAGCATCACCAAGGTTTGGTATCTCAATCTTGACTTCAACTGGTTCTATTGTATGCTCTGCTTTGACAATAACTGTCTCATTACCAGCACCTTCAAATGAGGGATTGGGCATAAAATTTGAGATGACAGTAGAACTTCTTCTTGGCTCTATAGGATCAAATATGGGCCCTTGAACAGCATTTTCAGTATCATACTTTGCAATGATGGAAGAAATAGGCAATGGCTGACATTTTTCATTGTAATATTTTCTCTCAAAGTAATCCCAGTTGCGGTTGCAATCAGAGTTGAAAATGTCTACTATCTTTTTCCAGCGGAATATCTTTGTTTCCTGGCCGATACGCTGTGCTCTGGACCACTTGCCGACAGGAGGAAATTCTTCACAACCATTCTCCCACAAGTGAACAATATCTTTAGGTGTGACTTTTCTTGGCAGAGTGTATCTTACTTCCATAGAAGAATCTGGTTTGATTGTGGTGTTCTCTCTTGGAGTCTGTTCTCGTGCTGCCATGGATAACCCTCTCTTATAATGATCAAGAGAGTAGTCAGATAAGTTACTGTCGTCATCAATATACTGCCTTGATGATGACCTCTCATCATCATCACTTTTGTATCTAACTGGACTGTGGGAGCCATTTTCTTTGTTCAGTTGACTGGTCTGCAGGAAAGCTGGGGTCTGTTGGGTTTCAAACAAAGACAATATTGTGGTAACTGGAAGAACATCACCTTTGCTATCTGAGAAACTCTTCTCAAATTTACTCCAATCACCACTATAGCCACTCTGAAAGATATCCACCAGCTTTTTCCATCTTGAAATCTTGCTTTGCTGTCTTAGCTTCTGTGTCGGTGTCCAGTCTTTCAAAGGTGGGAAGTCATCACAGCCATATTCCCACAGGTGTAGCACTTCTCTAGCAGACACCCTACGGGGCAGCTCAAACGCTGTCACACCATTCTGTTTGTTTGTTAGTGGTGGTGTGGAAGGCAGTCTTGTGTAATCTGTCATGGTTATAGTGTCAGAGTTTGATGTAACATAGCTGGGAATAGATGCCGTAGCAATCACTTTTTTATCTGTAGGTGGTGTCTCTGGTGTGCTAACAACGTCTTCTCTAGTTTCCTGTGCTGTGCATGCCGGTGTTGGCATTCTCTGCAGCATAGACCCGCCACTAGTCAGAAGGTGATTTTGGGCTTCTACTAAATCATTCAGTTTCTTGTATGATTCTTCAAGAGCTTTGTTTTTGTTTTGTAATTGTCTGACTTGTTTTTCTAGACTGTCCAGTCTGCGTAGAAACTGTATGGGTACTGGTATGTTGGGATCAAGTACTATTGGTTCTTGTTCTCTGGGCTTCTTGGCTGGTATTAACCCAACTTGATGCATGTGATTCATCTCTTCATCACTCAAGATACCACCTTCTTCACCAAGACCTGATAAATAAAGACAATAAAAAACAACAACAACATAAGTATCAAATACAAAGTCAATTAAAACTAGATTACTACAAAATGCTGGGTATTTTCATTAATTTTCAATTTGAAATAGAAAGTCAAATGTACCCAAACAAATCCTAGCATATTATATCAAGCTGTTGTAGTCAGAGTTATGTAGAGATGGACATCAGAAAGGGTCCGAAAAAAAAAAGAAAGGCATGTTTGTGCATATGAGTTTATGAAATGTAAGAAGTTAAACAACAAGCAAAATATGTGACAGAAACACAACATAAAAATAATCAATGGAAAGCAAAATAGACACATCCACAAGATATAGCTAGGCTCTCTTACTTCCATGTCGGCTGCCATGTGGGCTATCCTGAGGGGTATCATGTGGGGTGTCCTGTGGGGTATGTCCAGGGACATCAGTATATACCGGTAATGGCTCTATACCAACATGGTGCTCTGTTGTAGTAATAGAATGAGACCCTTCACCATCTTCTGGATAGTTGTGATAGATCTGTACACTCTCTAGAGGCCTTCCATGGACATAAGCTTCTGGTTCATTATCATCTGTCTTGAGAATCTTTCTATCTTCTTCAGTTTCATTTTCTGCTTTCCTAGAAAATGAGCAAGCAATAATCATTGACTGGATGAATGACAAGATTAGCAAATGAATGAATAGTGAGGTAAATGAATAGGTGAATATCAAATGAATGAAACAATGAATGAATGAATAAATGAATGAATAGAAGGATGAATGAATGATTGATGAGATGACCAAATGAGTGATTGTTGCCTGTATTGAATAACCAAATTAAAATGGATGAATGAGCAGGTGAAGAAATAGTACAGGACTCAAATGAGTTACATGAATGTATGTATACTGTATAAAGAAATGAATTTATAGATGAATGAATGAATTGATGGATGAAGGCATGAATGAAAGTATGAATGAATAGTTAAGGTAGTTCGGGATCCACACTTCCCGCCGATAGAATTTTCTAAAACTTTTTCTAAATAAGGACTGACACATATAAAAAACAGAAATGAAATAAAAAATAGGGGTCACCGTTCTTCTTTTGGAACTGTGGGGGGTGGTAATAGGCCCATTTTTGCCCCATTTCAACTAAAAGAAGTAACAAATTTGTTGAAAATAATATTCTTGCGAACAAATTTGAAACTTTTTCACAAATCTGCTATAAGAGTCTGACAAAATGCTCCCTTCGCTATAGTTCTCATGGTTTACTTGTTGGAAAAGACATCGACTGAGATATTTTACGGAGATTTAAATGAAGAGCTTCATTAATTTTTTGTACACTTTACCACAAAAAAATCAAAATTACCATGTTTTAGTCTCGAAGACCATGCATTTTTTATTTCAAAATTTTAAAGCTGGGTTTATGCCAAATATAAAAATTGAAAAATAATTGGATGTCACCGTGCTAATTTTAGAGCTAAAAGCAAAAAACGCGCGGAAAATAAGATGATTTCAATGTTTTGGACGCGCGGGAATGGACACTAATTGCTTTTGAGGCCCGTATGCAATGCTATGATATTATTTTTTACCAAAAAGTTCAAGAATGGCCATATTTTGGCTCTAACAAAAAATTTCTTTTCAATCGCACGATAAATTTTATTTGATTTCATATGCGCGAGCAGGATGCGCAGTAGCAAGGGTCCCGAACTACCTTAAATATATAAAATAATGAATGAACAAAATGAAGGGAAAAAAAAGGAACCAGCTCATAAGGAAACTAAACAATTATGAAGAAATGAAAATTAATAACAGATGAATAACAAATAGAACATGAAAGATGAATGAATGTCATGAATAGTTGAATTAATGAATGTATAGACAAAATGACTGAGAGACAATAAATAACTTATGAACAGATGTAGTTATGAGTGTTGAGGCAAATGGAAGAAAGGAAAAAAGAGTTGATGAATAAATGAGGAGTATAAAAGACCAAACTAAAGAATAGACAAATATGAGTACAATAAAGCAATGAAAAATTATAAAATCAAAAAAACATTTATTGCAATCATAATTAAAAATCCAAGCTTATGATTACAGGATACTTCATAACCAGATCACATTAGAAAGATGAAAATAAGCATATGAATTAAAAGCAAAACATTAAATGAAAAAAGTAGCTAAGATCAATTTTTTATAGTGATGTCATTTTTTTATTGAAACAAATTGAAAACTGTATTGGATAACTGACATTTTCTAACAACATAAAGATCAAATGGAAGCATTCAACATAGAGTAACAAGTCCATGTGAAAAACAGTCTTTTATTAAACTTATCAAAAAATGTCAGTTTTAATCTGACCCTGGTTCGTTTTTTTATTATTTTAATTATGTGAATTTTTCTCTGCATGTCTATATTTCAAACCTTTGTCACTTTTTTGTGTATAAAAATTATTAAATTATTGTCTTAGTGTTTTGTCTTGTTTTTCTCTTAAGTGCCATTTTGTTATGAAATGCTTTTTTAACACCCGACATTCCACAACTTATGCAGGATGGTTTGTTAAAAGAGTTTAGCTCTGTTAAATCATCAAGTTGAAAATCTAGAAGGAAATTTACCTTTTTCTTGTTGGTTCATCATCCAGGGAGACTTCATATGGAATACCATCACTGTTTTCCTCGCTCTGTTAAATAATACATTTGATGGTTATGCATTTGAAATTCATTTGGGTATACATCAAAAGAATATTGCTTTAGGTATATCAAATATATGCATACATATTATATACATACTACCATTAGAAAATCTATAAGTTAAAGTTGACCATTAACTACCTTCCATACCATCTTCTTAATGATTTGATGGTTTTGATTATTTTTGATTTTCATTGAATTCTAATTTATACAATTACAATTCAAATGGCAAAACTAATATTCCTGTGAAAATTTCCAGATAGAATTGGAAAGAAACGAGAGCCTTAATTAACCATGGTATTAACGTATTTTGCTAATTAGTACTAGCTGAACTAATTCTTGAAAGGAAAATGCAAGGATAAACCAAATATAGCAAAGCAGTGATTAAACTTTGCGAACATTGAAAAATGAATAAAAAATGATCATTATCAGTGGACCAGAACAACAAAAAATGAATTAATATGCATTGTTCAAATAAAAGATAAGAAAGCTGCATAGCCATACACGGGAAATTAACTCATGTATAGTTAAATATATTTCAATGTAGTAAAATTTAATGAAAGAGCGAAAAAAACTTAGCAATTAACTTCGAGCTAACAACATCATTGAGATTACAATTGTTTTGGGAAATAATAACAGGCGTATATTAGCAACACAAAGTATTTCAAGAAAAATAAATAAAGATTCGCGAAACTTCGTAAATGGATGTAGCAAGAATATCAAGTTACAAACAACCATGAACATTGTAAAAAGTCTCATTTTTCATGTATTTGGACGTACAATTCATTTTTTTTCTTTGAGGAACAAAAATTCACAAAGATTATCAAAAGAACGGATATGAACCGAATCTTATTACTTATGCAAAAAGTATTACAATTCTAAACACAAACAATGGAGTTTTGTTGTCATAAAAAGGGCAGCTAGCGTATTCTAATTCAGCGACGAATTTCTAATGAATATAGGAATGTTGGCCTTCAAAAGCATTCTTGTAGTACTTGAAATTAAAACTTAAGATGGCACCAATGTTCAAATACATTACCAGTCGGGAAACTATGAGAAAAGTTTTTCACTTCCATCAAAATCCTATCGTGAAATGACAGAAAATATGCATACACAAATAGGTCAAATGATGCTTTTTAAACTAGCCGTTTTCCAGAAGTATTACTGCATCTATTTGCAGCCGTCTAAATGAGATATGATAGTTAAAGATGTAGTCAAATGCAGCGTGGTGGCGAGTCGATCAGTGAGGGTGATTAACGATAATGGCGGTCGGGCATGATCAACAACACCTCACATTCTACAACATCAACAACTTTGATTTCAAACGCTACTAACCATTTCTGTTGAGTCCTCTGTATTCGCATTTTCCGAAATCTTAGAGATTATAGAGTGCAGGTTCTCTCTGTTTTTGAATCTAGATGGAAAGCAAATCATTTAGAAAAAGAAAATTCAATTCAAAATCACAATTGTAAAAGCAAGATTCATTTCGCGTATGGTCACATGGCTTTCAACTCGAATCATCGTAAAACTTTCTCCAAGCTTGTTATTTTACAATAACATCACTTAAGCCGACGTAAAACTACTTATTGATGCCTACTCACCGTGGTCGTACTACATCTTGGACGGTTTCTTCCATTTCTATGTTTTCTAAAACGAAAAAATGAAAGCCCTTCAAATGGAAGAGAATTTGAAAGAAAGAGAGCTTTGTGTGCGGGGCTGCGCCCAGACCGCGCTTTCACGTGATGGACTAGGACTCACACCACAACGAGGCTATTCAGTAAACATCAACTTTCTATAGAAAATTATTTAGTTTTTCCACAAAAAACTCACTTTTATAAAATCAACTAGCTGATCGTTTCACCATATACCTGCAAATTTTTTAAAATAATAATGTCGGCAGGTAGACCACTCTAAATCCATTATCACGGTATTGAATGACAAGAGACTGGGGAGACCTACATGGGAGTGAGGTTCTAGATTATATGGCGGACGGAAGGGAATAAAAACTCATAATAATGAAAAATGAAGGTTAAAGCTACACGATCTTATTATAAAATATGTCGTTAGCGGCTGCTGATAAGCTATTAAAGATCTTTGAAGCTTTAAAGAACTATCGTGATGGTATTCCCGTTGTTGATTCAAACCCTCTAGCCAAGTAAGTATTTTCTTGACGGTCGATATATAAAATTCACCATCAGATCAATATAAACAGATGAAACCCTTTACGTAATTTAATTACTATCACATCGATAGATCCAACATAGCTACCTCTACAATACACACTGTCTGAGCTCAGAGATTGAACGCTTACATTATAATGTAATATTAATGGAGCTAGTCAATAATTCATCCACACAGCCGGTGCTTTGTCACCAAAGTTTCATAGGAGAAAAAAGGACAATTTATTTCCATTTTAATTTGTATTTTTATGTTTTTACGATAAATGAGTTTTAGTCTCCATGATTGTGATTTCTTACCATTAGCAGTTTTGTATAATAGCATGAACATAAGCAACTTAATTTATGGATGTATCAATCAATCAATCAATCAATCAATCAATCAATCAGTTATATTGATTAATTTAATTTTATGTAGTGCTTATACAGCGCGTTTTGCCTAATCTCTCAATACGTCCCCCCATTACTGGTTAATGTAAAAGTTTGGTGAGATGGGACCTCCAATATAACATCCTTATCAGAGAAGACTCAAACCCTAACAATATAAATCAAAGAACTTTCAATTATTAAATAATATATTCAAATATTCAATTCAACATCTCAAATCTGAGTGATGATTTGGCTGAGGGTCACAGCCTCCTAGTTGAGAGACCAAGCACTAGCTTCCAACTAAGCTAACCCACCAATAATTATCTATTCATTCAATCAATCAGTCAATCAATCAATCTGGCCAAGCTTATTTAATGTAAAGATCACAATATTGTAATATTTCCTTGATGCAGGAAGAAAGAGATTCTTTTATCTAAGAAAGACAGACTTGCTCACATTGGAAGCATCCCTGATCTGGTCTGCTCTGCACCAATCAAGTAAGTTATTACAACAGAAGATAACTAGGGAAACTATTACTCAAGAGTCATTTTCACATGAGTGGCAAATGGTATGGTTGCAATTATACCACTATTATATGGTAATTTAAACATTTTCTTAGAAATTGCAGCTATAATATACAATACTGTTTCCAACTCATATACAAAAACAACACTATGAAATGAGTGTTAAGCCGATTTACATGGTAGGATTTGTCACATGTGATTTGTATTATACAACTAGTCGTAACTTGTTGCACGCGACAAATCATACTGTGTATATAAGCCTTTAGTGTTTCTGTTAAAACCGCATGCAAGTGAAAGGCTAGCACATCCAATGCATCAAGTCAATGTAGTATATTCACATGTTTGCTTCATATTTCAATTCTTTCTACAACATGCTGCTGTCATATGATGCTTTGGTTAGAGAATACATTTCTACATAATACTGGGCTGTATAACCCATTTTGACACCAACCATTATATTGTAGGTCTTTACAAAAAAGATAATTTTATCATAATTTGAAACAATTAAAACATACCCGGAATATGAAGCAATAGATTTGTAGTAAAATATTATCATGAACATTGTTAAGGTTGACAGTTATTAACAAGTTATTAATGTACAAAAATGGTTGTTGTGCAAATTTGTGAAATGCTTTGTGTTTCTTAAATCAGAGGTCTTCAAGAGTTCCCCAAGCTTCTTGCTATTGCAGTGGATAGTTTACTAGCGTCATGTAATGATGATGAATCTGATGTAAGACTCGTTGCTGGAGAAGCACTAAACAAACTTATCAAGGTTAGTCTCCTTAGTGCTAGACAGTATAAAACATAATCAACTCAACTTGTAATTTTTTTGGTTATGTATTTGCACAGGATTTGCTGGATTCTAATCTTGCTCGTCTCCTTGTTGAATTATACAAAGAAATAAAAAAGGTAGTCATTTAAGTACATGATAATATTGTGACATTAATTGACATTCATAAACATGTATTGTACACAGTCAGTGTAATTATACGCTTTAGTGTGTTTATGGGCTTTGAAAGTCCTCATTGACTTACACTTAATCATCATTCATCAATAGAATGAGTCTGCAAGAAGCCTCAAAGCAGCTCTGACAAGATTTGCTGACATAGCTCACCTTATCAGACCACAAAAGTGCAGGTACTACTTTATTTATGGTATAATTATTTGTCACGGAAATCAATCTCATACTCAGAGCCCGCGTTTTTCCTCGCCAGCAGTGGATAACAAGGGCTCTGACATAATCCGATTTTTGTTAAAATTTGATTGGTCATTCAATTTTGACAACCACGCAAGCGCCAACAACCGGAAACACAAATAAACTTAAGCTAGATTTTGTGACCGTTTTTAGCAGTAGAAAATATCTAAAATATGATAAAAAAATTAAGTATGTACTTGTGAATCGCTATTTTCTTTACCTTCCTAAAGAATTTCAGCCAATTTGAAGCAATAGTTAGGAAATTATTTAATGTTTCACCCTTCGTCACACACGGCTGCCAACGGCCGACAGAATTTCTCTTCTAGCTCGTCGAAAATCACCAATTAACCTAAAATCCCTTCGGATTATGTTTACTCAATAAATAATCATTACAATCTATGAATTTTGTTCCAAAACTTCCACAATATCACTAGGAAAAATCAATTTTCATTGACGATATCGCCGTATGTTGATCGATGCGCCGATCGATGCTGGATATCGATTTCATCAGAATTACAACGGATTTTACTTTTAAATATCAGCTCTGACATAATCTCGATTCCCCATTGGTCGGTTTGTACATTGGCCGTAAAGGCACATGCGCAGCCGGAAGTCCAAAAAACCTTGGACTTTTCAGTGGATTATGCCAGAGTCCTTGTTTCGAGCCGCTGGCCGAAGTAACGAGGACTCGGGGTACGAGATTGCACGGAAATGGATTTTGATTTATATGACCCAAGATACTGTTTAATTGCTGTGTTGAGCCATTTGTTGCTAATTTGCTGCTAATTTGCTGCTATGTCTTCTGATCTATACTGTTTTGATGCCATAGGCCATTTGTTGTTAATTCGCTGCTATGTCTTCTGATCTATACTGTTTTGATGCCATAGGCCATTTGTTGCTACTTTGCTGCTATGTCTTCTGATCTATACTGTTTTGATATCATAGGCCATTTGTTGCTAATTCGCTGCTATGTCTTCTGATCTATACTGTTTTGATATCATAGGCCATTTGTTGCTAATTTGCTGCTATGTCTTCTGATCTATACTGTTTTGATATCATAGGCCATTTGTTGCTAATTTGCTGCTATGTCTTCTGATCTATACTGTTTTGATGCCATAGGCCATTTGTTGCTACTTTGCTGCTATGTCTTCTGATCTATACTGTTTTGATATCATAGGCCATTTGTTGCTAATTCGCTGCTATGTCTTCTGATCTATACTGTTTTGATATCATAGGCCATTTTTTGCTACTTTGCTGCTATGTCTTCTGATCTATACTGTTTTGATGCCATAGGCCATTTGTTGCTAATTTGCTGCGATGTCTTCTGATCTATACTGTTTTGATATCATAGGCCATTTGTTGCTAATTCGCTGCTATGTCTTCTGATCTATACTGTTTTGATGTCATAGGCCATTTGTTGCTAATTTGCTGCTATGTCTTCTGATCTATACTGTTTTGATGCCATAGGCCATTTGTTGCTAATTTGCTGCTATGTCTTCTGATCTATACTGTTTTGATGTCATAGGCCATTTGTTGCTAATTCGCTGCTATGTCTTCTGATCTATACTGTTTTGATGCCATAGGCCATTTGTTGCTACTTTGCTGCTATGTCTTCTGATCTATACTGTTTTGATGTCATAGGCCATTTGTTGCTAATTCGCTGCTATGTCTTCTGATCTATACTGTTTTGATGTCATAGGCCATTTGTTGCTAATTTGCTGCTATGTCTTCTGATCTATACTGTTTTGATGTCATAGGCCATTTGTTGCTAATTTGCTGCTATGTCTTCTGATCTATACTGTTTTGATGCCATAGGCCATTTGTTGCTAATTTGCTGCTATGTCTTCTGATCTATACTGTTTTGATGCCATAGGCCATTTGTTGCTAATTTGCTGCTATGTCTTCTGATCTATACTGTTTTGATGTCATAGGCCATTTGTTGCTAATTTGCTGCTATGTCTTCTGATCTATACTGTTTTGATGTCATAGGCCATTTGTTGCTACTTTGCTGCTATGTCTTCTGATCTATACTGTTTTGATGTCATAGGCCATTTGTTGCTAATTTGCTGCTATGTCTTCTGATCTATACTGTTTTGATATCATAGGCCATTTGTTGCTAATTTGCTGCTATGTCTTCTGATCTATACTGTTTTGATATCATAGGCCATTTGTTGCTAATTTGCTGCGATGTCTTCTGATCTATACTGTTTTGATGCCATAGGCCATTTGTTGCTAATTTGCTGCGATGTCTTCTGATCTATACTGTTTTGATATCATAGGCCATTTGTTGCTAATTTGCTACCATGTCTTGGGAGAATATGCTCAAGAACAGAAGATGCCTTGCAGGTAACTTCAATTCATAATGATTACAAGTATGTCATTACAGTCTCAATTTTATTATTGATATTGTTGCTGTAACACTTAGTTGATATTTCTTGGCTTTACCAGGAAGCCCTTGGCGTCGCCATACAAAAGATCTTCCCAGTTCTAGGAAGTTTTACAAGTGATGCAGAAGTGAAGGTAGAAAAATAGATTCTGTACCCCTTTTTAAATTGCCAAAATGAAGCTATTAATTTATCAGTTGGAATGTCAATCAGTCAGTCAGCAATTTAAATCACTCGTTCATGCAACCTATTATGTTTAATTAATTAATCAACTAAAGCTATTATTTAAAGTACATGTCAGCTTGAGAATAACCTGGGCAGTAAATTACAAGGTCCATTAATGAGTTGTATATTTTTGTTACAGCAACTGATGAAAGCTTTTATACCTAACCTTAAATCTAACCAAGCAACTACACGTCGTACAGCCAGCTCCTGTCTTGCTGTGATATGTCAGTATTCACGTAAACCAACAATGTTTTATGAATGGCTTATCAATATTCTACTAGGTAAGTAGTGCAGTTGTGTACTATTGAAATACCTATTAATTCACATGAATATTAAATCACTGAATAAGATCTTTACCTTCATTCTCAGTTGTTCGTTTGCATGCACCCATTTTGACTGTCTAGTTAGTTGGGAATCATTTACTTTTTCATCCATTAATTCAATGACTGACCAGCAGGTATAAATAATAATAATAATAATGTCTTTATTTAAAATATTAATCAGTAAAATTACATACCGATTAATTCAGGATTTATAAAAAATAGTATATATATAATATTTACAAAGTTACAGATTCTATAAAATATGGTTATATTATATATGCAAATTTAAGATTATAAATTATGTAGAAAATGAAGTCTATTTATATAAGAGTTTTTTAATTTTGGCAGCTATGATTGTGCCGCTAATTGGCTTGACCATCACACTGTCTAATTACATAACATTGAGTAATCATACAAATACCTTTTTGAGTAACACTCTTTTGGCATCAACAGTTCACTAACTCTTATAAAGAACAGGTAGTTCATCTTCCTCCTGGAAGATCATTGATGATAATTTTGTTACTTTGACATTACCTCAATAAACAGGCATTTTTCAATCATCAATTTGTCTGTTTACCTCTGCATTTCAATCATCATTGTTGTTTGCATCCAATTAATGTAATTAATAGATATGAGTTCACTTCCTCTAAAGGTTGCTAATATCTGACCATTTATCTTCTCTATCAAATAACTCAGGAATGGTTCTCCCACTACAAGATGCTAAACCATCCCATCTCTATCTTGGTGTGCTAAACTGTCTGAGAAAAATACTACCTCATCTTGAGGAGGCATTCTCCAAAGATGATGCTTTGAAAGGCAGTTTTGGTTCATACCGAAGCCTGCCTAGTGATGGTTCTAGTGAAAGTAAAGAAATGAACTTGAACCAGTTATTACAGGTTAAAAATGAGAGTTATTCTAGACACATTTATCTATGAATTGATCAGATTAATGCGATAAGCAATTATATCTTCACATTATTCCCATATTCATTTGTCTGTCTATTCATTCATTTATTCTTTCATTCATTCATTTATTCTTTCATTCATTCATTTATTCTTTCATTCATTTATTCTTTCATTCATTTATTCTTTCATTCATTTATTCTTTCATTCATTTATTCTTTCATTCATTTATTCTTTCATTCATGAATTAATTCTTTCATTCATTTATTCTTTCATTCATGAATTAATTCTTTCATTCATTTATTCTTTCATTCTTTTATTCTTTCATTCATTTATTCATCCATTCATCCATTGGTGTTTTCATTTGTTCATTCAATCCATGTTTTCATAGATCTAATGCATTGTCATTCCTTTCTGTTTGAACATATGTTTAAAAGCTAATGTCCTGTGTGATTTGGATTCAACAGATCTTTGAAGTGATAATGCAATGTACAAGGCACAGTGACCATAATGTAATCAATGCATCTCTAGAAACATTACATCAGCTGCTGCGCACTCCACCAACACCATTACTAAACCTTTTATTATCTCATGATGGTATTACACCTACTCTCAACCCTGATACTGTTGCTGTTGGTATGTAGTAAACATTGTTTTGAAATTGTTGCACATAAGCTACTGGACAAATGATGTTATACTAGTTTCTGATTATTTGAGTATATATTTTTTCTAAAGTAATGGCAATAGTTCATAACTAACAAGAGTATTATCAATTGGAACTATTAATGAACCATATCTTGTTTATTGACTGCAGATCAAGCAGAAGTGACGAGTGAAAGTGATTCAGCTGTAGAAGACATTGATAATGTATCAACTACAACAACTGACATTGAAAGTGTTTCAGATGTTACTGGTACATCAGGGTTTGTTTCACACGATGATGCATCATCCATAACTACTAGTCCTCCATCAATGACTGGCTCAACTGAGGAACTGACTAAGCAAATAAGCAAAATATCCACAGAATCTTCACCAGATGTACTTGATTCTGATGCTGACATTGAAGTTGATGTTGCAGAAGAAAGTGAAGATAGTTTTGATGATAAGATACTTAACTTATCTGGTCCAAGACTTAGTAGATCGTTATCTGATCCAGGTGTTGTTGGTGAGAGTGATGATGTTGATCATCCAATCACATCAGATGTAGATAACAGCCAATTACAAACAGAGATCCCTGATGATCCAATTGATGAGAATGCCAGATTGAATGATGATCTCGATGAGCTGAACCAAGAGATTCCTGAGGCTTTACGGACTGAGTCAATTAACACACAAGAAGTGCAAGTTCATGTGGAAAGTAGTTTTGAGATTGACACTGTTGCCTGTGTAGGGGTCCCTATGGTACATATTGTACGCGTGATGACGTCATTTCTGTTATCTGGTCGACCTGGTGAAGTCCTGCCTGATTCTAGTGTCCGTGTTAGTGTGAAGTCATTAGCAATTTCTTGTATTGCACAGGCTGTCAGATTACATCCTGAGTCGTTTCTAGTCAGTATTCTACCTAATGGCTCTAGTAATACTCAGCTAGTCAGAGATGTATTGCTGTTTAATGCTCATCCTGACCCTCAACTACGTGGTGGATTAGCTGCTGTGTTGAGTCACCTCATCTCTGCTGGATTAAAGAAAGGAAGGTACATACTCTAAACCATTTAAACCTGTATGCTAAAAAACGGATGCATGATATGGGTATTCCACAGCTCAGCATTTCATACAGTTTTATCAAATGTCAGTTCTGATTGGAAATTTAGGATAGCCCTATAACACAATCATTTTCATAAAATACAGATATAAATAGATGATATATTGGTTTCAGGATGGACTTCAATTTGTGGAGCGAGCAATGCTGTAGTGACTTCAACACAGGTTTGTATAAAAAATTATCAGTATGTATTTATATGCATTTATCAGTAAGTATATCCATCCTCATGGTTTCACAACATTATTTTTGACACTTTTATAAAGGTAATGTTCTCTTACTGTCAATATGATTATTTTGACTATAGACTGAGATGGACATGTGACTTTAAACTACCCAACACAATGTTATGATTGCTATTTCAGCTATTCTCAGCATTGAAAGGGTTGTGTCTATTTTGGGAGGAATCTTACAAGATGACATGCCTGTAGCTGTACGGCAAGCTTGCTCAGCTCTGAAGGTAATGTGCGTAAAAGCTGATTCATGTCATTGGTTTGTAGGTCAAGATAATGTACAGTATTTCAGGTATCTTTATGTAAAATACCAATAAAATGTGCTGATCTGTATTTCAGGGCTGTTTTTCATCACTATGTTCAAGCGAACACTGTCACTTGGTTCATGATCTTGTGAATGTTATCGTACAACTAAAAAAGAATACATACTGGCTTGTTAAGGTAAACTTTAGTCACAAGTATCTCTCTTTGCATATTGATGGATAACTAACTCTTAACTAACATGCCTTTTTAGGTTGAAGTACTGGAGCTTATTGAAGCAATGAACTTTAAGTAAGTTGTTTTAAAGTTTTTCTAGTGTGAGTAAAGCACACATTTTTACAATGCTGTCCTGCTAACAATATATACCAATACTAATTTTTGCTTTATACTTAATAGACTAATAACCTATTTAGAATCAAGCCCAGGCTTTCACTCAAAGGAAAAACCTGATAAATGTTTAAATGTGAGTAAAGCAATACATACTATACCAGTATGAGCCTTACAAAAAAGAGTTACGGATCAGTACATCAGTATATTAGTTGTTTTGTCTGTCTGTCCATTGCAGTACATCAGTATATTAGTTGTTTTGTCTGTCTGTCCATTGCAGTACATCAGTATATTAGTTGTCTGTCTGTCTGTCCATTGCAGTACATCAGTATATTAGTTGTTTTGTCTGTCTGTCCATTGCAGTACATCAGTATATTAGTTCTCTGTCTGTCTGTCCATTGCAGTACATCAGTATATTAGTTGTTTTGTCTGTCTGTCCATTGCAGTACATCAGTATATTAGTTGTTTTGTCTGTCTGTCCATTGCAGTACATCAGTATATTAGTTCTCTGTCTGTCTATCCATTGCAGTACATCAGTATATTAGTTCTCTGTCTGTCTATCCATTGCAGTACATCAGTATATTAGTTGTTGTTGTCTGTCTGTCCATTGCAGTACATCAGTATATTAGTTCTCTGTCTGTCTATCCATTGCAGTACATCAGTATATTAGTTGTTGTTGTCTGTCTGTCCATTGCAGTACATCAGTATATTAGTTCTCTGTCTGTCTATCCATTGCAGTACATCAGTATATTAGTTGTTGTTGTCTGTCTGTCCATTGCAGTACATCAGTATATTAGTTCTCTGTCTGTCTATCCATTGCAGTACATCAGTATATTAGTTGTCTGTCTGTCTGTCCATTGCAGTACATCAGTGTATTAGTTGTTTTGTCTGTCTATCCATTGCAGTACATCAGTATATTAGTTGTTTTGTCTGTCTGTCCATTGCAGTACATCAGTATATTAGTTGTCTGTCTGTCTGTCCATTGCAGTACATCAGTATATTAGTTCTCTGTCTGTCTGTCCATTGCAGTACATCAGTATATTAGTTCTCTGTCTGTCTGTCCATTGCAGTACATCAGTGTATTAGTTGTTTTGTCTGTCTGTCCATTGCAGTACATCAGTATATTAGTTGTCTGTCTGTCTGTCCATTGCAGTACATCAGTGTATTAGTTGTCTGTCTGTCTGTCCATTGCAGTACATCAGTGTATTAGTTGTTTTGTCTGTCTGTCCATTGCAGTACATCAGTATATTAGTTCTCTGTCTGTCTGTCCATTGCAGTACATCAGTGTATTAGTTGTTTTGTCTGTCTGTCCATTGCAGTACATCAGTATATTAGTTCTCTGTCTGTCTGTCCATTGCAGTACATCAGTGTATTAGTTGTTTTGTCTGTCTGTCCATTGCAGTACATCAGTATATTAGTTCTCTGTCTGTCTGTCCATTGCAGTACATCAGTGTATTAGTTGTTTTGTCTGTCTGTCCATTGCAGTACATCAGTATATTAGTTGTCTGTCTGTCTGTCCATTGCAGTACATCAGTGTATTAGTTGTCTGTCTGTCTGTCCATTGCAGTACATCAGTGTATTAGTTGTTTTGTCTGTCTGTCCATTGCAGTACATCAGTATATTAGTTCTCTGTCTGTCTGTCCATTGCAGTACATCAGTGTATTAGTTGTTTTGTCTGTCTGTCCATTGCAGTACATCAGTATATTAGTTCTCTGTCTGTCTGTCCATTGCAGTACATCAGTGTATTAGTTGTTTTGTCTGTCTGTCCATTGCAGTACATCAGTATATTAGTTGTCTGTCTGTCTGTCCATTGCAGTACATCAGTATATTAGTTCTCTGTCTGTCTATCCATTGCAGTACATCAGTATACAGAACATGATGCTTCATCATGTTGTATTCTACATGCTAAGTGATGATGATGGTAGAGTACGACATGCTGCCGCAAACTGCTGTGTCAAGTGAGTTTATAATGGAGATAATTGTAAAGATATGCAACTTAAAGCTGTATATTAAAAAGAATAATTTGCATATTTGGCCTGTATTACGGCAATACTAACAGCAAGGATTTTATCCAATGCTTGACAGAATCTCTAAATGCTTAGAACATCCCTAAGCATTCCTATAAAATAACCATTTCAACAAGTTACACCCAATGGATTCAGATAAGAAGATATGATTTTGTCTTTATTCCATATGTAGTTGTATGATAGATAGAAAGTGATGTATGATTTTCTTTTAGATTGATCCCTAATTTGATGCTGGCTGCATTGAATAGTAGACAAGCAGCCATTATCAACACTGTCTGCCATGACCTTGGTGAGTTGCAAATTGCTTTGCTGCAGTCTTTACCTAGTACTGAATGTTCTTAATCCCCTTTATTCTATCAATAAATCCACTGTAATTTGACAACGTTATTGGGCTTCATCTTAATTTGTATATAAGACTATACTCAATGCATTGAATTATTGCAAAGTATTTATTTACATCCTTAAGCCAGGGTTGAAACCCCTTTCTAATTTACTGAAGCATATTCATCATTCATTTTGTCAGGTAAATTGGACATTAGCAGAAATAATGAATCCAAAGAGAGACTGATCCTTAACAATTTAGCCGAGATAGTTTCCATAACAACAGAAATGCTCAATCACGCCACATCAAAATTTCAAGTGGTGAGTAAGTAAGATGTTAACTTTTACAGCACAATGCTGAAATACCTTTAGTTACCAACTATCAATTTATCCACATGTAGTAGCAACAAATTTATGCAATAAAAATATGCCATCATATTATATGATTATTCTCATAATATTTTCAAGTGCATTACTGGTCAATGTACATAAAGTGTTGATAATCTCAATGGTAGTGAAACAGGGTATGATAACAGTCGCAATTATGGTTGATGTCCTTCATGTTCCTTCAAGGTTGGATGTATCCATCTACTACATATTCTATCCCAGTCCTACCCAGTGGCTTGTTACCCAGAGGCCTGGGGCTGTACAGTAGCAATGCATTGTAGTACTCCATGTCACCTGTCTGGCAGCAGTAGCCCACCACGCCCTTCTAGTCCCAATATGTGCTGTACAGGAGGAGGTGGTACTTTAGCTTTTGCTGTTAGTAGTGTGTCATCGTCTTGGATAGCGTATGATTTGGTTGCTCATCAGAATCTCTTGCAGGTACAAAACATGAATTACTATGACAACAGTAATATGCAATAATGATGATGACAGTGATGGTAATGTTAATGGTGATCACGGCAGTGATGGTGAAGATTGTCACAATACCAAATAACATTGATAAATCAAATAATTATTGTTACTAGACAGTTCAATTGTCTCACAAATGTAGGCAACTGTTGAGACTGTTGATGTTTCATCTTCAAGCTGACATTCAGTAATAAGCATGGCATGATGATAATAGTGATAATACCAACAAGGTGAACTATCCTGTTTGTAATACCATTAGCTTGCAGGTCAGCTGTTGTTTGGTATTGCTGTATCAGGAATTCAAGTGTCTTGTAAGATGAGTCAGCAATCACAGTCAGAACAGCCAGCAGCTGCTGCCAGTGAGGCATGGAATGTGTTTAGTGATATAGCTATAGCACCAATAGCAGAGAAGTTTGTAGGCCATCTTGTCAGGTAAGACATAAATCAATGAATGAATAAATGAATGAATGAGAGGACGAATGAACGAAAGAATAGATGAATGAATGGATGAATGAATGAATGGATGAATGAATGAATGAATGAATGGATGAATGAATGAAAGGATGAATGAATGAAAAAAGAAATGAATCTGTCAAATAATGCTTCAATGAATGAATGAAAGAATGGATAAGTGAATGAGGGAGAAATAAAAAGGGGAATGTAATTTGATATATTGTTCTTGAGAATAACGTCTGTTTTTTTCAGGCTTCTCAATATCTTTTCTCACTTGATTGATGGAATGACACCAGGGGCCCATTCATTCAAGGTATTACATGACATGCATGCATACAGATGCTAAGAATGTTTGATTTTCATTTACTGATGGTTCAATTGTTTTTGTAGCTTCCATTCCCTGGTCAGAACAAAGACAAGGCTAGTCCGTCCCCAGCAGCGACATCACCACAACCATCATCCACTTCATCTCCCAGCCATGTATCTGCAGTACCTAAGCGTCTTCTCAAATCAAAACGAGCTCTCTCAGAGGCTGACCTATCTACTACTGACAAATCACCATCTAAAGGGGGAGGGGGTCATGGTTCTGATAGTGAACAAATCCAACCCCCCAACCCTCCCCCTAAGAGTACTATTGGTACATTTCATACTTCACCTCATTATATGAAACTGTATGACATTTTAAAAGGAACTTACCGTAATTACCAGGTTAGTTGCTATGGTAACCAGGTATTATATGGTATTTACTATGTGCATATAAGTACAGTGACATTACATTGCCATTTTTCATAGTGCTTTCTTTATGTTTGTAGGTCACCCTTGCTGCACAGGACAAGTTTGTGAGTTTTCTTCGCTGTGTTCTTGAAGTGCTATCGCGTTTCTTGGAGGTTGCTTCATTCACAGATGTAGGCAAGGTATAATGCTATGAATATTACTAACTTCATGCAAATTTATGCCATTTTGCAAGAACTTGCTTGCTAACAATCATTCCAAAAATATCATTTCACCAGATGAACACAATTCAATAATGAAAAATGATATCTGGATTCAAATCATTAAACTGAATTAAATTGACCTCTGTAGTACTTAGCATTTTACGATTGTTGTTGGTTTTCAGCATGTTGAAGAGATTCTTGGCTATCTTCAAGTCTGTGTTAAAGTGGAACCTTGTAAGACATTTCTAAATGTACAGCAGGTAAATATGTATTTGTTGTATTAATGACAAAGAATCAAACTTATGATTACAACTCTGCTTAACATACTACTCACCCACCAGTCGACTTAACTATCAAGTTATTTGGCTTGTTTAATTGTAGCAGGTGTTGTGCTGTCTGAGTGTTCTTTTAACAATGTGCTGTAATCAAGGCTTCTTGTGTATTTGTAGCTATTGAGAGCCATGTTTGGTATTAATGCAGTATCTCAGCCAGAGCTTGTCCAGTCACCTGTATTTCCAGTCTGCCTGGAATCAACGCTCATCAATTTGCCAGGAAACAAATCACTACAGTTCCAGTATGAGAGTGATGGGAGTCTATACCAAGAACTATTTGAATTCCCACAAGTCATGTATCGACAGTCTATTGAGAAGAATGTATCAAAAGATGAAGAAACAGAAAGCTCATTTAAAAAGTAAATATCATGAGCTTTGCCAATGATCATCTTCAACAACACTATGTAGTAGTATTACAATATTATTAGCAACATAATTTGTGTCATTATAAATGTCAATACAGTATACAGGGACATTCGTAGACTTTATCGACTTAACCAGCATTGTCTCCAGTTTCGAAGTATGTTATCTGTACAAGCATCTGCATTAGTGAAAATAAATAATAGTCATTTGAGGGTGCACTCACCCTTAACTCATATCCCTCATACATGACATGTATCTAGTGTATCTGAAATCTGGTTCTCTTCTAATCAACAATCTATAATGTATTGGTCTATTTTCTAGGGGTATTGGTAGTTTATTCCAAAAGATTCGCAAGAGAACAGGCTCATTCATCCGTCCCACAGTCAAGATTGACAAGGTACCGTAATCATGCTCATAACCAAGTTAATATAGTCAAGATATTGTAGTCACATTAATTGTGGAGCACTCTTTGATTTTGCTTTCTTTCTTTGTTAGCAATCACCTATCCATTCATTTATCCGTCTGTTTGAGCCTCTGGTAATAAGAGCTTTAAAAGAATTCACCATCAGTACATCCATCAGCCTACAGCAACATGTGCTTAGTTTATTGGCCCAGCTCGTCAAGCTACGTGTCAATTATGCCCTACTTGATGCTGATCAGGTATTGATATTTCATGTCCTCCGATATATAGTTGTTAGTTCAATCTTTTTAATATTAGCTGTCAACTCATAAAACTGGATGTGATGTATACAATATGAGCAGGCAATCTGAATAAAAATTTGAAACAGCGAGCTGCAAGTGAATATTGTGTATTACTTAATGTCTAGATTGATGCTGCTATTTTAGATTTAAATTTTTGAAATAAGATGTAATATTTCAAGCTAAAGGCTTATGCAAATCAGGAAGAAATCTGTATCAGTACTCACAGATGCCTTCACGGTAGTGATTTTGCATTGTTACAGTATTGTTCAATGTTCATGAATTAGTAATGAGTTTGAAAAGAGTTTTTGGTTTTGTTGTAGGTCTTTATAACATATGTCCAGAAACAGTTTGAATTTGTTGATGCAGGACAAATAAAGTAAGCTGTGTTATCCCAACTACCAACATCATAGCTATCATCATGATTATACTGTATCATCATCATCTCAATTATCATTGCATCATTGCAGCCATCATCATTATCATCATCGTCATCTCAATTATCATTGCATCATTGCATCCATTACCATAAGGTTTACCATCGTCAACATCATCATCAAACATTGATCATATTATTAAACATTGTGTTGTCATGCTTATACAAATGATTATTTTGTCTTTCAGGCACTGTGAGGTATTTTTACCATTCGTTTTCCAGTTTTTAGTTCTGTTATCATATGAATGTTTTCAGCCCAAGTATAACCAGGCTAAGGCCATAGTAGGGATGCCCAAAGTCATCCAACTGTGTGATGGTTTGATGGCTAGTGGACAGTCTGCTAAAACACATGGTAAGATACCAGAAATTGTGATGGTGGTGTTGGCAATGGTGATTGATAATGGTGGTGATAGTCTGTAGGAGCATCAATTCATTGATAACTCATTGTTTGTTACAGACTAACACTATCTCTTCTTTTACTCTCCTAAAGCTATTCCAGCTCTACAGCCTATTGTACATGATCTATTCATGCTAAGAACCCTGGGGAAAGCTGACTCAGGTAAAGAAGTAGAGACACAACGAGAAGTGGTTGTGTCCATGCTACTGAGACTGGTGCAGTATTCTGAGGTAATTCACATCCTGCCTATACTTTCTATTTCCCAGCTGATGGGCAAATGATAATTTTATGATTATGTATTTTATGATCATAATTATTACACTATCAATTCCTGGCCTGTGATGTCATAACACAATAGTTGCAGAATTAAAATAAATCTTGTTACACTTTGCAAGAGATGTGAATACCTCTGAAGCATGCTATCAGTATGATTGATTTGTCAACTGATTGATGATCGATGTAGGTTCTTGAGATGTTGGCAATGGTTTTAAACTGCTATCAACGAGAAGATGAAGACAAATGGAAGAAGATGTCAAGACAAGTGATAGATATGGTTCTGCCATTATTAGCTAAACAACAGGTATTTCTTGCATTCTGTCAACATCAGGGAATATTTCACCTTTATGTCTCAATGCTTTTTACAATCCCTATTGTTTGTAGTAAACTGGTTAAACATGAAGTTGATAAGTAATTACAGCCTCAGTTGTTTGTTTAAGTTTCCCCTGGATTATCATAATTAGACGATCATACAAACATCAAGAAGTTTAAAGGTATGATTCATACCATTCCATTGATGTGTTTATTATTGGTCACCAGGCTTTTGTAGAGAATGAAAGTGGTTTTGCTGCATTAGAAGGAGTGTTCCAATCAGTGTCTCCAGTCTCTCTCCGCCCTGCTGATGTTATCTTGAAGGTCTTATTTATTCCAGTCAATATTGTAAGTACTCAAAGTAAATCCAATAATATGATTAGATATAGTTAGGTTACATATTTGCAGGTTTTTAATGCTGACACTTCATGTTTGTAACCTAGACAACTCTGCTGACCCTGGAGCGCTGGCTCACTATGATATTGGTTCTACTTCACACTATTCAGTGTCATGTGAGTGAAGAGCAGCTGCTGTCCCGCATGAAGCAATTGGGAATCAAATCCGATGTATTGGAGAGATTGGTGGATCAGACATTAGATGAAGAAGAGTTAGTGTTGTATGAACAGAATGCTGATACTCCAGAAGAGGTTTGATGTCTGATAGTATTTGTATTTATGTTGTTAGCTTGGTTGGTGTTATCGATGTCACTTCTATCGCTATTTATTGCATGTTGCTGTTGATGCTGTAATAAGTATCCAGTAGTTTTTGTTGACATATTCTGCTTTGATTTATAATGTAAATGGTGTCATTTTTGTTGTTTTACTATATAGTCATTGTGTGTTGTTTATTAGTTCATTTTCCATCTGTTGTACAGATATTCAGCCTATTCCTGTTACAAGCATTGCATATCACAGTACAGCGTATTGTGTCGTTATCAACCCACCATCATCACAAAGCTTCATCAGTATTCCTTCACAAACAGTACTGCCGGCTTGCTGTCTCTGTCAACCACATGTTTAAATCTGGTAAGATAGTCTATTATTAATGTCAGTAGGGCATTTTTGGCAACTAATAGTAATATGGAAAACTATGTTGCTTTTGAACTCTTTGCCATAGATAATAAACAATGATACTTTCTGAATATGAGTCTTGTGCAGAATATGTACCAAATGTTTACTAAACATAATATACCTTTTCTTTGTTTTACAGAAAACTACTCTCGTATCACCACGGCAACATCTTTGTTATGCAACAGTCTGCCACCACATCCATTTATAGTCCAGATCAATACATGTCTGTCAAAACTCATCCTGACCCACTCCCTGTTAGTACTACATTGGGCTGATGTCCTGAGATGCCTTTCTTTCAGTGATTCAAAATACTGGTATAACCTGATACAATCCGGTTTACCAGCTCAACAAGGTATTACATCATCAGGAAGATGCATGTTTGATTAAAAAACTTTTGTTCAGACTATTATGACTAGAATCAAATGAATATTCTCTTTTAGACACTAAAGAATCAAGAGGCTCAGTTCAGTCAATCAACAGAGAGATGACCAAGCAAGCTGCCATATTGTTGTACTGTAAACTATTGGTTGCTAAAGAATTGGTAAGTAACAATCGATAGACTGTATTTGTTTTTAGCTTACCAGTTTTTAACTTGTTTGACTTGTTAAACAGGATCAACCTGGTTCTAGCTTGTCAGATGTATCTGTATTGCTGCAGTTGTATCTTGATGACTTGATTCATCTTGATAGTGAGTCTCCAGTTGCTAAGTTACTAAGGTAAACAAACAATAGATACTTTGTGAATTATATTATTACCGGCAGGTAGATGTTGCAGTACAGCAAGTCATAATTGTTGTTATTGATTTCAAACTCTTCTTATTTCAGCATCCTTCACAGAAGTGAAGAAGGGAGCCGAACTTTATTGGAGACATTCATAGCAAGTCACACACAACAGGCAGAGAAACATTCAATAGAGGTATTCCAGTAGTACACATCACCACTATCCCCACATAGTAACAAGTCTAATGTTAGTTGTCTTGTATTGTTTGCCAGGGTTGTTTCGTCAAACATCTTGTCTGTTGTTTATCCAATGTACACAGTTCACAGACCTGTCTCCTACTCAAGATTCTTGCTGAGTTCTTCCTTGATTCACACTGTCGATCTCTCACACGTCTTGTAGAGAATAACATCTGTAATCGACTGGAAATGGAGATAGCCAGACTTAAGGTTGTATTAGAATTACATTAATTTTCCAAAAATTGTGAAGTGACTTTATTTGAGTGTATCATTCTAGTTATTGTATTATTTGCTTAAATTGTATATATCACTTTTATATTTATTTTATATTTCTTCTCCACTATAATGCATTGTTGAATGATAGTTATATTAGAATAAATTGACTATATTCAAAATGACTCCAAATTCTGCTTTTAGGATCCCAATAATGAGACGTCAACAGATGAATTGACAGCTGTTTGTCATCTCATGGCATCAAAGAAAAGAATACAAAGGTGATCATTATCTCATGGTTAGCTTAGCTTTTGCCTTCTGACCATGATTGTTTTTCATGTTCTTATGTTTTATGGTATGGCTGGATGTATTGATTCACAAAAAGTGAAATCGAATTGAATTGAGTGATTGTGAATACTAATTGTCATCAATGTTTTTTATTCAGAAATCCTCGACTGTATTCTCTAGTCCATCATATATTGTCTACACAATCAAGTACACCAGATATGTCCAGGACAGCACAGTTGATGACCAGCTTCAAGGATTATACCATTGACCAGGTATTGACTGGATGCTGAAGACTGGGTACACTAAGTCTAGACCTGGTCTACTTATTTGAATGACTGAAATGTAGTATTTTGAATATCTGCCATATGAGGGTCATGGATTGAATTTAAAGTTCAATTTGAAAGATATTGGCAACAATAAGCACACAAAAAAAACAATAAAGATATGTTTCAATGTCAGTTCCAGTTAGTGGCTTTTGCAATACCAGTGTGCAGTCATTTTTTACTAGGAATAATCTAATCTGGTGTCATCATTTACCCCCAACAGGAGTGGTATACAAGTCTTTTGTCTCACTGTTGCTGTAGTTCTGATCTTCAAGATAATTCATTTAAACCCAAATGTACACAGGAAACTATCCATCTTTTGAGTGCTTTGGATTTTACTACAGTTTGTGATATCATGAGCAGCAAGGTGAGGCTTCATTTGTTCCTGTTCATGTTGGTCTTGGTTATGCTGCCAGTGTCATTATTCGTGGTAGTGCATCTGTTGTTGATGTCCGTACCAGTTGGTGTTCCGGTTAACATTATAATACAATTGTTTTTTCCAGGATTTTGATATGTCTCTCTTAGAAGACTGTATCCTACATGGAGTAGAACGAACTCAGCAATTTACATCAAGGAGACTTAGTATTGAGGTATGTACAGGAGCAGTCTGTATTCTTATACATCATTAACTCTCTTAAATCTACATCTACATTTTATCTTGTCATAACATTCATATTTAAATAATTTATGTTAAAAAGAATTGATATGTATAAAGTTGGTTAATTTGGTATTGTTCCTATTTACTGGATACGCTTAATCAATTTCAAGTGCTCTCAAACTATTTTTTTAAGGGTAACATTAGCCAGCCATATGAGAACATGGAACACTTTGAGAACACTGGTGTTGACCATTTACTACTTGCAGCTAAACTCACCATGTTTAGGCACATGTATCACATGGTTCAAGATTCCATGGCAACCGTGCCTTGTGAAGGTAAGCAGACCTGCCACTAATGGGTTGTTGAGACAGATTTAAGTAATGATGTTGTGTGATTTTGCTGAGTGAAGTAGGCTGTTGGTGGAAATATGTGAAGTTTAAATGGTTTTACCTTAAGGTGTTAATAAAGTTGGTTTGTTATAGACTGACACAATCTTCTGGGTGTCTGCAGTTATTTGAGAAAAATTATTGTTGAGTTAATTAATTTGTTTATTTATCTAAACCTTATTCTGTGTTTTGTTCATTTTTCACAGCTCAACATGAAAGTTCTCATGCTTCTCGTATCATCATTGATAAAGATAAATTCATGGTGAATTACAGAGACAAGGAACAGTGTGTAGTAGATCTTGCTAGAGCTGTTGTGTCTTACATTACTGTGATAGTTGCTCTACCAAGACAATGTAACCTCACTAATGATGAGATAAGCTGCCTTTGTAGGTTCATCTTTCTGCCATTAAATGTAAGTCTTTACTGAAACGAGGAGCCTTCTTGTGTCCACCAACACATTCCCTTTCTCTATTCACCTATCATGTCTTGATTTACTCAGACACATATTATTTATCAATGTATTAAATACAATTATCATCCCCTCATTTCTTTATTAGGTCAATAAACATGACTTTTTGTCATGCATATTGTTTATTTGTGGCCAGAGTGGAATCATTTGGGTGAACTCACAATCATTTAAAAGCTATGTTATTATCATTATCAGCAATATCCTAAATCAAAATTTATAAATTATAAAAATCACTATAAAAAAGGAGGCAGTTTGGCCTTGTTGACGAAACTAATATTATTGCTTAACATTTTTCTCAGATGGTGTACAGCAGATTTATTGAAGGAATCTTACCTAGTACAGTAGAACTCAAAATATCACTGAACTGCCTTGGAAAGGTATTCTTATGTAAATAAACAAATATACAGTGTTATAGGGAACCTTTTAGAATTGAAGGCACCATTGTCCAACAACACATGAATCCCATTCAATCCACTGTTTAATACCATTCCTAAGTTATGAACAGAGCACTGCAACACCTTACTGCAGTCTTCAGAGATATAATATATTAATTAATAATAATAATAATAATATAATAATATAATAATATAATAATAATATAATAATAATATAATAATAATAATAATAATAATATAATAATAATAATAATAATAATAATAATAATAATAATAATAATAATAATAATAATAATAATAATATATTGTTTATCAACCAAACAAATTGTTATGTGAATGTGCCAAGCCAAATCACAATTGCAATTATTGCTATATAGTTTATACAAGTTCTATTGGAAGAATGGTTAACGGTGTTCTAGTTGCTAAATAGATAACAAAGGCTTCTAGTATAGCAGCTACATTATTACAGAACTATTGTGTTGACTATGGTGTTATGATTTTAGTGTATAACAGTAATGTGTGTTTTTAGATTCTCATGATGGATTACAGTCAAAGTGTTAATAACGTAGAGTATGTCACACTAGTATGTCAAGCCATCAATCATGTCTATGCTTTGGTTAGAGCAGGTGAGATGATGCAATAGAATCATTTGTAATCTGAGTGACAGTTCCAGGAAATGTCCATATATAGCACTAATATCTTGTGTTTAAGTTTTAAAGTTTTAGGTGTGTAGCATTTATTGAAGCCTATCTATCTGAGATAGAATATTTTGTAGATATCATCCAAGTGTGCTATTTTGGGTCAATACAATCTCTGCTGTATTTACTTGAATCTATAACCACTAATTATTTTAGAATGGAACTGAATGAATTCCTTCCATATAATGTATCTTGGATGTTTTGCTAAGCAACAAATGCTATATTTTGTTTGTATAGTCTCTACCAATGGCAGTGAGAAGTTAGTCCATGATATCACTGAGAGCAGCCCAAGCACTGACCGTGAAGATGGTAAGAAATCACATACAGACAGACAGACAGACAGACAGACAGACAGACAGACAGATAGACTAATGCACATTATTGATATTATGATAGAGCAATAAATAAACTAACAAACAATCCAGAACCAGAGAGACACAAGTACAGTACTATTACTATCTCCATAACAATTTACCAATCAATCAATTAATGTTCTTCCTTCATAGAATTCCAGTCAATCACAGTAGCATGTGACCAGATATCAGACCTTGTCAGTTATACATACAGTTACCTAAGACCTGGCTCCCAGTCCTGCTCAGTTCTTCCTCAATTTCTGTACGAACCATTCAGACTGGCTATCATAGGCCTGGCCAGGCGACCGCTGGTTAACAGTTATGCCCGCACTCCTCCTATTGTCTGGAAACTGGGATGGATGCCGACACCTGAAGGACCATTAAAGACAGAATTGCCTCCATTACCAATAGAAATACTGAAAGAGAAGGATGTCTTGAATGAGTTTGTTATGAGAGTCAATACCCTAGGTTAGTAGATCTCTAGGTTCACCAACCAACAAGCTTGAAAGCATCAAGTACCATTTTATTAAGAGAAAGGCTTGTATGATAGTTCATTTACTGCAAAACTAGTGAATATAGATGACAAATCAAACCAGTACACAATTGAATGATTGGATGTAATAGGAGTATGTCAATGTTTATGACAATTCTTGCTGTACCACTACAGCATAATATTTAGTGTTTTTGTTTTTATAGGGTGGATCAGCCGTCAACAGTTTGAAGAGACATGGGCTGCATTACTTGGTGTACTCAGCTCACCACCCCTCCCTGAAAACGTCACTCCAGAGGTATGTCAATAGGTGGTAGTTGCCCCTCCCTGAAAATGTCACTCCAGAGATACGTCAATAGGTGCTAGTTGCCCCTCCCTGAAAACGTCAGTCCAGAGATAGGTCAATAGGTGCTAGTTGCCCCTCCCTGAAAAACATCACTCCAGAGACATGTTCATAGGTGATAGTTGCCCCTCCCTGAAAACGTCACTCCAGAGGTATGTTAATAGATGCTTGTTGCCCCTCTCTGAAAATGTTACTCCAGAAGTATGTATTTATTACTTGAGTCTTTCATTCTTATCAAATTTACTAAATGGCATCTTGACTTTGTTTGTCAATCTACAGGAAGATATGGAGGCATCTCATTCTTGTTGTTTAGCTGTGCAATGCATAGCTTCTCTTCTACAACAAACAACACTATACCCACACCCTGGTAACAGCTCAGCCAGTGGTTTCTTACACAGCCCTAGACACAGGGACTTACCTTTCCTTAGTAGCAGGTAATTGTAGATATGTTACCATAGTTACTTGTCACCATAGCAACACCAAGTGCATGGGGATAAGACTTTCCACAATAACAACATTGTTGTTTCTCTTTTCAGGGCTGGTAAAAAGTTGTCAGTGGTGAGAGGTTTGGTAGAAGAAGAGTTTATAAATACCTGTTGTATAGGGTAAGTCCAGTATCTCAACTCATTACCACAGACCACAATAATTGTACACTTACTATATGTGTTATCGTATATCTGGTCCAGTATCTAAACACATTACCACTGACCACAATAATTGTACACTTACTATATGTGTGACCACAGTGATTGCATGCTAACCATATTTTATATTTACTAGTGCTGGTAGGTCATATCTTACTCGAGATGATGTCAGACAAGAACAGTCAGCAAGTGTTCATCGATCTAATAGTTTCATCAGTAGTCATGGTAACACAGCCACATGGAGTAGTAACAAGTTAATTTTTGATAATCCCCTGTATGGTCAGAACGTGGACAGGATCCTTGGTTTCCATGACTACACATTTGGTCAGGTAAGTGACAAGTGTTTGTTTATGTCTTTCTGTATACACATCGTGTTAAGGTCATGGGTACAGATGTTTCTTACAACTGTCTGTACTACAAGGAGAGTATTTCACTATTTCATTCTTCACAGAAAGGGTTCATACAGCTTGGTAACATACATTTGGCTCTTTTCTTGTGTTTCTACACTTATTTTGCATTTTAAAACTAAGTGTTCCTTGACAGATACAGCTCAACATATGAATGTGCACTTGGTTGATAATGTAATTATTATTGCTGTGCAGGTTTCTCTGATTGGTCTTCATAGTCAAGCCCAAGCTCAATTCCAAGAGTACCCTGACAGTGAGGATGATGCAGCTGTAGTAATCACAATCCCTAGAATGCCAAAACCAGAAAAGCTTGACATACGATCTTGTCTGCAGTTCTTACTTGAATTATTTGAACAATGGATGTCACCTTATGTACAACCCAGGACTCCTCTGATGCTTTTGTCCGAGGCAACTAAAGCGGTAAGTCAACTGGAAATAGCTATTGAATTGGTGTTGTGTGAAATGAGTATGGAATGGTACTGATATGATCTCAAAATCAAGTGATATGTTCATATTTGTCTGTTTCAGTTGGTAGTGTTCTCTGACCTGTTTGTTGATAATCAACATTTTGAATGGGTCTTGGATACATTACTAGACCTCTACCAGAACCACCCAACAGAGGATGACATTCTTACTCAATATTCACTGCCGGTTATATGTAAGGCTTCTGCATTCCTGAAAATAGTAAGTACTATGATTGTATAGACAAGAAAGGTGCAGATCAAATAATAGTATTGTGAACAGTCACTAAACTTGAATAATTTGGATGGATTTTGATGGTACACTGAAAAGCAGTATCATTGACGTTTTTAGAACTGTTCTTCTATACATATGATTAGATCTAAATGTTTTGAGTTAATCCTACATTTGGGCTATCAGTATTATCTTTGTTGTGAAGCCTTTTAATTGATTGATGTTCTTGATGCAATGTTTTCAGGAGGGGATGACTGCAGAGAAAGTTTGTAAGATAATTGAGATGTCGTTAAGAAGTCCACATGTCCCTTTACAGGTATACACTAGAAATAATATTCTCTAAACATTTTAGGCTGGAATGTTATTGGTTTATTTCTGTCTAAGACTGCTTTTTCTTGTGACTAGAATAAAGGAACATGATCCATCAGTCAAATATTATGTTATTATCTTGTCAGATGTCAGCATTATATGGCTCTATGTACATACTGGAGTCACACATACCGTCTGTCGCTGCTCTTCTAATACCAATATTAACAGACCATCTTGGAAAACGACTCAACACGCTACAAAAGTAAGATTACTAGTAGTGGCATTGTCATGTTGTTATTAATGTACAGCTATTCATCTTAAAGTTATATTTTTTCCTCAGAATGTTTAGACTCATTACAATATAATACATGATATACACTCTCTTTTTAGTATAATTTCAGTTGACATTTCTGTGAGAAATAAAAAAAACACAATTGTTATATTTAAATGACTTTGTTATTACTGAGCAAATTGTTTTTCAACTGGACTAAGCTCTGCTGGCTAGGATGTTGCTGTATCATCTTGCTACCAACTCAAAATTTTTGTCATATTCACTAATTGTTAAAAACTTGTTGTCTTATTTTTTCCAGTGCCGTCATGTTGGCACAGCAGCATTTACTTGTTGTCTGGTCAACAATATTCTTTCTTATTGAACACTATAATGATGAAATATCGGATGCAGAGTTTAAGCCCAATGTCCTCAAGGTAGGATATGTGTCAGCAAGATATACTGTATGACCTGATTCATGGAGAGAATTTACCACAAGCACTATGACGTCACATGTAAAGAAATCTATTGTTTTAATTCTAAAAATCATGGGCAAAAGAGGGAATTTAACATCTTAAAATCAATGAAAAATAGGGTAAAAGTTCACTTATAATATTGGAACAAATTATAAGTATAAGTACAATGCCAAATGTGTTAAAGGAAAAATGTTTCGCCAGAACTAGATGCATTTTTATTCATGTAAACAAGGCATGACGTCATAGTGCTTGACGGCACTTTGCTATTAGATTCTAGCTTCAAATAAACAGGCTGTGATATCATAAAGCAATAGGGCCATTGGACACTCTTCAGTTAATGTATTTGTTGGTTTGGTTTCAGGTTGCTGTTCGGCTGGCCTCCTCCAATGAAGAAACCACACCCCCAGCCGTGTATCATGCTATCATGAGGGGGCTGGAGCGATTGGTAGTATCATTCACTTTATCGTCAACAGAAAGTGATTCATTGGTTAAACTAAGCGTGGACAGGTAGGACAAGTTCTAATATGGCGTAGTTGGGTCGGGCAAAACATGCGGTACCTCGTCACCAGGCTCATTTTGTTATAAGAAGACTAAGAGGAGGCTGGACAGCAATAACATTAGTGATTGTTTACTTGAAATATTTATTAGCATCATGGTTTATTTGATATGCAGATTGTCAATGCAGAACCCTCAACGATCCATCTCAGCCCTAGGCCTACTCGTTACTTGTCTTTTTTATTTGATATGCAGATTGTCAATGCAGAACCCTCAACGATCCATCTCGGCCCTAGGCCTACTCATTACTTGTATGTATACAGGTAAGATCAAGTCTTCCCTGCAGTTTCTCTAGTTTGTAATGATAAACTGCTTGTGATGCATTTGCCGTACCATTGATCATGCTGGGCTTCCTGTGGTAATGGTTGTAAATGTAACGATAAGTTGGACACCGTAGAATGATGGTCGAGAAAACGTAGTTAGATAGTTAGTTAGTTTTATCCACCATCATTCCATAGTGTCCAACTTATCATTACATTTGCAACAGTTTCTCTAGAAACACCGACGCAGTCCTGCCTAGTATTTTTACTAGTTTTACCTCTTCATGTGGTAATGGTGACTGGTGTATGTTTCAGGTAAAATTGGTGATAGACCTAGCGGTATATATCCCCAGCATGATACAACTGAGTTCCCAACAGAAGATCGATTACTTATAGCTATGGAAAGAGTCACTGTTTTATTTGACAGGTAACCATTCCCAAATGTTGTCTGCTTTGCACTTTATTATACTGTAGAGTGTACGCCACATTAGTGTGAAACAATTCTTAACTATTTAGTGCTAGATAAGATTTAGTTATGCACTTACTAAGGGTTCACCGAGTCTAGAGTGTACGCCACATTAGTGTGAAACAATTGATAGCTATTTAGTGCTAGATAAGATTTAGTTATCCACTTACTAAGGGTTCACCGAGTCTAGAGTGTACGCCACATTAGTGTTAAACAATTCTTAACTATTTAGTGCTAGATAAGATTTAGTTATGCACTTACTAAGGGTTCACCGAGTCTAGAGTGCACGCCACATTAGTGTGAAACAATTCTTAACTATTTAGTGCTAGATAAGATTTAGTTATCCACTTACTAAGGGCTCACCGAGTCTAGAGTGTACGCCACATTAGTGTGAAACAATTCTTAACTATTTAGTGCTAGATAAGATTTAGTTATGCACTTACTAAGGGTTCACCGAGTCTAGAGTGTACGCCACATTAGTGTGAAACAATTCTTAACTATTTAGTGCTAGATAAGATTTAGTTATGCACTTACTAAGGGTTCACCGAGTCTAGAGTGCACGCCACATTAGTGTGAAACAATTCTTAACTATTTAGTGCTAGATAAGATTTAGTTGTCCACTTACTAAGAATTCGCTTAGACATAATACCTGTGTTTGTTTATGCCTCAGTGTATTCTTAGTTAGTGCATAACTAAATCTTATCTAGAACTAAATAGTTAAGACTTGTTTCACACTAATGTGGCGTGCACTCTACAAGGAGCATTCTAGATTCTATTTACTGTTCTATGATTTTATATATTAGCCATTATTGTATTCCATGTGTATCAGTGCTGATGTTATCTGTATTGTTGCTAGGATACGTAAAGGTTTTCCCGCCGAGGCAGAGATCGTGTCACGTGTTCTACCACGATTACTTCTGGATTTCTTTCCGTCTCAAGAAATTATGAATAAAGTGATAGGCGAGTTCCTATCCAGCCAACAACCTCATCCTGACCTCATGGCTCAAGTTGTTTTCAAGGTAAAAATGTTTGACAACCTTTTGTGAAATGTTCAGTCAGTAGCAATTGCGTCAATTATCGGTACTACTTTCACCAGTTTACTCTTCAACATTTCAAACGATCAACAAAAACTATTGTTGATAATCATGTTGTTTGTTGTAGGTGTTTGAAGGTCTTCATAGTCAGGGACAACAGACCGAAGTACGCGATTGGGTTGTTCTTTCTCTAGGCAGTTTTGTGCAGAGGTAACCAACAATATAGAGACTTGTAAGAACCTACATCCATCTAAATGATTGTTTGCATGCCGGTAAACTATTGATTTCCCATGAGTAATGATATTTTGTTGTTGTTGTAGAACACCTATAGCCATGGCTGTGTGGAGTTTGTCTTGTTTCTTTATCAGTGCATCGACTAACAAATGGATAAGAGGACTGTATCCTTGACCTGTATAATCTTGGGATTACTGATTACCTAACCCTAACACAACAAACAAACTCACTTCTCTTTCGATCTGCATGGTAATGAAACAATACTGTCCATACTAATCAATCAATCAATCAATCAACCAATCAATCAATCAACCAACCAATCCATCAATCCATCCATCCACCAACCAACCAACCCATCCATCCATCCACCAACCAATCAATCAATCAATCAATCAATCAATCAATCAATCAATCAATGTTCCAGTCAATAAAGATTATATATCATGTACTTATCAACAATAACAATGTCTTGCATGTATAAAGAATTATTTCTTATTTTGGTTAATACCAAAGGCTTATATTTCAGGGGCAAAGTCAGAGTTAGTAAACTACATTTCCTTGACAGTTCATCTAGCTTCCCGCATATCTTGGGTCGTATGAACAAACTCGAAGACATTGATCAAAAGTATTTCTGTGCTTTTGCACTGGATTTTTATCGAAATCAGGTGACAATTTCATGATTTTAGCTTAATGATGAAAGAATGATAATGATCAAATCCAACTGAGTTTCACTTTGATAACAAGGACATGTCAGCGGTAGTATTTATCGTAGATTCATAGTGTGTGATGATGATGATTATAGGGAGTACAATGATGGTTGTGGTGATGACAAATGTTGATCTTCTCATGCAAACCTTCTGTTTTAGAACCTTGACGAATCCCAGAAAAAGACGTTCTTGTCGACGTTTAAAAGTGTCTCAACACCAGGATCACCTTACCAGTCCCTGACTGATATTTGTGAAAAAGAACTATAAAAACAAACCCGTTGCTATAGCAAGAGACTGAGGAAGAGTCTCACCGTCTGGTTACTAGGGCAACCTCGTACAATAAACGCGACTGCGAGTCTTTTCAAGGACTACTCAACACAACTTTGAGAAGTAGTTTAACATGAATTGCATACAAACCCAAACTAACGTCATGTGATTATGACGATAATCAATTTCATCTCTGATTTATTGTAGTTTTATATTTAACGAAAACTTTAGAGCATTGTAAAATTTCACTATGATAAATGGCACTCAACCTAACACAGGTCTAGTTTGATACAGACACTGTTGTGCAATATCTGATATAGATGATAGTTATTCGGTTTTTGTATTTGATCTGTTACATACAGGGTCGTACAGGCACTGTTCAACTGGTACATATGAACTGACACTTTATAGTAAAACAAGAAACATTCCTCAATCGATCACAAAACTGTAGAAGTAAATCTATATATTTCCAAAGTAATCAATTATTGTTACAGAGGATACAAAAAAATACAAGATGAACTTTATGGGAAAAAATAAAAGTAATTTGAATTGTAAAACTTGTCAACGCTTTGATTGGCGCTAGAGAGCACACTATGTACAACAATGGAACTGCTACCTCAATGACGGTATAGAGAGCATACTATGTACAACAATGGAACTGCTACCTCAATGACGGTATAGAGAGCATACTATGTACAACAATGGAACTGCTACCTCAATGACGGTATAGAGAGCATACTATGTACAACAATGGAACTGCTACCTCAATGAAAGGAGTATTGATAACATAATGGGTGCTATCAACCAATATACCCTAGTAATTATAACAGTATCTTGGTACGCACGCCTACTCCCATACGGCTGTAGTAATCCCTTACGTATACCTATTAGAGTCTTTGCTTTATCCCAGTCATCGAACCACTATTTTCTAAGTAATCGAAGATTCGTTTGTATGATCTTTCATTCTATTTAGTGTTTCGGCGTGTGTTATTACATTGATCAATGGTTCCGTTGTTTTTACTAGATGATATCACTCATTTCCCAACTATTCAGTCTACTACTGATCTAAACCACCATGCATTCGTGTTGATTGATAGTCATTTCCTTTTGCTTAATTTTATTACTCGATCCAAGTTCGTAGTTCTTTCTATAGACATGTATAGTGATGATCAAACATTCGTTTGGCGATCTGTTCGTTACCTTATTAGTTGGTCAAACATTCTATTCATGTCGTCCAGTAACAATGTTCCCGAATGATCACTTGTTAACTTCAGTAAAGATATTTCCATTGAAGTCACTCTGGGTGGTCATTTTGTTTTATCACATTATCTACAAGCTTGCTTTAAAAAACCTTGTTATTTTCATTGTCAATCATGGCTGATTTTTTCTTCAAACCGCATATAAAGTAACTAAAGTCAATCTCATTCCATTTATTATTAGGTCTTTTTAATTTTGGTTTGTTTTGTTTTTGTTAAGCGATGTTCATGCATGTTTCTATTATATACGAGTTTCCAATGGGTGGTCGTATGTAGTTCCGTCGTGGTGCGTCAAGATCATTTCTTCTATTTGATCAAATGTTCTTATTGCTGTAGGCTACAATAAACTTTGTTGTTATTGCTATGGGTGGTCGTATGTAGTTCCGACGTGGATCATTTCTTCTATTTGATCAAATGTTGTTATTGCTGCAGGCTACAATAAACTTTGTTGTTATTGCTATGGGTGGTCTCATGGAATTGGTAGGAGGTAGTTGATGAACTATTCCATTTGATTAAATGTTCTGATCATTTGTTCTGATAGCTGCGGGCTACAGTCACAGTTTAATTGTACTGTATATTATATTGCTATGGGTGGTCTCATGGAATTGCTAGGAGGTAGTTGATGAGCCATCCCATTTGATGAAATGTTCTAATTACTTACTCTAATAGCTGTGGGCTACAGTCTTCATGTAATTGCACTGGTATAGTTTGCTATGGGTGGTCCGATCGTCATGGTAGCATGATCGCTGAATTATTCTTTTTGTTCAAATCAGTTTTAACTCAAGCTTTTGCTGGGAGCCAGTCGTCTTCGCACTGCTCGTAACGCAACGCTCCTTCGTGATGAGAGAATGTGACAAAGCTTATAACGCAAAAGAGGAGGAGGCTGAGCGAGAGAGAAACTATCTGCGGTTACTGGATGCAGCTCTTCTCTTATCAATTTCAAACCACTGCTTTATGCGATGTGGAAGAAGTTTTTTTTTCTCTTTTTGTAAAGAAGCATAAATCAAGGCACCAGTACAAAGAATCCTTCAGCTCATAACAAATACAATCATTTTTTTTTTGTTCTTATTGATAAACTTAGTTTCCGTTAAATCGCCGAATGGGAGACAAAACCCTATGAAGTCTCGCACAGTATTCCGCGGCTTTTTTTTTTTTTTTTTTTGATCGACGAAGTAACTACTCGATATAGTTCGATTCTCCTTCGACACTATCTACAAATCCAACAGTAGATTGAATAAACTAAAGTTTTTATTTTTCGTTCATAGTACACGCAAAGAGGTTACAACGAAACATCCTTCCCTTTGTTATTCCTGTGTCCAGCGGACTTCATACCTCAAGATAGTCATAATAAAAATTACAAGTTATTTTATGACTTTTGTCAGTTCCATTGTTTTTTTTTTTTTTTGTTATTCAAAGATATCTATTTCCGAAAACGAGAACCACAGTTTCCGAAATCCCACCCATTAGCATGCATTAGGATTTCTGCATAACATGCTAGCTTAGTACAACGTAGTTTTTTTTTTTTTTTTTTTTTGTAAAGGAAACGCCAACAACAGGAAAAAAAAATTGTATAAAAATAGAATACAAGCTACTTAATTTTTCTTGTAAAAAAAACACGGTATTAGCCATTGTTAAAGAGATCAGATAATGAAAACATGGACACGAAAATAACAATTGTTCGTGGCAGTACTTCGGATCCTAAATGAATAACTGATTAAAGTTTAACATTCTTTATCTGCTTTATTGGTTCTTAAGTTGCACTCCAAATTCTAGTTCAAGTCTTGTAAGATAACTCCTTCTCTTTAATAAACAAAAGCTACACAATGATGTCCTTAGCACTTCTTTTTCGAGTTCTCGTTGTATCAACTAAATTGTTTTCGATTTGTAAACGAGTATTAAAATCAAACAAACGGATGATTAAATTACTATACTGGGCGAGTGATTGACTGAACACGACACTGCAGAATAAAGGGAAAATAATCATATGATGACATATCTTTCTGCATAAAATGGATTTGGTTGAAAACGCTCATTGCTGATTGCCCTTCATAGGCTCGGTGGTTTGATTGCTTTGACACGTGCGAAACCTTTATTCTTCCTTGAGACTAAAGGAACTGCATTTAGATAGTATCCGTGCCATCTGGCATGCACAAGCTTTGTGTAGTAATTGGCATTGTTTTATTTATGCTTGTAAGGAAATCAATATACTCTTATTCCATATACAAAGGTCAGCTGGCACTAACATTTTTTGCCACTAAAGACATTTGGTCAAAATCATTGCACATTGAATGAACTGAAAACCTTTTTTTCATTTAAAAAGGTATTACTTGCGAACACACCTGGACGACACGAACGTTTTACGCATATTTGTACAAATTTACAGGTGTAGGTTTAGCTCAGTGATCTTACCTGCAGTGAGTACCAGGATATTCAATTCATTTTTTGTAAGCAAACTGTTTCATGATTTTTGTCAGAACAATTTTCTTATTAACGAAAACTATGGGATTTGAGATATGTGCACATTTTGTGCATTTTACTTCAGAAAAAAATCTACAGAAAACTATGTCTGTGTACACTCTTAGGTTAAGCGTTTTATGATGTTATTTACACAACCAAATAAACCCTTACTCAAGGGCGTTTTACGTATGTTAAGTTCAAAATAATTGTGCCATTTGCAGTCCTGTCCTGTTTGACGTAAAAAGACATATAACAATATCAACTATATGATTATTTCCGTTGGCTACAAGTGGAGGTCTATTTGTGATAATGCAGGTGACGTCAGCAGCTATTAACTGGTGTGCGATGCCGAGCGGAGGAGAAAGATGCATGATGCCACCCGTCACTTAGGGCTTGTACACTAGTGACTTGTCCTGCTGTATACACCTTTCCTACTCATCACCACTGAATACAGACGTTCTGCAATAAGCTATCTATAACAACTGACCAACTATAATCACCTTCACTTGGAAAGCCGTAATTTTCTAGACTAGTTTAGTCAATTATAAGGAGACTGTTGTAGTTGCTCAATTGGCAATGTTAAAACCTTGTGAATGACCTTTGTCTTTTAAATTGAATAGAACAAAACACAATGATTATATAATTGTGCTCAAAATGCACGAATATGTCAGTATTTAAACACACTAGTTATACACACATAGACACCGTTAATTGTGTATATGTCATTTTGTGCTAAACATAGTCCAATAGCATTATCGGTGTCTATTTGAACGACAAATACAGATGATTTTGCTGCATTCAAGGTCGCATGTACTCAAAGAATACAATTAGTAAATATGCAAATGAACTGCCTTGTATATTTCGGACAATTTCATCAATCATAAAACGGGTTTTCATGTGCTTCTCTATTTGTGTGTCATCAAAACTCGAACATGTGCCCGTTGGTAATTGTATGTTGTATAGTTGATAAACTATGGTTGTACGTAATGAAGGGGCCCGGTAGTCGGATTGCGAAGGATCGTTCCTATGTTAAGAATAGCTAAACGTGTGGAAGAGATCGATGGAGAAAATATTGTATGAGTTCTTCAACTACTATGGTCCCACTCAAGGAATATATTCGTCAAGTTGTTTGATGTTTATTAAGAATGGGGGGGGGGGGCTATTGAAAGCAATTAGGGTCATCTCTGAATAGGACAGTCACTATGCGGAAGAAATGCAGAAAAAATATAATAATATAAAAAGAATTGATTCAAGTAAAAAAACTGTTCATACATGTTGTGTGGCTGTAAGGTGGCACACTTATTAATTCGCGTTTCCGTGTTCAATGTATGTAAATATCCAAAAAGCCTTGAATAGAGATTACCTAAAAAAATAGCAATCCAGCTAGACTACACGCTCCCTCAGGGATTGTCCGGCAACACTATACAAGTAACTGCACGCAAATCCATTGTTGTCCGTAAATTTTGCCTCTGGCGTGGCTGTGTGTTTGTCTTTATTACGTATAATAGCCTGCTAGGGGATGTATGTAGCGAGGCACGTGGAAGAGATGTTCATGTTTACTGATCCATTCAATCAATGATTCACTTCGTTAAACATGAGTGTGTGTATCATTGTGATGTTGTGGTTGTTTGCTGGGCAATAAGACTACTGTAACACTTCGGTAAACATGGGCGGTAACCTGCGCTAGATTTATTCAAGAGAGTTAAAAATGGAAGTAATGTCAATGTAATGTTTCGCTTAAATTCCAGGCAGAACTCACGAGTGATAGTCTTAACTAACCCTTAAGTAGGCAGAACTCACGAGTGATAGTCCTAACTAACCCTAGTTATTTTGGTAGAGCTGAGGAAAAGTGAGACCGCTGTATCAGCAGAAATAAACATCCAAAAGTAATGTCAGCACATTCAACTACTGCAATATCGGCCGCCATCAGATCAGAATAATTGAGAACGGTCGGTTAACAGGGGGAGTTCTTGTCTTTATACTATCATTATCAAACTCATTAATAATTCATAAGATTGTAGTCCAATGTAATGCTGTTATATGATCATGTGACGGTGTCGTTAGTGCCAGGTAAAGATACAGCAAACTAGAAGTCGGGGGCGACTTTGAATATTTTCAGGGAAGTGCAGGGCTGATAAAGCATTAATGAATAAAACATTAATGCTTTATCATTTTTTCATTTTTGATAAAGACCTAATGATTTATTCATTAATGCTTTATCAAAAGCTGCTAGCAACAAAGGCAAGACAAAATAGTTTTTTAATTTTCAACTATGCATACATGCTATAGAAAAAAGTACTGAGTTACTATTACATTAGTTAATTATTATACTTACTTATTTAGAATTAAATGTAACATTACTAAATGTGCAGTTATTAAACACGATATTACTAGCTTTACCGAATTCAGGCTCACTACTTGTTTTGGAAGCTTTCATTTCCTCCAGGTTTGTATCACAGTCTTGGAGAGATTTCATATCACCAAAATTGAAGCTTGTGCTTTCATATTCTGCTTTCTTGTTACTGCGGGTCTTTTGCCAATCAAAAAACATGCCGACCGCCCATTTCGTTACGTATTTCGTATTCTTCGGAATACTTGAGCTCAGACACGCTGCTTCTTCACTTGTCGACTTAGGTTATCTGAAACGTCGTCTCATTTTATCATATAGAGATTTCTTTAACTTTGAGTCTCTTAGCTTTTTAGCTTTAACAACAGTCTCTTATTCTTAAAAAGCCTCAACAAACTGAGCTTTCGGTATTGTGAATATTTAATTAGACTGAATTCCCTCGATAGTTTTAATTTCGATTCATATATTTACATAACCATGCTACCTATTGTATCTAATGAATGAAACACATTCAAACTTTGATTTATTGTTTCATCTTTTAAATTCTTTACAGATACTGACACAAATATAATAATGAGGTATTGTTTGAAAGTTCCTACAACTAATTGCATTTATGACCTTACAAAAAACGATAAAATAAGATTTTGCTTTTTCAGATTCTAAAACTGCATGAATTATGAATTATAACAGTTTGATAAGTAGTATAAAGAACTCAAGAGAGTGTTTTATCGGCGCTAAAGATTCTCGCCTTCGGCTCGAATCTTTATCAGCCGATAAAACACTCTCTTTCGTTCTTTATACATTACTTAAAGCCGTGGTCGATGTACTGTGATTTTCATATTTTTTTATATTCATAGAAATGATACCACGACAGTCTTGATAGCTGTGTCTTTACTGACAAAATGAGAATTCCATGTGAGTCTAACGCATCCGCTACAATTCCCTTATGTTGTGGGGATGACGATGGCTCCCTTGTTTGGCAAAGATTAGAGATAATTATTAAAATATTAACGGATATAGTGTTACCAGTAATCTGTCAAAGACAGGATAAAATAGCAAGTAGAAACAATTCAAACATAGACCTTATATTTGCACCAGAACTACCAATGCACGCACTAGCTACTGTTAGTCATATACACCTTGATTAATTGCCTAGGTCCATATGAACCTTTACTGAGTTACAGCCTTTTTAACATTGGTACTAGTGTGATTATGTCATTAACTGAGATCGCAAAAAAAATGCTAAGTCAAGTTTGATTACGATCCAACGACTAGTGTTTCCCAAATTCAATAAGTTGAATTTGTTTATGATACGGTCTTACGACATTATACTTCACAATCATAATATTTCGAGTCATTTAAACCTTGTGCCTAAAAAAAAATAATTCTGAATTTCAGGGTTTGAAATGATTTGCAGGTGAAATATGCTAATGTCTTTCACTGGTGTGATGATTGAATCTGATGGCGCACGCCTTCCACCATAGTTAAAATAGTATAGATATTAACTATGCTATGACAAAAGTACTATCAAAGTTTAAAACAAAGTTTGATTTCACGTTTTGAAATTCAATTATTATGTGATGTAAATAAAGAATTAATGTTGAATTGTTAAGTAAAAGATAACAATAGGGAAATAGTCCCATTAATATTTGATTTGGAGCAACTACAATCCCATTCCATAACAACACTGTGTTTTGTTCACCAAGATCTTTGTTGGGGTTTGTTTTTAAACGTGGTTTAGGTATATTTTAGTTGTAGAATAATAACAACAAACTGCTCTAGAAATGTTTATCAAACGTCTTTTATAGCAGCGATACCCAACGAAAGCCCACACGTTTTTCGTCTCAAGAACGAATACCACCATTCTAGTATATTAGTATATTAATAATAATACCACAACAGTGAACAAATTTGAGACTACATAAAACGCGACAGGAGTAAGAAGGGATTTGTAGATCGAAAATTCGTGTTGAGTCGCACAAATAGAAAATAGTTTTCAGCTATTTTTTATGTAAGCATAGTTTGCGGGTTATGATGACCTGTTCTTTTGTAGTCACAGTTTTATTAGAAATCGGGTTAAAATGAGCGAGCATCATTATTTTCCAATATGGCATAATCTAAAGTGTACTCCCTTCAATAAATTAGCTATTTCATCGAAATTTTCTTTTTAATGTAATTATGTATATTAAGTGATCACGTTACTCTTCGTATGTAGTCTTTTGTTGGGCTATTGTGTTATTGGTGGTACGCCAAAGTATCTTTAATGACGAGATTTCTCAATTTTTGAAAAACGCAGTTACAAAAAAAAAAAACTATGTGCTTGATATTGTCCATATATTGAATTACGGCATATTTATCATGGTTTAATATCAGTTCTTTTTTTCTAAATGGTGATTATAATCAAAACTAAATGAAATTATCTTTTAAAACAAATTTTCTTTTTATTTATATTTTGAACAAATGAAATGAGTTTTCAGTATATAATCGTTGAATATATTTTCTCAAAAAAATTGAACGTAAGAGGAAATTCAATAATTCCTTTAATTGTATCTTTCAATCAAAACAAATCAAAGAAGACATATTTCAATCTTGAATTAATCCAGAATTTATCCAGTGTTTAAGTATTAAGCTTACGAGGATTAAAAAGTAAAAAAAAAACATCTTTTACTGGACTGTAAAGTAGTTCTTATTGCAACGTAATTGTGACTGGATGACTAGATCAGAATACAACTGAAATGAAAAACACATAGATCTGAGAATGGCATTGTATGTAGTGACATTGTACCGCGCCGCTCGCTTGTCATTGTGCGTATTTCAAGGTAGTGCCGGCGCTGCGGTAGATTCCATATATATAGCGTAATTTCAACTACGTTCTAATACACGTTGGTTCTAATGAGAATGGATAGGGATTTATTGCTAGAGTATTTAACATATCCAAACCGAGCACAGTTTATCCACGTGTTTTAGAACTCTTGAACTAAAAAGCGCATTTCAATAATTTTTCTAAAAGTGTTTTTTTGTTCTTTATCTGATTGGCATTGAGGATTTGAGTTTTTTACCCTGCAATTCGTCCTAAACATTACACAAAAACTCTCACTTTACAGTGTACAGCACGCAATTTCCACCTGTATTTCTGCGAACTTGCAAAACGCGATCTGCGTACGACTTACAGTGACACGGAGTCTTCAAATCTCGTGTGCCGTACGTAGTTTATATTCCCTCGAACCAAAACAGAAAATAGCCGAACTATAGAAACACCATATTTAGTCACAAGTAACCGGTAAAAAGGTTAACAGGCCGATTTATTGCAACTTTACTACAGGCATTACGTTCAGCCTACAAGGATAGACTCTTCGATGATATCGTGGATATCTATACAATATTGCGGTGCGAGAATTACTGTCTGTAAAGTTGGTAAAGTCATTTTACGATGATCTAATTGCACAATAATGCGGTGAACAACAAAAGGTATCCAACCCCAGTGTAATAATGCTGGCAGGTGATTGGTCAGCCCACGGTAAATATCACTGGTTGATGACTACAGGTATTTCGAGTGTCATTTTGTATTATTTGATTTGATTTTTTTCCAATATTATTTTAGTGTTAATTCATGTGAAGCAGAAATCAGGATTGAATTGATAATTTTTTGAAATTCGGTCTTGAGAACTCGCTGTCGTTATCAATAATTGTTATAACATGGTAAGGGTACATTTGAAGTACTCATAGTGTTGTTCTTTTATTTAAACCTATCTTTACCAAACCGTCAATTAACATAATTGAATTCCACTTAATTGAGATATTCTTTTTCTTCTTAATTCAAAGGAAATGATGAATACTTTCAACAAATTCAACTTTGTAAAACGGACATCAACTGAAAAAAGATCCCGAATAAATAACCTATATTTCTAACTTGCATTTCGTCCCTAAATGAGTGGTTTTACGTTTCTCTATTTCTTTCATGTGAAGATAATAAAAGAGTGAATACAATAAAACCATCTACAAAAACTCTACAGACATTTAAAACCGAAAAGAACGTCCAATCAAAAACAACATCTAAAAACCGGATGATTGGAGTATTTGATTCAATTATAATCATTTGTTTTTATCAGTATAGCTTACTCTTTTTCGACATTTGTCGTTGTGAGACAATCAGATCTGTATTCAAAACGTTTGGAATTTTGTTTATAATTAGTACTGTTCCTGTTAAATTTCATTATGCTGTGATTTCGTAATTTTGAAGAGAGAAAAAAAAAGGTAAAATCAGCTGACGTCACAAAACCACATCACAAGATTCACGTCAAAGAAGCAGAATACTTAATAGTTTCTACTAAATACGCTAAATCAAAAGTACCATATAATTTAAATTCTTTTTCAGTGTGGACTAAATGGAATAAGAAAAAAGATACTTGTAAATATGCGCTGCTTATCATGGCTAAAATGCGGCATTAAATTTAGCTCGATCTTCGTAATGTAATTTGCCGAATAGCTGCTCTCTAGCGAGTACAAAACAGGCTGATCCTTGCATAGCTGTCAACATACGATTGATAACACGCTTATCGTATTAGCTATAGCAGTCTTGTATGGACTCCACTCGTGGTTTTGTTTGGCTCGAGTCAACAAACCGCTTTATATAAGGATGTTCAGGTAATAATAATCTAAATCCTCCCGACGTGTCGTCATTCTATTGTGGTATGTTAGCATCGCCTCAATTATTCCTTCTTAAAATGCAAAAATCTTATAAAACAACTTGTTGGAATGACTCTTGCGTGAAAATTGTTTTTATGCCTGTCTACTGCAGTAGGATTTGTTTTTATTGTCAATCGCGCACTCAGCATTAAGGGACTGGTCGGTCTTCCTTCTCCTTCATCGATTTTCTCATTTTCTCTCTTCAGTTTCAAACGATTTTCCTGCCCTTTCTTTATTTTCTTACATTCCTTTCTGCTTATCTAGTCTACGGTTTTTTTCGTCTTTTCTTTATGTACTTCAATGATCGTCACAGATTATTGAATGCCGACACACCAAGTATGTAGTCTGTTTCAAAGCTAAAACAAGGTGATATTGGTAATAAAGGAATAATAGAATCATATCTATATATATACTGCATTGATCTAAACTTATACCAATACGAAGATCGGCTAATGGACAATAGTTCTTGCCACGGGTAATGTATTGAGAATTCCACATGCCTGCGTACTGGTACCAGTTCTGTACGGCTTGCCATCGCTACTTCTCATCATGTCCAATATCATTATTAACCGATTCTTCTAAAAAATAATATATTGAAATGAATGACATAGCTCTAGAATGTATTAAAACGAACGAGTGATCGATCTGACGTGAATGATTCCAGAATGGTTGATCATAGCAGCCTTTTGTATTCTATTTTGTCATGGTTTGTTTGGTGGTGTGTTAAGAGTTCTTATTGTATTTCAAGAAGGCTCCCCATTGATTAGAATAAAACAGAATATCAGTTAAAAGACAAGGTACCGGCCGTTGAGAAGACGAATTTAGGAAAATCCCATGGGAAAGATGAAAAGAAAGATATTCCCCTCAGTTTGACGAAATCCGAGTTGAAGCATAGATGAATAGTCTTGGGCTGCTACTAACTGGAGACCAACAAGGACAAAATTATTTTATTCTATTATAGAACTACGCTTCATTATCTAATTAAGTTTACACTTTATAACAAGCTCGTTATCACAGAATTAATGTTTAGATAAATAGATTCATCAAATTATCTTGATATTGCCTCTTACTGAAAGAATAAAGAAGAACAAAGTACACTCGAAAATATCCTGAATATGCATGGTATCTAATGAACATATTACTAAAATGCTCTAAAGCGAGGTTTTGAGAAAAAAAGGCGTCGCGCTAAAGGGAAATTATTGCAATCAATTTTTGTATACGAAATGTCTGCATTGGGTTAAAAAGGACATGAAGTCAGCTTTTTGATATTTTTATCTCGGTGTGGCTGTGGCAACTTGTCTTGCAAGCCTAATGGTACACCAGACATTTATGCTCATGACTTTTGGTGGGAGACTCATCGAACAAAGAAACGATTACACGCTTTTAAAATGGAAACATTCCATTGATTAGATCAAGTCTTCTAGAAGCAAAAACCTTGAAAGTGTCTTGTGTTGATTCATTTTGAAGTTTGATAATCATCGCATATCATAGTCATCAACAAAAGTAAAGAGGTATTATATAAAACAAATTGTCAAGTACATTGTTGGAATACTAGGTCAGCTAAATCGATCTATTGTACTGTAATGCATTCTTGTAATAAAGCAAGAAGTAAGAATGAACTCATTTTGTTAACATGAAAAATATTTGTTAATCACGAGTTGCTGTCAAGAGTCTTAAATTAAAAATTTTGAAATATTTGACATTGACTCTTGGTGTTATTTAGTTGGTTTTAATTTATAATTAATAGCGCTCATTACTCTCTTGTGATGTGTTCACTGATGGAATTCTAGGAATTGTGCTGGATTTGTTCCATGAAATTGGGTAACATTATTCTATTTATGATCATGGGTTTTTTGAGAAGAGAAGGTTAAAAAAGAGGATGGAATATATCGATGTGTGAATGGGTTCATGGCTCAACGAAGCTCACATGGTACCTGCCCAAAGCCTTCAAAATGAACATGACAATAGGGAAATCTTTTAAAAAGATCCATTCAAATCGAAACTTTAAAATGAACAATGATAAACCTTACGATTAAATTTACACACCAACCCAAACAAAACCATGTCGCGAGAGAACCGTTGCTGGCGAATCTTATTTTTCAGATTTAAGCAATATTTGAGGAAGACCAATAGTCAGTAAGTCAATAATTGACTGGAAATAGATGAACCATTTTGAACTAAGAATAAGCCAGAAGAGACAAAAGACGAGTAGATTATCCTCATTATGTTAGCTGTTGGATTATACATTATTATATATTGAATACTCGCTGACTAATGCTATCCAATCGTTGTTAGGGATAAGGAATTTAAAATCTCTTTTAAACTTTGAATTCCGCGACACAATAAATCGCCTTAGGGGACACGGGACAGCCCTCAACACTACAAACTACACACTTCCAAAATCGATTATAGTTACTAAAAGGGTACGTATAGCAGTCAGTCTTAGAAGAGTGTGGTTTAGTTTGGAAGAGTTCTATGTAGTAAAACAGTGAGATGTGTAAACTAATTGAGATGAGTTCTTTAACCATCCACCTGCAGTAAACCTATGCACGTGCCTTTAGCTATGAACAATTGCAATGAAAGTTGACTGGTGTTGTAAGCCGACAGCAAACCGTCTTATGGTTGCTAAGGGTAAAGTAGTGTACATGAGGACAATAACGATATCATTTCAAACTTCCAATGCACCACTTAACACAAAGAACAAACCGTTTTTTAATCGTAAGCAAACTTACTAGCGCACTTTTACGATACACTATGAGAAATCTTTTAGATCAATACATGAAAGGAGCTATTTAAAAAATGAAATAACAAAGGCAGTTGAATTGATATAGTCGTAAGAGTTTGTTTTGAAGTCAAGCAATCTTTGGCTTTAAATGAATAATTCAGCCAGCATGGACTGTCAATATAGTTAACCTTTGTAGTCAAACGATGAATCATTGAATAGCGTTACTAACATTGTATAGTTTACAAATCTAAAAAAAAAAGAAAGCCTAAGCTTTGTATTAATTTACACAAAAGCCTCGTCGAGAAATTCCCAAAGTTAAAGTGTATTTAAATCCACATTAGGGCGAATACCCGTGAGATAAGGCCTGTTTCAAATGAATTCACACTGGGATTTCTTCCAATCACCTTTAGAGATTTTCTTGATTTAATAGGTATTTATAAAGGTGGTCTTTGATTGGATGAGCAAACTTGCCACTAGCAGTTCACAATCTTTGAACAAACTATCTGTCCATGCATGCGCAAATAGGAGCGCTCCAATAGGAAGGCTCATCACAACTACAGATGCAACCTGCACTCAAACTAACAGGTCGTTAATACATTAATACTAAGAGCAAGTACGGTACACTAGTGTTGGGCTCAATAGCAAACCGTGTTAACCTATTGTTAGCAACTCATCAACAGCCTTTCAGCCAGTCACTAACTGAGCAAAAACTTAGATTAGCAAGTGGGAGAATTGTTCTGCCATCCTTTCTATCCTGGCGCACCTGTCGCAGTGCGGGATATAAGACGTACCTGCACACTTGCTCACTAGTCATTCAATCAACCTTGATCAGCACAGAGTAAGGACATTCTACTTTTGGTCCGCATACTTACTATACGCAATTCATTCTACAACTACACATTCAACATGCCTCGCTCGTTCTTAATCAAAAAGAAGGAATTCAAGAAACCGTGCTATAATTCGTTTGGTAAGTAATAGCTATTATCCTTTAGATGCGTTGCTATTTTATCAGGCTTTTGACGATTTAAACTACAGCGTTATTTAACTATATATGATATCTAACATTTGCTAACAAGCTAGTATCTTTATCGGAGGAGTTCTCCATTTCTTTCTAATCTTTCCTCGAATAGCTTGATAGTATTTCTCTTTTGAATGTAGGATATTGTCGACAAATTTTTGATGATCAATGTTCATTTTTGACAAGTTCATAGTTGGAGTCATTAAATCCGAAAATATTTATTCACACGTCTAGAATATAGTGGAGTTTAATAGACTAACTCTAAACACTTTATGTGGCTAATTATCAGATTGAAACAATACAACTTTAAAGTCTTGAAACTATTCTTTTGGGTCGGAAGTAAGTGTAAGGCTTAAATTAGTTACCTCAGCTAAGTGGGCCAGTTACCTATGATATTCGGAGGCAACTGGACAGTCTATTCATATAAAATCTTAAGTTTTTCTTGATTTAAAATGTAGCAGATTGTTTGAGAAAGTCTTTATAATGAGGTATTGATTGAATTGGTTGTAATTATCCCCACTGTTTTCCAATAGTTTGATGAAAACAAACTTGACTCCATTGAACCAGTGCTACGTCTACAGTGTTCAATTATTCATCAACTACAAACCCCAGTGAAAATTTTCCATTTCTTGATCAAATGATCTTTGTCTTTCATTGAATACACTTTCAATCTTACTTCCAGAGGTATTGGAATAACTTTTTTATCATTGAATGTTTTAATTGGCAAATTTGCGGTTTTCTCGTTGTAGTAGTTGGGTTGACTTTTTTACGTTTTAAATCCGGTTGCTTTGTTTCTGAAGACATATATGCTCATACATTGACAACTCTGAACCAATACAATATAATTTCGTGTTTGGATTCCTACAAATGTTAAAATAATAGAATAAAAAGATTTTATCAGTTAAAAAACAAAAAAACAATCATGCCATGATTGAAATGGTCAGGTATTTCTGGTCATGAATGATTAATAGTTTTAAACTAGAACGACGACATTTTACAATCCTTGAAAAAATATGGAGAAGCCTTTTTGCTTTTGTTATACAATTACCAATTGCACAATTTCGTCTTTAAAGAATTACATCAATACAGACAAATAAAGACGCTTACAGCTTGTAATCTTTCCGTTGTTAGCAAGTGAAACAATAGGGCTAACGGGTAGAAAACCGGTTATGTTCAAGCCATAAACAGACAATATTTGACAAGACGCAGTTATTCTTTAGCTGTACGGAGGTGAAAAGCACAGCTGTATGATCTATTGTGAGGAGTGTTGTGCTCAGACACTTGAGCATGTTTTTGAGATTTTTATCTTGGCCACGACAAGTGTGGTGAGTTTAGTTAAGCTACACCGCTGTTGGTCGACTTGGGTATTTTTAGATTCAGCCCACTAAGGACTTTTACAAACTCGTGAACATATAAATACATATATATAAAAAATAAGGCTGACATAGAAAACATTAATGAAGAATAAAAGTTTTTTCAAGTCGTTAGCAGTCGTGTTAATCTGTTTTAGAAAAGGTAATTAGCTTCAGAATAACTTTAAATCGCGTTATGGCTCAATTATCTTTGATTTTTTTTTCAAAAGACAAGCAACGTTGTGATGTAATTGTCTTTTGTAAAAGAAATAACTACAAAATTCCCTGAGAAAATATAGCAGTAGTTTTAATAAGATGACGTGATGCTTATACATTCAACAATAAAAAACACTAAAATGCTATCAGATACAACTGTTTTTTGAAACTTTTACAACATGCCATTATGACTAAGAATTCTATTAATTCCTAACTAATCAATATTTGTTATTTTTTTCAATAGAAATGGTAGAGCACACCCCTCCAACTATCGAAGACATGGTTAACAGTGGCTATGCCGTGAAGTTCCTAGTACCAAGCCCTGAAAGAATGGAACCAATTAGAATGAATGATCCTGTTCCATCTATGGTGGTCATTCCACAGCCTACGATGGGGAAAATAGAACACACGTGGATAGCTAAACCTACAAAGCGTGTCACAAACGATGAACAGTCACCAAAAGAAGAGAAAGAGATAGACAGCAATGGCGAAAAACCATACACCTGTCAGCACTGCAGCAAAGTCTTTACGCGCTCATGGAATTTCCAACGTCATGTTCTTATCCACACTGGCCAAAAACCATTCAAGTGTCAGAAATGTCCAAAAGCATTCGCCTTAGCAGCTCATCTCAAGATCCACAACAGAATCCATACAGGGGAACGACCCTATACTTGTAATATCTGTAGCAGGGGGTTCGCACAACTGACTAATCTACAACGACATATTTTGACCCACACAGGCGAGAAACCACACAAGTGCACGTACTGTCCAAAAGCGTTCGTTAGCTCTAGCGATCTAAGAAGACATGTAAGGATTCATACTGGAGAACGACCTTATAGATGCAAGCAATGCTCCAAGGCTTTCACCACATCTGGTAATTTGCAATCACACATTCTTACGCATACTGGAGAGAAACCCTACAAGTGTAGTATCTGTAATTGGAAGTTTATCAGCTCTAGCAACCTCAGGACTCACATTCGTATTCATCACTCTTACGAGGGAGAGACTCAGCAGACTAAAGGAGGAAGACAACAGAAGGAACAAGACAAAATCAGAGACAATATGCCATTTAAGAGCTTACTTGAAGTAAAGACAGAACAAGCCTACTATTGAAGACTGTAAAAACGATCTTTAAAAAAGACATTTGTCCCTCGTACTTCAGACAACGACGCAGTAACACAGCATAAGATAAGAGACATATATAAACACTTTCTGCATGCTAAAGCTCACTTCAATGTAAGCTGGAGCAATGACTTTGTAAAACATTCAGACGACGTGCATCGGCAGCTCATGAACTGATGGACAATGAAGTACGAATACAGCAGAAAATAAGACAGTAAAACATACAATCATAAACATTGCCCGCTTTTCAATACAGCTAAGCAAAAGCTCAACAAAAATTTTATTGATTTATCTAAAAATGTAAATAACTTTATGAAAATATATATAAAATATAATGAATACAACTATATTGATAGGAAGCATGTATTTGTATAAAATGAATAATATGTAAAGTTGATGATATTTGTCAAAAAAAAATTAATACAGATCCATATTGTATACATGATATGTAAAGAATTCAATTATGGAAAGTTTTTAGAAAATTCATCTCTGTTTTTAGAGAATTGTTAGAACAAAAGACCGCATTGATTAGAGGCTGGTCACCAAGTTAAGGCAGCTGCAATGTAGAGTAACTGAAATACAAAAGAACTGTTAATGAATGTATTAAGAAAATAAACAAAAACCATCTATAAACACTATATGGGTTTGTAAGTGATCTTTTGTCTCGTGTTAATGAGTGAACACAAGTTGTTCTGCCCCTAGCTGTCTATAATACCATAATTACGCTTGTTTAAAACATCCTGTTGAATTGAATGTTGCTCGCAGCAAAAGTCGCTTTGCAAAACAAGACTCTCTAAATCATTACATGATGGAATTTAAAAGAACAAGTTTTTCTACTATAAGCACACGCATATACTTTGTTTAGTGTGATATTTTATTACTACCACTAAAAATCGTTTTAGGGATTTAAGTAGACATCTCGATAAAATGATTTGCACCCACATCAAAAAGTTAAACAAAGTGTGAAACAAAGTCTTTAACAAATGCGCAAACATCATCTATAACCTATTGGAATTAGATTTTACATTCTTTACATAACATGACGCGTAGGAAAAATCATAGAAAAACGTAGTGTTCATTCCAAAATATCACATCGATTAAATTGTTATTTATACAATGTGGTTGGTTTGGCAATGTTCAACTGTTTACAAACTAAGTACGGCACATTTGAAAATATGTAGAACTTGACGGAGCTATATCTGCAAAGTAGGGGTTAGGGTTAGAAAGGAAATACCAAAAAGTAAGGAATAAATGCACAAATCTTTTAAACTTATAGAAAAAGCCATTAACTTGGTTAATTGTAAAAAAAAAACTTCAATTAGTTTAAATTTAGTTTATCATTAATCGTAACAGATGACAATGAATTGAAATAAAACAAAGCTAGGTAAGTTATACTCTATGCGCAAATTGTTTAAAACGGCATATATCAGCACATGATCGACACTAGGTAATTAAAAGGTAAACATTGATTCAACGTTATGAAGCGGTTATACCGACAGTGAGTGCATTCCACTCTTGTCCCTTTAAATGATTCTATTTAGTCAGGACTCGTAAAGAGTTATTCCTTGAAGTTACTTTCTAAAAAAAGATGTAGAAGTAAAAACTAATAAGAAATACTAGCTAGAACTACGTCGGTGTTTTTAGAGAAACAATTGTAAATGGGATGATAAGTTTGACACCGTTGAATGATTGTAGCAAAAACTGACGTTTCGGACGTTAGTCCTTCGTCGGAGTAATACAATCATTCAACGGTGTCAAGCTTATCATCACATTTACAATTGTTTCTGAAAAAGGGAACTGATCACCATACGTTTGTCGGAGCTGTGCGGGGAAACTTTAAATGGTAAATGTGTTTATGGAGTCTTACTCTCACTTGGCCATGGATCTATGCTAAATGAGGAGGAACAACGATTTTTACAAGCACTTTATTCATGCTCTGTCCCACTGTCGTTATTAGCTGATTACATTACACAAAAACACGAAAAAAACATTCAAACAAACGAAAAAACAGCATGCAAGTTAAATAATTTTAAAAATCTCTTTAATTTGTTGTCAGCTTACTACGATATTTCAGGTGGTAATCTCCGTATAAAAAAAAAAAAACTAAAAAAAAAAAAACTAGGGTGTGACTGACTTACATAAAACCTGAAATCAACTGATCACAATTCATGCAATTTGAAATCGGACGTAATCATTTGTTATTTTACTAGTGGCTCAGTGTTATTATGTCATGGTCAATGCTACATTAGTGGTGGTGTTACTGTTCCTTTTTGCCTGTAGTTTCAAATTATATAGAATACTCAAATTGAAAAAAAAGCAATCGAAATCTAGACAATATCACTGAAATGACTTAGATGATTACCATTAATTTATATGATTTTGATATTGCATCACCTAGACCGTAGACGCGTTGGTGGGAAGGCAGTAGTGAACACATGTCGATATAATAGGTCCACTATAATAGCTATACATGGCGACCGGTAGTACATGCATCAAGTAAGCCCACACACCATGCCAGCTGAATATGACGTCACTACGGTCTATGTTCCCACTAGCCTGCTACCATAGTAGCACTACAATGGGGATCAAACATGTGATATGGCCTCATGCTCGTTGAAATGTTTTGTAATATCGCTAATTGATATTCAAACCTTGTCTTGGCCCTTACTAGAGCTTTTTAGGCGAACCACGCACACTCTCGCTCTAAGTATTTTAGATCCTGAGTTTCATTCTGCTATATCTCGCATTTTTTATGCACATAAAAAGTACATCTATCAAGTCTTTTAAAATAAAATTATTGCATTAAATCAAAATATTTACTTTGTGTTGTAGTTCTATACACATACGCACTCTGTAAAATGAACTCCAAATACAGCACTTTATATGGCCGTGAACATCAAAATAGCAATGGTCACAGTTTAACACATTGGGATCTCTGTGTCAAAATATGACGTATTAGCTCATTGAATAGCCGAACCTGACCTAAATACTGGCCAGTGGTATCACACCTAATTCACAAGAATTCAAGCGGTATATTCGTGTACCCGCTGTATTCGCATATTTCTTTTTTTTGCAAGTTTCTTTTTGCTATGTGAACCACACAACTTGAAACTCTTCAAGCACTGGGCACTGTTTTTTTTTTAACGTTTTGGCCATTCAGACTTCTTCAACTAATGTAATACTTATATTTGATATATTCCCTATTAGATACTTCTGCACGTTGGGATCCCTGTGGAAACTGATATGTGGCAGTAGATAAAATTTCCAATATGTCGGGATACCTGCGTTGTTGTTGTGTGTTATCATCACCGTTAGCAACCATGACGATCTGTGATTGGTTGATTTGTGTTTTAGTCACCTGCCATTATAAAGAAAGCATGCAGAACGACCTAGATTTGCATAATATTGAAGAGAACCAAAATACATCAATTGGAACCAATCTTACCGACCAAATACTATATTCTATCTAAGAAATTCATTTCTTTTTAATGATATTCTAATCGACTTGGTCAATTATTTTCAATATCCACCTGTCATAAATCGATACATGTTTTTTGGAATATTAGTAAATGCCTCTTTTTTGGTATTATTCATGGTACGTCAACTAGCGATGTAGCTCGGATTCAACCAGTATTTTATGACGTTCAATTTAGTGACGAAGGTGAGTTTTAGTTGTAAGATTTTTAAGTATATACTCAGCGAGTATAAATGAATCAGGCAAAAGCTTAGCTCTTTAGATTGATTTAGTACAGTAAGGGTATGATCGATCACGAGCGATAGTTGTTATATGCTATATAAGGGAGGGTCGCTTTTATTTATAGTCTTTCTAATACAAAGTCGTGCTGTACTTCACTTGTTGTAATACAAAAAAAACAAACTAAAAGCTTCTAATGTGTCAAGATGACAAGTAAAATTGGTTGTGTTTATGTAAGTATGGTAAGTAAGCAAATGTTGAAAGGAAATGAGCTCACATTAATTCATAAACTTGTTTTCTTTTTCTCTAAGAACTTCAAGTATTGTCTGCGGTTTGTAGTGGTCCAAAGTATTTAAACTGGAACGAGCCACTAAATCAAATATGATACGACAAGCCAGCATAGAGGACAACTATGACTATTTGTTCAAGGTTGTTCTTATTGGAGATTCTGGGGTAGGAAAATCCAATTTGCTCTCTCGTTATACAAGAAATGAGTTTCATTTGGGCTCCAAAGCAACGATAGGAGTCGAACTAGCACATAAGAACGTTGAAATAGATGGAAAAAACATACGCGCACAAATCTGGGATACAGCGGGTAAGAAATTATCAATATAGAGTATTAATTAACAATGATTATATTATTAGAATATTCGAGAATATATGACAATATTTATTTTGAAATATACGACAATGATTCCTTAGTATTCGCATCTATTGTCGGGTGAATGAATGTAACACAATAGACTTTACACGTATACATATATGATTAATGTACTTAGATCAGTATGCATCTTTTTACGAAAAACCAGGACGTAATCTATAACCAAGAGTTCAAACTAATCAGAAGAGTTGTCGTATTAATGAGCGTCAGTCACATTTACTGTCTTTACTTAATACAATATCAAGTAGAAAGGCTAGAAAGGTTAGAGTGGCATACTGTGATGACATCATTGTACATTTTTTGCATTCTATTTTTACGATGACAGTTATCCGTTTTTTAAGCGGCGTTTACACGGGCAAGTTTTCCTTGACACTGCCATCGCTCGTGTAGACGATCAACAACTTTTCCTTGACCATTTTTTATCAACAAGGTTTCCTTGCTCGTGTAGATGATGAACAAGTTTTCCTTGTCAAGTTTAGGTTATGCCCGCGATGCCTTGCAATCAGTGGAGTACTAACATAATTTGTTTCCAGTCTCTTGATGAGCAAACAAAACAAAATAGCGTATATGCAAGTGAAAAATAGAGATCGAAGAAGGCTTGCTGCATGTGGACTAGGGGGGCTTTTGCTTATGCACCATTGCGAATTTCGGAAGCGCAGATGGTGGGTCCGTCCTTGGGTGTCAGATGATCCGTACTCCCTTTTTTATACTGCGGTTGCGATATGATTCATGTTTCGTATTCCAAAGACTCTGTCTGGATTGGAGTAAATCCAACAAAATATAAACAGATTTATAGCTCCAGATTAATCTTGCTTTAGCCGCCATTTTGTTTTGATTTGGAGACTGATTGTGCGAAGAAACTGGAAACTAATTACATTAAAAATATTCCTTGCCACATTTTCCTTGTTCACCGTCTACACGAACAAATTTCATCCTTGACAATTTTTCCTTGTCAATGAAAAATTGTCAAGGAAAAATTGCTCGTGTAAACGCCGCTTTACTCTGGTTTGAACCAAACGAGCAGAATGAAAAAGCCATGCATTTCCGGCATACAATTGATAAAATGAAGCAGTTTTTTAATAAAAACATTAGTGGAAATATGATGAAGCCCATAGGTTTGCTCCAAGTTACTGGAGCCTTCTTGGAATGAAAAATCTCAGTTGGTAACAGACATGTACATAGAAATGTACAGTTTTTAAAAGGCAATCAGGCACCTCGTGAATAAAAATTACTCCAATTTACCTGTCTATGTCTTTCCTATCCAAATTGAGTTAATATGATTATCTTTTTATGCAAATCGAAAGCTAAAAAAGAGGTTTTTGTTCATTTGTGCTATGTACTTTTTTGACATGCAGACGTCGAACAATGTTTTACTCTTTTCACCATGATCTATCGATATGTTTACCGGCAAAGTTTTGTTTATGTACTGTCATAGTTAGTAGAGTAACAAGCACTGTTCAAGAAAATTTTCATTGATTAATGCTTTCTATACAAGCACAAAGATTGTAATTAAAATCGGTCTCTTTAATCCTTCCTTTTATCACATGTGATTCATTTGAATCTACGTTTACTTTGTTTTGATTCATTCAAATCTTATGACAAGAACCGAGCATGTTAATTCTATCAAGATTATCAAACAATATTTTGTAGCGGAAGGAAACTCTCAACTTGCCGTCACATGAAAGGATAACATCAATGATACATAAAGGAAATATGAGGAACATTGTCTTATATTTTTTTTAAATATTTATCAGTCAGTGGTTTCCACTTAATTGTTTAAAAGAAAAGATAGAGAAAAAAGAAAGAAATTACATATTATAATAACTATAGAGATTAAATGAAAATCCCAAGACGAGAGCAACTGACATTGATATCAGTGTTTACGGTATTGTGATACATATATATCAAAACTGTTTTGATCAGGTACTTACCACATTACAAGGGCCTCTCACTTGGATAACTTGTAGACGTGATTATACCGTACTGATTCATCTGAAAATAATATAAAATATTTGACAATAGGAATCAGTATATATTTGTCTCTGCTTAATTGTATGAATAGTTATCCAAGAAGTGGTATATATGAAATAGTAGTGTTGTGTGTTACGTATATTAATTGTCTCGCCAAATTTGGCTGCCTTTTAACTAAAATTCACTTGGCCAAAAAAAATTCAAGTATAACCTATATGCAAATAAAGAGGACTTCTGTATCTATAGGTTCACAGATGGCAGCAACAACAACAGCAACAACAACTTTAGAAAATGGGTTTTTGACAGTTGAAACTGACAAAAAAACGTTCGAGCAATACTTTAATCCAATAGTAATACTTTCTTTCTTTTACTTTGTCTCAGGTCAAGAAAGGTACCGGGCCATCACAAGTGCTTATTACCGCGGTGCCCTGGGCGCTGTTCTTGTATATGATATCGCCAAGGGTACATCATTTCTTAACCTCGATAAATGGGTTCAAGAATTACGACAGCATGCTAATGATGATTTATCAGTTATTCTAGTTGGAAATAAACAAGACTTAAAACATCTTAGAATGATCGAGGGACGTCGTGGTAAACAGTTTGCCGCTGACCACGGTATGTTGTTCATCGAAACGTCTGCATTGGACTCGACCAACGTCAGTGAAGCTTTTGAATTCATATTCAGACATATTTACGATAAAGTGAAGCTTAAGGAACAAGAAAAGACTGGACAGTTGCTAGAGCAGAGTAATGGTTCGTTAGATATTATCAAACCTGTAGAATTAAAACCTGAAGCACAAACTAATGAGGCGAGACCAGCAAAGCAACCATGTTGTACCACTGTCTAGAGATCCTTATTGGAATTTGTGCCCTGGGGGATTTCAACATGTCGCTGGATGTATATATACTTACAAAGGTGGGCGTGGTAACATACGATTTTTACCCTTAAATATTGACCTCTTTGTTGGACCAAAAACACAGACATCCTAAAAGGTACAAGACTCCAAAAAATACGACGTTCATCCCCCCTCTGGAATTTATGGCCTTGATTGAGCAGCCTGTGTATGCTGTATAACAAATATAGCAGACCAGTTAAAAAAACGCGAAACAACATAATAGGTACAATAAGAGTGTAACACCAAAAAACACACAATATGGACCATGAGCTGCAATACAGTGCCGGTAAAACTGCAGAAAGTATTTCACGGTCAAAATTGTTGGTCACTTACGCTTCTATATAATACAGTGTAGTAATAAGGGCCGGATAGTCCTAACAAATAATTAGACCTTCACCACATTCGCTTTACTGGCTAAAAAACAATATATATACATCGAGGCTGGAGTATATAAAATACAGAGAATGTATGGATTTATACACTCCAGCCTCGATGTGGATCTATTGTTTTGTGGCCAGTCAAGCGAATGCGGGGAAGGTCATAAAACAATTAAAATCTACAACGAATGTGGACAATAGAAGGGCGATGATGTCATATTGATACAGCGCCGAGGAACTGCTAGTGTCTTGTCTGAGACAAAAACTATCGTAATCTTTCTCAATTCTGCTTCTGATAGCTTATATATTAAGTTTAGAAATGGAAGAATAGTTCAAGTAAAGATAACTTTGGATTATAATTTTAATTGTAAAATGTAGCATGTCCCCTTGATGTTTAAAATTAGAAAAAATGGAATAATACAAAATGCTAGGCAGACCGAAAAATCGAGGAAGAAAAAGAAAAGTATCAAGGAACAACGAGATGGGAGCAGCATCATATAGATAGTTAGTTAGATAGAGAGACAGACAGACAGACAGACAGACAGACAGACAGACAGACAGACAGACAGACAGACAGACAGATGGATAGGTAGATAGACAGACAGACAGATGGATAGGTAGATAGAGAAATAACTGAATTACAGGCTAGGTCAATGGTATGTATGAAAACTTACTACAATACATAAACTGATAATTAATAGATAAATAAAAATTATATACAATGCAATTACATTACTGAAGCAGACTGAAGCAGAGTTAATAATTCCGTCGACTTTACACAGGTGTCGTCAACTTTGTTTTCTTCAGTTCTGCAACACGATCTTCGCATAGATTTGATCGATTATAACGTTTAGTTTAAAGCAGCTCTCAATTTCATTTCCGTAAACTTTAAAGAAAGGAAACTACCGTTAAACCCTGACCATGTTACTGCTTTAGTGTTGACAGTATTTGTCATATAAAGGCCATTCAAGTTTGAATCATAGCAGTTATGATACCACCACGCTCCATGGTAGTACTCTGCACAGTTGTGTGACGCTCGTTTGTCATTGTCGTTATCTCTCGTCGAGAATTGCATACCGTTGTGGTAACGAATAAGCGAGTCAGCGGCTGTACCAGTAAATGATGCAACGGTAAGACGGTAAGAATTTGCAGCACCGCTAACTTTGAACGTTTGGTATTTAGCGAATTTAGAATTCAGGCCCCAATCTTGCAAATCTACCCTAAGACTCGTTTGTCTCGATGTCAATCGATGGATGTACTCATTTCCCAACCAAAACTCGCCTGACAAGTTTCCAAAACCTGTTTTGTAGTCTTGCCAGTTGCGGTAAAAGTCAGCTGATCCGTCTTGTCTTCTTTGGAACACAGTCCAACCCCCACCGTCAGTTGTCATATCACAGTAGACAGAGAATTGACCACGCCCATCGGGATCTATGGTGTAGATACCGTTTATATCCATCTTGCCAAAATGATACCATTCATTGCAGTCTGAAAATAAATTAGAAATATGTAAAACATTACATGAAAACAATCAAACAAGCAATCTGACAAGAATGGAGGGTAAACGAAGTGCCCGACAGAACGACAACCAGACAGACAGACAAACAAAAATAAATCAACATTATGAATTACAGCTCTTCAGCGCTAATGAGGAAGAATCAAAATGACTATAACCCAACAATCAAACAAACTAACAAAACTGAATCGAATGATCAATTAATGGACCCCATACATTCAGCACTAAAACAAAGGAGCTAAATCAATACCTCGACAACCAGTAAGGTTGTAGCTTCTCTCTTCCACTGAAGCTTCTTTACATAAACTGACATCAACAGATCGAAATGGTGAGATATCCATATTTCTACAACTGCGCATGCGTTGTTGTGCTCCATAGCCACACGTGATATTTTGCGGTTCCCATGGCGACCACTCTGTCCATGAAACAAAAGCTAAAAGGGGAAAAAGATAATTCATTTCAAAAATATCGCCTCTTCTTTGCTGCATGTTAAAAGCCACCAAGAATAGAAAACAAATGTTTTCCAAACGACGTAATTCCGCGAATTAAAATTATTGTTTAGAATTATTCCCCAGAATACCCCTTATAACATCAAGAAAGATCTCAACAATTTTTTAGTACCTTTCACAGTTTCTCTTGTTGTGTAAAGTTTTGTTGTTGCTGTTTTAGCTGTTGGTGTTCTTGTAGCCACTAACGTGTTTACTAATGATCTTGTCGTTTTTACTGGGACATCATTAAACTTGTGAGTTACTGTATCTTTGGATCCTGTGAGCACAAAAATGTAAAAATGAACAAATATTACAATGTGTGATAGCTCAGTGTATCTCCAAAGTAAATATAAACACAAATAGTTCGAGCTAATGCAAATAAAGGACAAGAGTATTCGTTTTGTAAGGATAACATTCCGTGTAAGTTAACGAGGGTAACTCCCCCCGATCCTCAAACATTGATTGGAAGAACATTCTATTTCGGGGTCGGAAATTGAAGTAAAACACTAAGCATATTAGCAACAAATACTGAATACAATATCGTGTATATGGGACTTTCACCAAGCAAATGTGGACTTAGTATTTTTACCCTTGCAGTTGAGGCAGCTGGGAGTGAGATCCTTATCATGTCTATATACACCGGAATTGTAGAGACGCTGATTCAGAGTGGATACCTTTATCCATTGGAAAACGTTATACATGATTTAACTAAAAATCTTACAAATGTAGCACGACTAATTTGACCCTCTTCAGATTTATAAAAGGTTAGTTCCAAAGTCTGCATGACTCACACTTGTGCAGTAACCATTACAGAGGTATAGGGTAGGGGTGGTGACAGGGCTTACTAGTGCCCCCCTTGTTTGACCAGTAAAATCTACTTTTTTCGTCAAATTTCATTTCAGCACAATATACACTCAACGTTCAGTTACACATGCATTTTCACACAATCATGTGTGCATGAAATAAGTCAAAATCTGCTAGTCGAGCAGCACAGCGAATTTATCCTCTTTATCCGGCAGGCTTCGTACAATCAGCCGCAGAATATAGACTTCCCAACTCCGCGCACTCGTGACAGTATCTTTATATAACTTACCATCTCGGGTATCTTGAAGTAAAATTGTAGTGATGATAATGACAGCAACAAGGAAACTTATACCACTGACAAGTGATATAACCGCTGTACTTCGACGTCGTCTCAATGATGACTGTACACTGATTTCATGCCTCGAGTTTCTTGCTTCTTCAGATTCGTCCATTCTGCCTTCTGTTATAAATGCTCCTAACTAAATCTCACATGTTTTCCACTGGAAGTGAGATTCGTTCTTGCAAAAAAGCATCGAAACTAAGCAAGATAGAATTCGTTTATTTGTACAGTAAACAATAAAACAAAAATGCATTAATTTCAAATGTTTATTGTGCTATTCAATTAGGGTATAAAATAGTGCCTTGTTAAAGGATTAAAACAAATTACAAGAATATTTGCTGGCTTGATTTATGAATGTCAGAAGAAAATTTGATTTCAATGATCAAAGCCTTTTCAGTTCAGTAAATCATTGCCATACCAGTCATTATTGTTTTCCCTTAAATTTTGCAATCACCTCTATCTTGGACCACAACCGGTTCGTTTCTTTACTCCCTCAGACATAAAACTACAATAGTAAGTGGAAGAACAATTCTGACTGCTTATTGGTTTATTTATTTTGTTCTTGTTTTGCTTTTACAGAAATATATATATATATATATATATATATATACTCGTTTGCAAGAACGTTGTAGTATACATTTATACATTTATACAATTATCTAATGAGATGCAAAAGGTAAAAGAAGCCGTTTTTACACACGAAACCAACTGTTTTATAATCTGTACGATAAAATAAACAGGAAAAATATTTTTCGACTTACGTTGAATTTATCAAGCAATAAATAAAGCGAGTTTTCTGTTTTGCATATCATTAAATATACTGAATAAATTAGGTATTTGTATAAATGTATACTACAACGTTCTTGCAAACGAGTGTATATATATATATATCTTAAGTTCTTGCAGAAAATGATGATTTTGATGTTTTTTATGTTTCTTATATGTATTCAGGCATTTTTCTAACACCTTGTAATATTTCCTTCAAATGGTTTGTATCCTTTGTATCCATGGAAACCACGATGCCCAGCAAACAAGCCTACAAAGTTGAGCCACTTCGCTTTACCTTTAATAGTTAATGTGTAGTTACCAGGCTCTATTTGTGAAGTAACAGAAAACAATCGTAGTTGAGTGACTGGAGATAGACTATCCTTGTTGATCATGTTGATACATGTTTTGTTCTTATCGTTTAATGATATTTTAATTGACAACATCCCGTTCCTAAATTGGAAAATGACTCCCAGAGATCGAACTGAACCATCTTGGAGAAGAAAGAAGTTGATGGAAAGTTGTACTTCCCTACCTTCTTCTGCAAACCATCCTGAACTTGAATCTGTTCGCATCTCTTCTTTCCAGCGTGCATCGTAAGGACTAAGGAATTTAAAGCCATAGGTATTTGAGTTAATGACTCGTGCTTCAAGTGTTTGTTGAAGTGGTATTTTCCAATTAGAGGTTGTTTGTGAGAAGCAGAGAGGCTTCGTCAGTTGGTTATCGTCAATTGGTGGATTGATGAACAAAGGTTTTGCTTTGTTAGAATCGACCCTAGATCTGTACTGCATGACGGTCGATTTCTCAGAATTTATGAACGACGCCTCTTTGAGATTTGCTGTAGTTTGCATGGGTGTTTGATGTTCGGAACGCTGGGTTATTTTCTGAAGATATTTGATTATCATTTGCGATATTTTTCGGTGTCCTAACTCACTTGTATGCGAGCCGTCGGATGCAAACATCGCTCTCCTTTCAGACCCCAGCACGCGCCTCCCATTGGTCAGCGGACAAACCTCATCCTTCATACTGAACGACGGTATCCCATAGTGCTTTGCAAGATCATCAAATCCCATATCTTGCATATTCTTACATTTTGTATTTAGTAATTGTCCATTTATTATGTCAGGGTTGACCAGATGAACATAAAGGATGAGCGGTGGTGATGGCAAAAGCAGTAGTCGTCTTGTCAATACTTCCATTGGTTGTGCTGCCTGACCGCGCCTTACTCCACCGTCGTTAATAGCAAACTCTAGTAATACAATATCTGGCACTGTCTTGTTTCTGAAAAAGTTTTGTAGGCAAAACCCAAAGAAATCACTCCCAGTTCCTGTTATTGCTATAGAATACGAATCAAGCTTGGAGCCTGTAGCATTATACATGTGTGTATTCCACCAATCATTAACAAGTACAAAATAACAACTTTTGATATCAGCTAGACCACCACCAGCTGTATTAGAACCACCAATAGCAACCATCGTTAACTGACGTTTTGCTTTGATCTTTTGGAGGAGATTGCTAACCTCAGGAGACCACTGACCAGAAGTGTTCGACCTACGGTGAATTGCAAAATTGTGTCAGTAATTTCTGTCACTGCATTTGTTTTAATAGCCTTAGTACAATGAAAATTCCTAACGGGTTTATCAACAAAAAATTGTCTGTAATTGGCTTAATAAACTATAGCTAAAATTCAGACCAGTTGAGACGTCATACCTTATTGTTTGGTGTTGCACCATTTCTGTTCGCAAACTTGATCGAGCAAAATAACAATTACGACCACTTAAAACAATTAGAAGATATAAAAAAGCCAGTCGGTAGACCATTTTGTTTGCGATCAGATCAGTCTTTGAATACAAGATCACTGTGTCTTCCCTGACAACACGATTTTACCAGTGGGACTTGCACGAGTAGTACGAAACGTGGACTGCATCAGGGTATAGTAAATGTTGATCCAATTGAAGTATAAATAATACGATAACTAATGTTGTAGTATGAACCTCGTTGTTAATTGTGATCCCACTGCGATAAAACAACTGCATATACTTTTTTTAAACACGGGCGGTTACATACATAGATGGTATTTATGTTCTAGTCGTGCTATTTTGTTCGGCCGTATAGATGACGGCTTACTTGTAACAAATAGAAATCCGACCAATCACCAGGTGGGATAGGGTCAGTTTTGAATTAAGTACGAACCTGTTGATTTGATTTCAATTCACCAGTAGAATGCTTTTCATATTTGCTTTCACTGACGCTGAACAACCTATAAATAAATATACTGGAGACAAATACACACAAGACTTGAGACAAGTGACTAATACACAATAGCTTTTAATTGCGCTTATATTTCACAGGACGTTCCTTCATTCGTATATGAAAGACATAAACATTTGTTTGAATACTAAAAATGAATTACATGGTAGAATGTTTTGTTGCCGCATCAAAAGTATACTTTCTTACTCGTCCTGCCTTTTCAAGGATGTACAAAATACACAGTCCCGTACAACTTAGATAATTATGTTTTCACTTAATTATAAAATTCTATCACTGAGGTATTTGGACATGAATAAGACCTGTTTATTAGTACCTGTACTATAACGTCTTGTAAAGTAGCAAAGGCTAATTAAAAACTATATCGTGTTACTAACGTCAATTGTCTTTATTAATCTCTTGTGTATTTAATGCCTCCAGTGTTTTGATTTATAAGTAGTTCTGGTTCAATACTAGAGTGCAGACAATAAATCCGGGAACTTGCTTATCAGCAGCTGATAAGCTCTGGAAAATATTAAAATAAAAAAAAAAATCGGATTTGACCGCCACAGCAAATGCTTTTGTTTGGTCTAAAATCTTAGCAATGCAATTTTCCATTTTATGGGACACCACACATAAAATAACGTGAACACCGGAACATTGCAGTTTTTGAGTGTCGCTCCCTGGAACGCCGCACAAAATAGATAATACGCTAACACCATAACACCGCAAACCCCAACGTTCTTTAGTTCTTAAGCTTTTAACACAAGAATTGATGTGACAGATATTCTGATGGTGGGGAGATAAATTAAATTACTGAATTAAGAGTGAATCGCTACACCTATGAAATAATTAGTAATAGCTTTAATAGTGATAATAATAGTAGCTTTACTGAGGACCTGCTCACATACAAGAAGTAAAGTGTCTCAAGATAAAGTGGAACGCTGTTTTTTTTTTAATTCCAAGAAACACAATTGACAAGCAATCCATGATTTTAATTTCTCATTCAGGTGATGATATTTTTTTAATGTTTGATTCCCTTGTATCCATCGGAATCACGATGCCCAGAATGCCATTTTTTCTTTTTCTTTCTGAAAATGTTTGACGTATCCATGGCAACGTTTACTCTAACATTTAGTAATATTTCCTTCAAATGGTTTGTATCCTTTGTATCCATGGAAACCGCGATGCCCAGCAAACAAGCCTACAAATTTGAGCCACTTCGCTTTACCTTCAATAGTTAATGTGTAGTTACCAGGCTCTATTTCTGAAGTAATAGAAAACAATCGTAGTTGAGTGACTGGAGATGTGCTATGCTTACTGACCATCTTAATGCACGACTTGTTTCTATCGTTTAATGATATCTTAATAGACAGCAACTTCCCTTTCCTTAATTGGAAGATAATCCCTAGAGATCGAACTGATCCATCTTGGGGTAGAGAGAAGCTGGTGGAAAGTTGGACTTTCCTGCCTTCTTCTGCAAACCACCCTGAGCTTGAATCTGTTCGCATTTTCCTTATCCAGCGTGCATCGTAAGGACTAAGGAATTTAAAGCCATAGGTATTTGAGTTAATGACTCGAGCTTCAAGTGTTTGTTGAAGTGGTATTTTCCAATTAGAGGTTGTTTGTGAGAAGCAGAGAGGTTTCGTCAATTGGTTATCGTCAATTGGTGGATTGATGAACAAGGGTTTTGCTATGTTAGAATCGATCCTAGATCTATACTGCATGACGGTCGATTTCTCAGCTTCTTTGGGGTTTGCTGTAGTTCTCATGGGTGTTTGTTGTTCAGGACACTGGGTTATGTTTTGAACATATTTGATAATCATTTGCGATATTTTTCGGTGTCCTAACTCACTTGTATGCGAACCATCAGATGCAAACATCGCTCTCTTGTCAGACCCCAGCACGCGCCGCCCATTGATCAGCGGGCATATTTCATCTTTAACACTAAAAGACGATATCCCATAATGCTTTGCAAGATCATCAAAACCCATATCTTGCATATTTTCACATTTTGCATTCAGTATTTTTCCTTTTTTATTCATCATGGGGTTTAGGAGATGAACATAAAGGATGAGCGGTGGTGATGGCAAAAGCAGTAGTCGTCTTGTCAATACTTCCATTGGTTGTGCTGCCTGACCACGCCTTACTCCACCGTCGTTAATAGCAAACTCTAGTAATACAATATCTGGCACTATCTTGTTTCTGAAAAAGTTTTGTATGCAAAACCCAAAGAAATCACTTCCAGTTCCTGTTATTGCTATAGAATACGAATCAAGCTTGGAGCCTGTAGCATTATACATGTGTGTATTCCACCAATCATTAACAAGTACAAAATAACGACTTTTGATATCAGTTAGACCACCACCAGCTGTATTAGAACCACCAATAGCAACCATCGTTAACTGACGTTTTGCTTTAATCTTTTGGAGGAGATTGCTAACCCCAGGAGACCACTGACCAGTTGTGTCTGCACTAATTGACGACCTGCGGGTAAATGTAACGTATTTTTAGTTACTCCGTTTTCTTTTAATAAAATATTCCTTTTATCACTATAAGTTTGAAGAGTAATCGGTCACGTATTAATAACATTAGCTAATATCAATGGGTGACACTTTCATCGAGTACAATGCTTGTATTTCGCGTGTTTCATTAATTTGCTATTTCTTGCTTTGCCTAGCACTGCCTCTCACACACGCTCCCTCTTATACTTAGTTTCATCAAACAACGTAAAACCGATCCGAAACGAGTGTTAGGTGATGGCCCTGGAAAGAACGTATTTGAATGTACGCCTTGAAATTCAAGATACAATTTTAGGTTTATTGGGTAATTATTAGGAAAAGAATTACCCAAACATGTTTATTAGGTACCGGTAGGTGACTAATTTAGTATGTTTTTCTGGTGTTAGTTCGTGTTCATATTGAACTGTAATAAAAAAATTCAAGGTCATAACTTGATGATGCGACTTTGGATCTGAGATCACAGACTTTGTCCTGTGATACTGTACTTGATTGTACACTTGCATGACTTTTAGTCACCTCATTTTGCATAAAAAACTCACCCAATGACTGCGAAATTTTCAACAATATGTCTTACAACTTCAAATAAATAAATGGCTGTTTGTTCTCGACAACTGAAATTTCATCCAATTGTGCTGAAAGTCTTACTTTTTTTCACGAGACTGCACACACTCGGTCACACTCGGGCAATCACATCGCATCAACAAAATAGAGTTTCGACCCATAAAACGTGTCACTGTGATTGACGTGATCATGCTAATCCTTCAGTCGAAACCTTATTTATTATTTTAAAATTAATCAATAAGATGAAAGCCTACCTCATTGTTCGGTGTTGTATCATTGATCGAACAAAGTAACAATTAGGATGAAAAAGAAGAAACAGAAGAAATAAATAAGCCAGTCGGCAGACCATTTTGTCTCAAGAGCGACGAAACAGGATAGTTGTGTCTCCACTGTCAAATACCTTGAGTAAACGATGAGGTTGACCTGGTGAGGATTTCGTCGATGTTCTCGATATAAAACAACTTGATTTACTATATTGATATAGATAGCATTTATATTTTAGTCTATTTTTTGGTCCAATAAACCATCAATATCGCCTTAACCTCCTGCCAAATATAACAGGTGATTTTTTCTGAAATTGAAAAGCAATTAAATGGTGCGAATTTCACCTGCCGATCCCTGCCGAACAGACTATATCGCGTAGTAACCACTGAAATAACCCGTTGGCTATAAAACATATTGAAATTAGTGCAGACAAAACATTGCAGTTTGCAAAAGCTTTGAATACTAAAATCTATCAAAATGGGATATGTTTCTTGATATTTTGGATATGAAGCACTGATATTAGGTGTCAGATATCCAGTGGCGGATCTGAGATTGTTTAGGGGTTTTCATTTTTAAATATTCTGCTATGGATGAACATAAACCAAAAGGAAAGAGGGTGTCCAATGCACTGCTAGTGGACACATCCGTAAATCCGCCCCTAGATATTTGTACATGTTTGTTAACAGATTTATTTATTTATTTATTTTATTTGTGCAATTCAAAGTATCTTCGCCCATATTGAAATACGTTGATTTGCTTTTATTGCTGCTTATTTTAAAATTTTGTAAGAAAATAAAAGATTCCTAGTTGTGCTGTGTTTTTCCCCCGACGTTTTTTGAAACAGCGTTCAGTTATGAAAATTTGTCCAAATAGTCAATTTTTTACAATTTGCAACTTGACTAATCTTTACTACTTTTTTTCATTTTTTTCAGTATTTATCCTCGAAATAGTAGAACAAGAATATTTTGGTGTCCCACACATTGCAATTTTATTACGTGTTCGACTTTGAGAATCACAATTAGAATACTGGTAGGAATTGTTGTTCCACTAATAGTGTGGTTATGGAAAATGGTTCATGACAAAATAAAAATATAGCACACGAACAACCTACTACATACGTCCAGCGAATAACGTAAAATTGGTGATACTTTCGTCTTGCAAGATAGTCAATAAGATGACAAATAATATAAAGAGTAATATCAATAAAAAAATTGTCGTTGCTGTTGTTGAAGCGAGGGATAGTGGTTCTGACTTTTTGTGATCAGTTTATCCCGAGCTCAGTTCAAAATTGCTTGCACTCCTCTTTAAACTACATTTAGGACAATATGGATGTTGAAACGTTCAGCTTAGAAAACCATTTATGGACAGAAATGTCGACTGAAAATGCCAACATTAAAAAGAAAAGAGGAATGGATATGTTGCCTCGATTCTGTCTCGTTGAGTAGTTCAGCAAATCGAAAATTATTTGCTTTCTTTGCGGCAAACCATCACTTTTAAGAGTAACTTTAAACTCAAACAAACTTACCTTTCTTTGGAGAAGAACAAATACAAAGACATTTTACCTTTAATTGGAGTTTTTTTGGTGGAAAACGCGTGTAAAAGTAAGCGGACAATCTTGCTTGCAATATTTCTGAACACCAACCAGCCAACTGGCTTCGATTCAAACGCAGCCGCGCCTGACGGAATCGAAATTCCCGCGCTTGCAAAACCCTTTCGTCACTGCTCTATTGTTTGTGACGTCCAATCAAATCGTTCATTTCAAAATAAGAGAGACGTCTTTTATTTCATTCTTTGCCTCTTATTAATTTGTATATTCACTATTAATTAACTTATATATATATATATTTTAAAAAAAGGTCGAGATAAAGTAAAACGGAAATCCAAACCAATATTTTTTAATTTAAGTTTTGGATCAGTTGCTCCCGTCTTTTATATAATATTTATTATATTTTGTTTTATATATCATGTTTTTCCCGACACACAACGACATAATAAAATGATATAATTTTTTATTTTTTTTCAAGTCAAGGTTTTGATTATCGGTTGTCATTGTTTTTGTTTCAATAACTGTCAGGTCGTTGTTATTATTGTCAAACTTGTTGACTCGGTTGTTCCTTTAATTGGTGTTTGTCCTTGCATTGCTGTTGTTGATAATTCAAACACAAAAACTCCTTGTACTTTCTATAACTCCATACAACAAACCGCATACTAATAGGTCTATACCCAGTGTAACCATGGAAACCAGGGTAGCCAACGATCAACCCGCTAAAAGTGATTTGTCCAAGTGTTGACATTATATTTATCGTATGGTTACCAGGCAACACATTGGTTGCTACGGGATATATGTATGTTTCTTGGTGACTTTGCTTACAGTTTTTCAGAAGTTGAGTTTGTTTAACTATTTCACCGTCAAGTGAAATATTCACGTGAATATCTCTACCTCCAGTAAGACGTAGAATGAGAGATATTGAATGGGATTTGTTTGATGGATTAAAAGGAATCTGAAATTGTATTTGTACGTGCGAGACAGAAATAGCTTTATTCGCTGTTCTCCACCCGGGGTATGAATCCAATCGATGTGACTCATGCCATAAAGACGATAGATTCTTAGACTCCGCCAGTGAGACATACTGAAAACCACGTGACTTAGTGACGTCAGCACGCAGTGTTTGCTTATTTGGGTCTTTCCAATTGTGCGATAAAACAGACCAGCACATTGGGTGTGCTAGCTGATCATTGGTGATCGACGCTTCAGAAAATAGGGGTTTGACTAAATTTGCTAATTGATTTTTGCGTATGTCAGATGTCTTATTATGATTGGTAAATAATTTCTTGAAATATTCGCTTATCATAAATGATAACTTGGTAAATGGTGTTTGTTGCAGGTTTTCCAGGTTATCGTGAACTTCATACTTCGGGTTTACAAATTCTTTGTTCAAATATCCAGTAATCATTAATGCTATTTTACTATTCGCCTCAACTCCAGCATGAACTCCGTCTGCAGCAAAGATACCAGTGTTTGAAGCGTTGAGCCGTCGTTTGCCACCAGTCAGCGGACAACCAATGTCTTTAATACTGAACGCTGGTATTCCATAATGTCGTGCGAGCTCATCAAAGCCAAGATCTTGCATATTTAGACAGTCAGTGTTGACTGGTTTATGGTCTATGGGGCTTCGCATTTCACTAACAAAGTTAACATAAATGACTAACGGTTTCGATGACAGCGACAGTAGTCTTCGAGTAAGAAGTTCCATTGGTCGTGCAGCATAACCATATTTATAACCAAAATCATTAACAGCTAGTTCTAATAACACTATATCTGGTTCTTCATTTGCACTGAGATGGTTTTGTAAACAAAATAAATAATAATCGCTGGCAGTCCCTCCAATGGCGATATTATGAGCCGTTAGTTTAGATTCAAATGTTCTTTTCCACCAATTAGCGACCAGGTTGATGTATTTCTGATTGGGGTTGTCCAGTCCACCACCGGCTGAGTTGGAACCTCCAATATTCACCATGGTAACGGGCAATCCATTGCGAACCTTCCTTACGAGTTTTTCGCTGACATGCGTAGTCCATGGAGTGTGTTCTGGATTCCTCTCCCACCAAAATAATGATCTGAGAAAAAAAGACGATATCCAAATTTGATGTTTGATTGCGTATGCCAACTGCTCTAAGATCTTATCTAATATCTGTTTTTAAAAGGCTTGACTGAGCAATATTTAGTAAATTCAAATAAGTCTTGAGCCATATTTTAAATTGCTTGTATTTAAAATGAGTGCTAATAATCTTCAAATGGAGTTTTTTTTTACATATTTTCAACAATTTTGTTTTTGGATCTAAGATTTGTACTGCCTTATTTGTGCGGTGTACTTGATATTTTCAGTCACCTAATTTTGCACCAAAACTCACCAACAATTTTTCCAACCAGAATCTTTGGCAGTTAAATATATCAATCCCTGTATGTAAAACAAGTGTGGATCTTTTCAGAATTTTCAGTTTATTCTCGGCCAATTCAAAACTCATCCATTTGCGTTAAAATACTTGTGTTTTAAATATACTATATCAGCCTACCTTATTGTTCGGTGTTGTAAAATTGATCGAACCAAGTAACTATTAGGATAAGCAAGAACAAATAGAAGAAATAAAGAAGCCAGTCGGCAGACCATTTTGTCTCAAGAGCCACCAAACCACACAGTTGTGTCTTCACTGTCAATCAACTCGAATAAATGATGCGGTTGTACTAGTGTACTTCGAGTGGGAAACAGTACCAAACAGTATCGTAGCCGTAATTTCTAAGAAAATGTGTGAATTAGAGTTGTTTTCGCATAATTATATAAGTGGGAAACAGTACGGCCACAATACCACTACGATACGGTAGATAATTCGAATATTTTCTTAGAAACTACGGTGTTGTTACGGTTTGGTACAGTTTCCCTCTCGATCTCATACGAAAATGACTAATATTTTCTATCAAATCATTAATATCGATCCCCCCGTACCAAATATAACCAGCTTAATATGACAGGTGTTCACAGGCTTTTTTCTTCTTAATTATCAAATTGCTTAATAATTCACGAACCTAGAAAAATACAAAATCACTAGCGTGAAGGTATCTCTAAACATTTGTAAATTTTGATTTGTTTATATTGCTGCTTGCTTGTCAATGGTGTTAGTTGGTTGTACATGTGCTATATATCACCTTTCTTCCCGACAACGTTTGATGAGGCCAAAATAGTCAAAGTTTTTGCAATTTTCAGTTTGATCCCCAGTACTTTTTTCAATATTTATTGATGAAATAGTCGAATAAAAATATTTTGGTGTTCTAATAACTGTAACTTACGCTAAATCAACATTTATTATTTTCTATGAATCACTGAAACTAAATCAACATTTTAATTGTTCATAGTTCTCCTCGCTCCACATTTTTGCTTTCACGTCAAAAGGTCGATATCCCTCGTAGTCTTGGTAACCAGCATAACCAACGATAAGACCACTGACCTCAAACCACCCATGACCATTAGATTGAACATTAAGCGTGTGGTATCCAGGGCTGACGTGCGTTGCTAGGGACTGTAACCTTGTCTGGTACATGTGATGTCCGCATTTATTGCTATCAACAGTAATTGCGGATTTTTTGACACCATCTACCCATACAAGGCTATTGGCTTTATTACCTTCGTTGTCTTTAGTTCTAAATATTAAAGATACCGATCTCGCCGAGCCTTGTGGGATAACAAAGCTCATCTTTAGCATGGCTCCTTTGGTCTTTGCTGCCCATGCGCCATAAGCGTCTGTACGGAACATAAGATGTTTAGCAATTTTCTTGTATTCAGCCGGTGATAAGTATGTAAAGTCCTTGGAATAAATAACTTTAGCCTGTAGTGTTTGTTGCAAGGGAACTCTCCAATCAGGACTTAAGAATGTTAAACACATAGAATTAGCCATGTCGTTATCACTAACTGTCGTAAACTTTGGTGGCATAGGACTGCCTAACATATCTTCGTATTTCTCGTTTGAATCGTGTGTATCGGCCTTATTCGGTGAGGATTCTTCGGAAAATATTCGATTCTTTTGGTCAAACTGAATGTTGAAGTGTTCATTTCTGCGTTTAAAATCTTGCTTCTTGTGAGGCAAAACATTTGTAGAGTTTGAAGAGTTGGTTAAGTTTTGATCTCTTGAGCGTTTGTTTGTTGTAAGTATAGATCTGGCACTATAATACCCACTATTCGTTGAAGGAAGAATGCTGGCAAAATATTGCACCAATTGATACGCTACTTGTTGATGTGCCTTAACTGCAACATGCGATCCATCGACATTAAACTCAAACTTGTTTGGATTCTTGAGCTGCTTGCGAACATTACCGACCAGCGGACATACAGTATCCCGCCAACTAATGTTAGGTATTCCATAATGTTGTGCTAAGTCATCAAACCCAAGATCCTCCATATTATTACACACAGTATTGGTTATTTTGTTATTGTAAATACCACGATCAACTAAATTAACATAAACGACTAATGGTACAGATGAGAGTGATAGTAACCTCCGGGTAAGTAGTTCCATTGGCTGAGCAGCCATACCGTACTTGTATCCATAATCATTCACCGCTAATTCTACCAACACTATATCGGGTTCTTTATCACCAAGAAAATTCTGGAAACAAAACGAAAAGAAATCACTTCCGGTTCCGCCTATTGCTATCTTATGATTGGTTAAGGTAGATCCATATCCTCTTTTGTTCCACCAATTACGGAAGAAGTTGTAGTATAAATGCTGATCATTGTGAACGCCGCCACCAGCAGTGTTGGAGCCTCCTATGATAGTCATGGTTAATGGCTGTCCTTGAAGGACTTTATTAGCCAACACTTGTACTGGTGACCGCTGCTGCCATTGATTGGTTTGTTGGACTGTAGGTACCATAACTGGATAACCACCACCTGGTAATGTTGTAACAGTGCTGGAAAATAGTGAAAATATTTACACTCAAATAACCATTTGTCATTAAATCATTCGAACAAGACTCATCATTTTCGCACGATGCTCGACCTTATACGTTGTAACTACAAATGTCTCGTGTTGATTCGCTGATAGTCTTGTCTCACAGTGTTCGAAAAAAGAATTAAAATATATGTAGTTAAGCACAAATAATTTGTATAAGTAATAAATGCAAAACATATTACACACGAATCCTGCAGGTTTAAAACACCAAAAACCAATTACTCTTTAGTCGACACTTAAGGGGTGTGGGGTGGGGTAAGAATAGAATAGGAGTCAGCTCCACATACTGTCAGCATAACAAGCTGAAACTTTAGGGGAGAGGGGGACAGTATGGAAACAAAGGATATGCATTGCTTACGTACAAATATTTTCTTTACTTTGATTAAGGAGAGATGTAGTATTAACTGAGCTTTCGAGTCGGAGTAAACTACAAGACAAGTCAGGAATGCATTCATTGACAAGACCACAAGACCTAGGTGCCGTCAATTAGTAATATTTCTATGTAATTATGAACCAAATAAATCCTCATATATCGATGGAGCTTCACTTCTACACTGTTACTATTGTTTTAAACAGTTTTTAAATCTGTCAAAAATTCTAAAGCTGCTATCGTGTTTATTAGATGTCCATATTGACGGACCGGACTACTAATTGAAGTAATTGGAAACCACCATCTTTGTAAATTGAAACAGTATAATTACGTAACGTAATTCACAGTCATTATAAATGACAATTCACTGACCTGAACAAAAGATCGTGATAAGTCTGTTTTGGATTCCCCCTACTTACAATGTTGTGGAAAACAAACTACACAAGACTTAACAAACAGGTGTTTGTTTTAGCTCAAGTATATTAATATGGTTGTAATTGCTTCAAAATGTTTCAATGTAAAATATAATGCATCATTGCCACTTACCCTGTATTGGTAGGGTTGTAGAGTGTCGATGGATCGATTTCTAGTGTTTTCACTTTAGGGACGATCACACCAATAGTCGATAAAATCAAGAGAAGAAAAAGTACTTCCATGATTATTGCCACGACCAGTAATAAAATGATTGTAAGTCGATCGAAGTACCGGTACAAGCAGGTTGTAATATTTTTGTCTGTTGGTGAACTTGTGGTGTATTGTATTTTTTGTTCAACCATTTCACTGGCAGCCCTGGGTAATTAAAAGTTATACTTGATACAAATTCACATGTACATACTACAACAGGACAATTTCTTGAACACGTCCTCGACTACATACACGATATTTTTTAAAGAAAAAGTGACAAGGTGTTCCTACAACGACATCGTTAAAGCCCGGTCAAACGGTATATGGCTATTTACAGAACACGACTGAACAAGGTGAACAAATGTTCACAGGCAGAAAGGTTTTCAGTCACTGAACTTTTATCGGTTGACCCATGCAGTTTTAAAACAAAAGCGTAAAGCTAAAAATTCAGGGGACCAGGTTTAAAAACTTTGCGACTGCGGTACATGTCAAAACTTAGCCTCGCATATGCCGGCAAACATATAAATGTTCATTTTGTATTTACCTTAGTAGCGCTTACGACTGCAGGTTATGACTTTCCTACTTTCTGTAATATGAATGTAGTAAATCGTAACACAGTTTACTGGACTTACTGTACATGCTCATTGAAAGTATCGAGGAATGCGGCTTGTTACCTTTGTGCTGGAATGTACTCAGTATATGCAAAAGTTTAAATTATAAAAAAGAACAATGGAAAATCAGAGTCACGTATCAAATATTATGGAGGAATGTATACAATCTTAAAATAATAACATAAATGACAATGGTAAATTAGAGGGTCTTGCTTGATGTTGTAAGGGACATTATATTGTATTGTAAAATTATTTGCAATAATTTTTGGCATTAATCGATCAGTCAGTGCCAGTTCCGTTTGAGAGGAAGCAATAAATCTGCGTAAAAGATTAGTAAGAGCGTGCAAACAATAAATCTGTGAAACAGTATTTACTACTAAATAGTGCTAATCAAACAATAGAAAAGGATGAAAGTCAATCCAAAAAATTCATTTTGGTTGACATTCAACCGAAATATAAAACCGAAATTTCGTTGTTATGGTTCATTTATCGGTTGAATATCTGAACCATAATGAATTTTTTCGGATTGACTTTCATCCCTTTTTTATTTGAAATTGTCAGCTTGTCCTGGATTTAGAAAACAATAGAATGAATACAGCTATACAAGGCTTTTATTTATTACTTTCGTTGTCTTTAATTCTAAATATTAAAGATATCGATCTCGCCGAGCCTTGTGGGATAATAAAGCTCATTTTTAGCATGGTTATTGACTGATTACGACTCACGACTGACCACGATTGACCAAGACTGACCACGACTGGACACGACTGGACTGACCACGACTGGACACGACTGACCACGACTGAACAGTATTGAACATGACTGAACACGACTGGACACAAATATTTCATGGAATTTAATTCTTTATTTACTCTAGAATACAGGGCAACAATTCTAAGGAGTATTGTTCGCGTCATTACGTAGTCGTAAACAGTATCACGTATCGTATCGTAACTTCTAAGATGAAATTCTGGAAATGACTCTACAATATTTACAAACAGTGACTGTAACCTAGTCAGCTAGCTTTAGTTTCATAACAGTTTGATCTCAGACTTTCTATCGCAATGTTCAGATTTGTCACTTATTGTTGTATGTCCCCATTGGCGCGACGAAGGGTAGAGGAGGAGATATCAGCGCGGTCTTAATTTCATCTCGGTTGCTTTCATCGTCTGGAAATTCAGTGTACTCAGTTTAATCCAAATAATGCCGGTCCTACCTCTTGTATTTCCTAAGTACTGTCCATTAAGGTTAGCTGTAATGCATTGGTTAAACCACCAGCCACTATTATACGATGAACCACAGTCTGTGTGTATAGCATTATCGTTATCACGGTCGTACGTTGAAAACATCATGTGATTATGACCCGACAGGGAATCCCCTGCGGTTCCGGAATACCCACTCACACTTAGCTTATAGTTGGTGGTATTACTATCAACATAGAAGTCGTAATATGAGGCATTATACACTACTCCGTTCCAGTCCTCTATCATGACATAAAGACTAGTATTCAAAGATGTCAATCGATGGATGTATTCATTTCCTAACCAAAACTCGCCTGACTGGTTTCCAAAACCTGTTTTGTAGTCTTGCCAGTTACGGTAGAAGTCAGCTGATCCGTCCTGTCGTCTTTGAAACACAGTCCACCCTCCACCGTCAGTTGTCATGTCACAGAACACAGAGAATGGACCACGCTCATCAGGATCTATGGTGTATACACCGCTGTTTTTAGATCCCATTCGAAGCCAGTGAGAACAGTCCACGGCTGTGTAATAGAAATAATTAGCATGCATTAATCGTTCATCGAATTATTCTTTCACCTGCTTATCTATACATCCCTTCCCCATCCATAGATCCTTCCGTCCGTCCGTCCATCCGTCCATCCATCCATTCATTGTGTCTTACCTGGACACACTGGCATCAGAGTACAGTTCTTAGTTTGTACTTCATCTCCATCCATCCATTCATTGTGTCTTACCTGGACACACTGGCATCAGAGTACAGTTCTTAGTTTGTACTTCATCTCCATCGCACTTGCTCTCTGTCGTGGTACAGTTACGACTCCGAAAATGACTTCCTACTGAGCATGTCTTGCTGCAAGGTGACCACTGACTCCATTCTCCCCAACTTGCAGGCGCTTTACATGACGTCATCACACATACCGATGTCTCCACTTCGTCATTACAAGCTGTTTCATCAGCAGTGCATGTGCGTTGACGTTCTCTGGTCCCGTTGCCACAGGTAACGCTGCAGATACTCCAATCCGACCAACCTGTTGTGTAATAAAAGCACAGCACTTCAGTTCTTCAAATTAAAAAGTGTGGTAATTCAAATGTTTGAGCGCAAATTTATTGCTTTATTTAAAATTCTCTTGTGTGCGATCTAAAATATATTAATCATTAAATTCGTAAAAAAACACGAACTGGTATATCTGACCGTAAGGCTATGTAAAAGGCGTACATGATTACCTGATGGTTCAGAGGTTGGTCTTGATTCAGTATCGATGGATCCATTGATTAATTGTGAATTGTTAATACCTGATATAAACAACAGTTAGTTCATGGCTGTGAGATGCTATGTTAACCTACATAGATTAGAATAGTCTCTATTTAACAAGGAGACACATCAACAAAACAGCGAGTGATCTTACATAACTGAAACCTTTTTACTTAGTAGGAGCACGCTAGCAGGAATGCTCCAACTACATACAAATTTTGTTTTCGTTGTCTTTCACTGCCTCACGTATCCAACATACACTATACCACATGATACCAGCTAATCGGTGATAGTTAATCCACGGCATCTTAAATGCGCGCAATCTAAGCTCATAACACCACAAGTTTACAAGTCATGACATCAATGATGATGATATTCAAGGACGACTCGATGTCATCGAACACTTGATCAGCTGCAATTTCGAAGAACTTCTCAAGTTTCCGGTAATAACCAAAACAGACTCGTTAAACATTGATGCAATGAAAGTACACAGAAGTTATAAAAAAGAGCTTTAACTGAAATAAATTAATATAAAGGGTCGATAATAATGAAGGAGTTAACGTTACCTGACGATTGATCTTTCTTGTTTGTTAATAGCACAATCGGTAGAACAACACCAACAATCAGCGCAATCACAAATATCACCAGTACTGCAGCTAAACATTTCTTTTTTTTCCTTGAGCTTTCAACTGCTACTAAATTCTGTGTCTCAAAAGAGTGCATGTTTTGCTTTTGTTCGTTGATATTGTGTTCTGCCATTGTAATGCTGAAGTCGTTTCAAATTATATTTTCGCACGACAGTTTTTCGTGTTACGGCGTGTACTACTCCTCTAGTGTGACGTTGTCTCTGACATATACTTATGTCTACAGTACAACCTCGATGATGATTGTATTGACACATGTATTTGATATTAACGAATACCAACACGACTATAGGGCTAGCAATCAGTATTTCTTGATGGATTAACAATGGAAGTAATCCTGCAATCAGCTTTGTTAGCATTTTGTGTTTTAGAATTATCATCAATCGGATCTACCGTGTATACCGATTCATCTCAGGTATTTAACGCTGTGATCTAACTAAAAAGGGACCAAGATATAGCCACGCCCTCTCCATAGCAACCTTAGGGGCCTTCTTTAGCCCAATGCAAAATGCAGCAGTGCGATGTTCTTATTCTACAAAGGCTGTTTTTACCTGGCAGAAGATATTTAATAAATTTGCAAAAAAAAAAAAAAAAAAAAAAAACAAACCAACAAATAATGAAATAAACAAATAAACAAATAAATAAATAAATAAATAAATAAATAAATAAACAAATAAATCAATCAATAAATGACTAAATAAATAAATAAATAAATAAATAAATAAATAAATAAATAAATAAACAAACAAACAAATAAATAAATAAATAAATAAATAAATAAATGAATAAATGAATAAATGAATAAATAAATAAATAAATAAATAAAATAAAAAAGCTTATCGGCAGCAAATTGACATGATTCTGGTTTGTCAATAAGTCAAACTGTCTATCAGTACTGTGTACAATCGGTACGACTGAAGAATTTACTTCTAATGGGCTTTTGTGTACTTGAAAAACAGCCACTGTGATTGATTATGCAATCTGAAGGTCACGTAATGAGATAGCAAGGCTGTAAGTCACGCAAGTCACGTAATGCTGAAATTTATATAATCTGTAGTCCACAAAAGGTTTTACCATGACAACAAAACGCAATACAATTATCATGGATGAATTCACGAATGAAGCTAAATCTCCTTTCCAGTCTTCGCTCGTAATTTATGACTAAGAAAACTATCTTGACAAAAGATTTCGTTGATACAATATAGTAAAAAAAAGCGTCTTGTTTTTCAAGTCCACATATGAACTTGCAGTACACATAACGCTATCATTAATTTGACGCTCCAAAACTGATGGGGTAACCTAGCATGCGATCACCTTTCAAGATTTCCACAGTGAATATCAAATGTATTCCAAATATTTTATTTAAGAGCATATCCAATTTAAACGCACATGCAATTACAGTAATAAATTATATATGATGTTATCCCAACTAAAAGTCGAGAAACGTAAATATTTTTGGTTGCCTTGGAACACTAATTGTTTTAACTTGTTTATGACATTTTTTTACCATTATTCCATAAACCAAACTATGTTAAAAATGCAGGAGAGCTTCTTGTTTGGACTAATTCTCTTGTCAATGACCGACATTATCATCATAGTCATCGTCATCATCATCATCAAAGTCAAACTTTCCTTGTTCGTTTATCAGTGGTGAAAAATAAAAGTGCATAGAGAATCGAGCTGCCTGTTTTAGTCCTGTAAATATGTCATCCTTCTCGACATCCTTCTGAGCTTGTACAGGAGCACCGTTGATATATAGCTTTCTTAGGGATATCTTAACGATTGGTGATCCTAGTCCATCTGTGATAGAACCTTTTACTGTTACCTGTTTAGAACAGAGGATTTGATAAGCAACGACAATAACAACGAGGATAACAACAAGTAGTAATCGTGATTTTCTATCATATACGTCGGCCTTCATTACATTTACATCTCCCTCGAAACCCTCTCGCTATCCAACTATACAAAAACAGCTACAATCTCAACACTCCCAAACTATCGAACCTGGTTGATGGCAACTCGTTGGATACAACTACAACAAATCTCTGTTCTATCTGCTGAACTCACCGTTGTATTTCTCTTTAATGTCATCATTGTCTCGTAGTATTTGTGACTGACAGTTACGAAAGAAGCAAGGGTACCATATTGTGACGAAAACTCTACACCCATCAAGAAAGTGTACCTATCGAACTTCTTTAGACTACAACCAATACCAGACTTGCGCTTGAAAATCCAGCCTGATGACGACACAGGTGATTCGCTGACAACAGACAACATAACTAATGTAAGCATCACTGATACAGGGAAACAATTCATTACAACAATGGAATGTTGAATTAAGTAATGATGAAAATGGTAATGCAGTATTCTTTACAGTTATGGCACATATATGCATTTCATTGTTAATTCAGTGCATTAGGTTAAAAAAGCGCATACACATCCTCAAGGTGCGCGATTGCAAATAAGCCAACTGTTGCATAGTTTTCTTAAGAAATCTACAGAACTGTTTGCATAATTTTTCCACGATTACACATCCTCACTCCACTTGCATGTACGGTTGCTTCACAAGTGAGACACAGGTTTAGAATCAAAAATGTATTTAGAGACTGCAGCAATTGTACCTGTCATCTTCTTGCTCAATGACTTCTTGTCCACCCAGTAAACACCTCAAAGTAGGTCTGACAACTCTGGGCATTGCAGTCACCAGAGCACGGAATTTATTATCAATGGACTCTACTTGAACTGACGTCACACGCCCTGTCCATCTTATTGATTCACCAATGAAATCCCCACACTTTGCTTGCAATGCAGCCTGGGTGTTCACAGAAAGTGCCTTGGGACCACATGTTGTATCATAGAAGGACCAAGAGAGCTTCACCTTTGAAGTGCCTTTTCTTTGAGGAATGTAGTTCACATAAAATAAGGGGCCTGTGGAAATAGCACTTGATGTGAATTTTAAGACTTAGAGGTCTCAGATTGTTGTTTTTGGATTTCATGGTCTGTCCATGGTCTATATATATCATATAATAAAAGAGAGTCATTGATGTTCTTACCTAGAAGACATAAAACAACCACTGCTACTACAACCAAAACATGATTTCTCCTCTTCCTAACATGCTGTGGTATGTTGACATTAGAATACAGAACCAACACTGATGATACACCAACCACTAGTGCTGTCACTGCTAGTTTTGTGGCCAAGTCTAAGACCATGAACCACTGGAGAAAATTCACTAAAAATACACCCACAATATACACCACTAGGAGTGGTAGAAGTGTTATGAACAACATCCATCCAACTGTTGCTCTAGCAAGACTATGCCATGTAGTATGGACAAAGAGTTCAGCAAACAATTGCCACCAAAGAAGACACACAATATGAGGGATAACAACTTTGTAGATGCCTCTCCAAGAATGCCGACCTGCCATTATTATTAGCATGACAAAAATGGCGATATGTAAGATTCCTGGTATGCTGACATGGATCTCCAGTTTGTAAGGGAGGGGAACTGAAGGCAAAACAAACAATATATTCATAAAATAAATAAATTACTTTTTCATATTCTCAAAGTCCTATAGCCCGTCATTATGCCCTGCTAATTGGTAAGACTTGCACTCACTACATTTACTAGAGTGCAGTTACTTAATGTGTGCAACAGTTGTCACTATATAGTGCTAAATAGCACTAATTAAACAAAAGAATAAATAGCACTATTTAGTGTTATTTATGTCGCACACTTTTTGTGCATGCACATTATGTATTTACTAGTCTTTGCACCCAGGCAATTTAATAATGAGGGTAGAAAACTAGACACCTGTAGAAAAAACCCTATAGCAGAGAAACAGCTGTTCTAACAAACTGGAGGATAGAGACAAGAGGTAAGACATTGCCGGATTTCCGAGAGTGCCTGGGGCTAGTTTCCTTTATATTATGTGAATCAACAAAAAAGTCTCTACTTTGAATGACCACCTCAAACTTTATAAAATTCCAAAAGTTTGAGTTGATTGAATGAAATCAGAGTGAGATACGAGCGTTCAAATTGACAAAGAAATGTATGAAACCCGGACGTTTTGTCCGGTTCCCATAAATTTCTTTCTAAATTTTAGACTTTTGTATGACTTGTATCTCATTCAAATCTTACTCTATCAACTCCAAACTTTGAAATTATATGAACTTTGATGTGAGCATTCAAAATATCGACTCATTTGTTATTTGGCAAAACGTAAGGGAAATTCGCCCCAGGCCTCATGGTATGAAATCGGGCAATGGCAACCAATACCACCCATAGATATCCATTAACAATGTGACCATATCATGGTTATATTTTAAAACACAAACACAAGCACAACTATACATACAACCACAGACATAATGAAACATCTTGAACTTACTGGTATGAAAAGGATAGTAAAGTACCCACAATCCTTTGAGATCACTGACTGAGTACAGTACCATGGTAAGAAGTTTGATACCAAGAGTGTACAGTGTGAAGTCATCATACTCATCAGGCAGACCTCTCAATGCAGAAACTATAAAGTAAAGGAACATCTCAGTGGACACCCTGCATGGACTAATGACAATGTTTAGAGTCATATTATGATATCGTTATGATATGACAGGCACGATTAAACTGTTTACACAATATGATACTCATTTTGCCATTGATATGAAATCAATTGAGCATTGTAAGTGATGTTTGTTTACATGTGGTAATTACCTGGCCTGTTATTGCTTTTAGAAAATAACTCAATGCTTATATCTCATAAGTAACATGGTCTGAACTTGGGCAAACGATGGGTTTGCCTCAGTTTTCTGAGAATTGTGCTGTCATTTGGAATGCTGGGGTTTAAACAAGTAAGCATTTTTGTTAATTAATACTTTACATCTCACCAGTAAAGAATAGCGCAATGAGAGAGAGTTCTGCACAAGGTATCCAGTCTTTATCACACAGAGGATAGACACCAACTGTCAACATTATGAATATAAAGAACCATATGTATGGCACCACTGAATTCCACATAAACTTATTCTCGGCTTTCCTTGCTGTTAATTCTGGATCAAACCTGCAATAAAATATATTGGTTCAAAGGCTGTGAAGCAATGGGTGTTGGAATGGGGGATGGGTCTCCAATTCCAACACCTTTTACAACCACATATTATACAATATTGTTAGTATCATAATTTTAAAGAAAACATTTGACTTATATCTGCCGTATTTCAGCTATATCGATTCAGTAACTTACTATACCATTTTCCACTCATACAAAACCAGCTAGTCCATAGTTTTCACTTACTTTTTCAATAAGTAAGAAAAGTTTCTTAGTTTTCTGAGAGACTCTCTTCCATGGAACATTTGAAGTGAGAAAACAACAAGAGCTGTCATTGACATGTAGAATATAAACAGTGGAATGACAAACCACCAAACTTTAGCAGACAATTGGTTGTATAGATACAGCAACACTAGTGTTTGTATCTGTACTGTTGGGATGAGAGATCTCAGCCATGTACTGCCTCTTTTACTGATAGTTGATAACACATAAAATTTGACTGATTCTATGGTCTGATGAGGGTATTTCAACACCTGAAATAAGCAAAAACAACAACATAATTATAGTACATACTAGTCCTTTGGCTATGATATTTTTTTGGTACCAAACATTTCACACCTAAATTTTGATAAGACATTTTTTTATTATTTTCCTATGATACATACAAATATGTTATATTATTTAATTCATTTATTGTCATTTTGACCTTGACACAGGCCTGACCCTCAATGCACTTGTATCTGAAAGTTAAATTTACATTAGAAAAGGCCAGTGTGCAATGTTTTGACAAATAAAGCACAAAGTTTGAACTATTGGAAGAGATAACTACTGTACATTCTTGATAAAACCATCACTGGTTCAGTGGTATTTTCAGTTTTGTTAGTTATTTGCTAGGCTAGCTATAAACAAACCTTCTCAATTGACGATGCTTTATTGTACTCTTCTATTTCACCTTTATCCAGGACCATGACCATCTCTGGTACATCTCCCTTGGCATATGACATAGCTGAGTCTAAAAACTCTGTTAGTGACAGTTCATCTTTACCCCCCATAGACATGACCGAAGTAAGAACACTCATTAATCCACTCATTTCTTCCTGGTCTTCTGGCTTCTGGTCACTGGATGAACTTGATTCTGTTTCCTTCAAAATAGTCAAATATTGTTCAAGAGCATGTTGAGGTAGGGTTAGGGTTAAAGAAGCACCTGGTTCCCTCAAATGAAGTGACCTTTAAGAATTGATTGGACAATATTGGCATATTTACTACCAACCTTTTTAGCAGTCTTCAAGGCATCTTTAATATCTTGTAACGAAACATTATCTTTATCGTCTGGTTTTATAGAATTGAATAATTCAGTCATTGCATGTTTGAGTCTTTTATCAACTTCAGATGTCTTGACACACCATTCAACCATTGGACGATTGTCGTCAGTAATACCATCACCAGTTATAAGGCATTGTGAAAGTATGGCCGTTGCATCTTTATCCCCTGTCTTTGAAATTGCCACTAACTGTTGAATGGCTTCTTCACGATTGTCATCCTCTTGCAGTAATATTTTAGCTTTTGCAATGTCATTACTATAGCTTTCTTTTCTTTTTGATGCAAGCATTTCTTCCATCTTTTGCCTGATGTTATGTACACTGAAATAAAAACAAGAACAAAAAAATATTGATTTTACAAATTTGTACAATGTTTGCATGTAAATTCCCATGAAAACAAGCAAATAATTAGCAAATATTGGCTTCACCGATGAATAATTATACCTCATGATGAGAACTAAAACTAAAACACCAATCTATTACGTATCAAAGAAAACTTGTCTTGCAGCACTAGCTGCATTTGACAGTATGTTTTCGTAAACAGCTCCTATATGTGTCATTCAAATTATTCGAGGTTTTTGGTCATTTGGCGAGAATTGGTACCTGCAAACTAACAGCTGAAAAACCACAAAATATTTACATTCGACAGGGCAAGTTACTCTGTTAAATGACGAATAGGTAAATAACATAAAATATTAAAGGATATTACCTTAAATAGATATATTATTTCGATGTAATGAGCTGGTTTACAGAAACGCAGAAGAAACGCAGATTTTAAAGTTGTTTTGCAAAACATCTAACAGGGAGCCTGGAACCTAGTGGGATTGCTAATTAACCACAGGAGCCCCGCAATAACATCAAAGTTATTGCACAAATAAAAAAAATAAAAATAAAAACAATTTGAATTAATGTACGGATAAAAATATATAAGATAGAGAATGGATAGGTTGAATTTACGAATTATTAAATAAATGAAAATCTGAATAAAAATGAATGGAAAATAATCAAATTAACAATTGATACTATTTACATTTCACTTCACCTAGTTAGATTATTTTTATGGTGTGTTTCACTAGGTTTTTGAAAACGAGTCTAATGTACAAGGAAAATAAATAAACTCTACAGGTTTTTTTTGGTCAAGTTTATTTTCAATTTCCATTTTCACAGTCAGTGTAATGACATATATTAACAAAAAATTATATCACACAAAGAAAACAATTAGCTGTTAGGTATTTCTTATCTCAAATAGAGAATGTTAGCGTACAACATGTTTTTTATATATTGTGCAAATTTAAAATATATCTTCAGATTTTCCTCATTAATCTATAATATTTTAAAGGTAATTAATAACAATAGTTATTATATAAGTAGTGTTCTGATACTATGACTACCTGATTTTCAGTTTAAAACATTTTACAAAACAAATTATATGTTATTTATTTTCAATAATGTCTATGCAATACAGATATTACTGTGAATAAAAATGCATGGTTTATTGAAGGCTAGAGTTGATTTTGAAACTGGCATAAGTGTCCATTGAGAAATTACACAGCTATTTTTTTAGATAATAACAATAATATAAAATTATCATTGTTTTTGTCCATTTTTACTTATAAAAAATAAATGAATTTTATTGCCAGAATAAATCAGGTATTTATGCTCATTTTAGCCTGTTTACATTCTGTGTGCACTACAATACATATTAGTCAATAAAACAAATACATCACTTAGGCCATTTTGAAAGTCAACTCAGCTCATATTATGCAACATTAGAGCTGACCAACAGTAGACAAGCATGTAGACTATACTTCACAACAAGACAATCACAAATACTTTGTATAAGTGGAAAGGCTTTGTCTTTGTGAGATTAGATAACAATATTGAAAGCAAGTGTCAAACGAGGTAGCAAAAGCAATGAGCAACAAAATATCTGAAGCTCCATCCACACTGTGTTAATTAAATTTGAAAATACAACTTTACTTGTCCTTAGGCTCATCTGTCCACACTAATTGACAGGAATCCAGTTGAACAATGTCATGCCAATTTTATGTTTGATTAGCACTTTTGATTTGGGTGTGTAAGCTGTGTTTTCATATCTATTGGGCATAGTTTGGATGAGAGCTGAGTTTACACAAAATAGAATATAACACAAAAGTTCATTGTCTATATATATTGGGTTATTGTCAGATTATAGTGAACACCATTATAACAAGAGCACAATCCATTATGGTACATCTTGATGTCATCTGTGATCTGATGGACTCAGTATTGTGATTTCAATCTGTGAACTTTGTCAAGGAAACTTGAAAGTACAATGAATTCAATAAATGATAGAAATAACAATTCTGACAACTAAAAACAAAATTTTCCTATGCAGAGGACGATTTAAGGATGGTGACAGGAGCGACTGGGAATGCCTCTTTTTAGGCCAGTAAAATCTACTGTTTTGATCAATTGAAAGTTGATTTCAGCATTATTAGTGTACACACTCAACTTTTATGAATTCAGTCACCCTCCCTCCTTCTCTATCACAATACTGCTGCAACATAAATGAACTACTGTTGTAGAACAGTCTCCTATCTACTTTTCCTTAGAATTTCATGTCAGCCTGATTTAGAACAAACTTGACTGTAAGTTGATGTGTATATCTAAGTTACCATAGCTGCAAATTATAATTGTTCAATACATCACATGATACACAGGAGCTCGGAAATGGTTAGTATTATTAAAAAAATTGTCTATAACAGACCCTCAATATAACAACAAATTATCCCTATAGAACAGCATTTTTAGTCCATACTTAAAATATCTTCTTGATAAACAAGAACGCTGCTGATTTGTTTGATTGCAGTACTGTTCAGAATAGAGTACTCAATGATGAAACGACATACTGACTGATAAAAGGATACAACTCTAAGCCCTCTTTCCATGGGATGTGTAATCATAAGTCCTCTTGGGACAAACACATTTTGATTCTGTTCTGTAATATAGTTGGATAATCTCAACAGCATCTAAGAGAAAATATACAAAATAGTTACTTTAATAATCAGTGTGAAATTCATGCTGCCAATTATTATTTGAAAAACAAAATGGGATGAATTTTCTTTGAATGGCGACTAACTTCAGTTGGGAAACTTATCTTTATTTTATCCATTAATAAACATCTCAAACTAGTTGAAATATAAACATCATAATGATAAATCATTACATTCAATGATTGCTAACCAATTATTTTGTTATGCCATATATGCAACTATTATTTTATGCCTTTTGTGTGAGTGGGTAACAGGATTGTACCATATCATAACCATACTATATAAGAAAACATTCAAATTTTCTGCCATATCGTAGCTGTATCCTGAGCAGTATCATAACCATACTGTTCCCCACTTATGCCAAAACAACTTTCTATTGTATTGTACCTTATCGTACTGTGTTCTCATACAACTGTATATCAGATATGCAGTTAAACAACCAAGACAACCCTCTATATATGATCTCGTGCCAACTTTTTCAGCTTCATCACATATTGCATTTATCTGATTAATAGTTTGTTCGAATAATTCCTTGTCAATCTAAAGAAAAAAAATCAAATTAAAAAAATAGACAACTCATATAAGTTATATTACGTAAACTTTCATGTATTTGTTAATATTTTTAAAGTATTGTGAAAAAATTATCACACAAAAACACAAACACTAGTTTTAAAGATAAACTGAACTAATGAATATATAACATATTTGAAATAAAGAAAATCAGTCGAATTTATGAGAGTGCGTTTACAATTTATGACATTTGTTTAAGGTATATAAACATACCAAAAAGGCATCAAATAATAATAATAAAAAAATGAAGAAAACTTAATATTGCCTATAAAGATAAAACCCAACGAGTATTAATTTACCTTATTCTTTAATTCTACAGGGAATTTATTCTGGAAGCGACAAGCTGTTCCTCTTGAATAATCGCGTTGTAAATAGACCTTGCTCGAGCCGCGAGAGTCGTCGATATGACCCTATTTTACCGAAAAACACAACAATTATCGAATCAGTCGTCTGTAAAATGCAACATATGAATACAATGGGATTCCTTGATCACTATTAAGACGAATCTATCAATGTTTCTCGATAATTAAAGCGATAAACATAGTATTTTTTACTCACCTGGGCGGTCGCCATTTTGCTTTGATCTGACCTCTTCCATATATGGCAACCACTTGAATGTTGACAAGGGACTGGGTTCTAGATAAAAATCTGGAAAGTAAAAAAAAAGAGAAAGAAAATAATGAATGTACAACTAAAGAACAATGACAAAACAAGGAAAAAAACATATGAACAAAAAATAAAAAATGGTATTGTTAAGATTTTTTTTTTAATTAAGTTCTGAATATTGACAAGGAAATTTTTCAAAAATCTTCAAGCAAGTAAACTATAGCTTGAGCCTGGCCATGGGTCAAATAAAATTCCTATTAACTTACGTTTCCTATAATTTGATCAACGTTTTCATTGATTGTAGGTGTGTCCAACAATGTATATTTCATTGGCTTTTATCCTATGAAAGAAAGGAGGAGCAGTACTCCCTATATTTGCCATCAACCAGGGTTTATTTGGGATCTATTGGAGTTTATGTTGGTACCTTTACTAAGATTTTTTTTGGACAAAGCCATATATTTGATGTGCAACTGGCTTGCAAATTTGGACGTTTTTCAGTCTGGGAATGACCAGGATCTGAGAAACACAGCTGTCCTACCCCGAATGGTGGGCTTCCTTATTATCTATAAAATTTGTTAATTATTTATTTATTAGCTTGCTCATGCATTTATTTCTTCATTATTTTATTCAGTCATATAATATTGTTCTGTGGTTTTGTTCATTTTTCTCTTTCACTCTTTGTTAACTTGTTTGTAGTTTTCATGTCCATCTTTTGTGTACAAGCCAAAAAAATCTGCAAATTACTTACAAAAAATTTCCATGATCAACTTCTTTTTCCTTTGAACATAATTTGATCAAAAAGACACACCTTACAAGTTTGGCGCCTTCTTTTCAAACGTTTATTTCCGATTTGGGTGATTCCATATATGGAGATTCTACTCATATTTGGCATGTTCGGTCTTGGAGGTGTGACGTCACGGGACCCGCTATTTTCACGTTCTCGGTGTTGATTTGGAAGGCCGCTGACATGGTTCTGCTGGCGCAATGAATTTACTTCAAAACGAGGCTAATACAGTGTAACTTTTCTAGCGATACAAAAGAACAGTGCGAGAACTTGTAGTCTATCTAAAATAAGTGAATTTTATAGTCAAGATATCACAGGTGAAGCTTTTATATCTTGATATATCTGTAGAATAGGACGATGGAACCTCAAAAGAAGAGAAAAAAGAAGAGTTTTGGCAGAGAATGTGCTTGTTTTGGCTGCTCGAATGCACAATATTCTAAAGATGGCGGCCCGACGGGACTGAGTTTGTTCAAGTTTCCGCAAAAGAATCCCCAAAGAGATCGCTGGTGTAATCTTATAAAAAGACAGCATGGAAGAGATGGTTTTATGGTGAATAATCTTACATTAATTTGCGAGGAACATTTCACGAAGAACGACATTTACAGGCCTCCCGGCGGAACCCGAAGTCGCCTCAGACAAGGAGCAGAACCATCGATTTTTCCTTGGCAGACAAGCACGGTAAAACCCCAACGACGTGTTTTAGTGAGACAAACAAACAATTGCGAATCAGTTGTCTCAACTGAAGTCCTGGAGTCTTCAAAGGACGATTCAAACGATAATGAAATGGTAGATAATGTTTTGAATGCTGAAATTGTCAGTAATAACTGTCCCGTGTTCGAACCTAGCGTCGAGCCATGTGGATTGATCACTGAGCCTCAACCTCATTGTTTAGAGAAGGCAGTACAAACAGACTTTGATAATGACTTGCCATTTATAGAGAACACTCAAGACCATTCTTACTCCTTCTCATTTACCACTGAAAGGAAAACATTTGGCGAACAGGAGGACTATATAAAAACACTCCAGGAGCAGCTAGAAAAGCAATCTGTGATTGTTAATAATCTCCGGTCAGAAGTATGCGCTCTGAAAAAACAGCTAGACGAATATGATGCAAAGAAATTCAGGATAGAGAAATTCCAAGATGATGACAGTGCTATACAATTTTATACAGGGTTCCCCAATTACAAATCCTTGTTGGCTGTTTATGAATATCTCGATCCAAAAGTGCAGAAGCTACAGTACTGGAGTGGAAAGTTAGCACCAGATAGCCAACCATACCAAGTGAAAGGAAAAAAGCCTGGCCCCAAAAGAAGTCAAACGGGACTGCAAGAATTCTGGATGGTACTGGTTCGTCTGAGGGTTGGGCTTTTTGTTAAAGATTTGGCAGATAGATTTGAGATTACTCCAGGGCACTTTTCAAAGATCTTCACAACATGGATCAATTTCCTATGTTTTGAACTGAAACTACTATTTCCCTTTCCCACACAAGCTGAGATTTTGCAAAACATGCCTATGCAGTTTGCACGTTATCCCAATACAAGGGTGATCATTGATTGCACTGAAGTGTTTGTCCAAGTTCCATCATCACTGAAGGCTCAAGCTCAAACTTGGTCAAACTACAAACACCACAACACTTTCAAAGTGCTTGTTGGCATATCACCATATGGCCAAGTCACTTTTGTATCCAAGCTCTGGGGAGGGAGAGTGTCTGATAAAGTAATCACCAAAGAATCAGGCATACTTGACCTCCTTGATGAAGGCGACAACATCATGGCAGACAGAGGGTTTGACATCAAGGATATTCTACCTCCAGGTGTTGACCTAAACCTTCCTCCATTCAAAGGTACCCGAGATCAACTGACAGCCAAAGAAGTCGAGGATACAGCAAGAATTGCGTCTGTCCGCATTCATGTAGAAAGAGCAATTGGCCGAATTAAAAATTATCATATACTAGATGGTGTTCTTCCACTTAGTTTGGCTCATGTTGCAGACCAGATTTTTACTGTGTGCAGTTATTTAACCAATTTTCTCCCACCACTACTTGACCCGGCTAGGGATCAATAACTTTGTCATGGCAACAAGTAGAAAATGATCTTAATTTATAGTTACATTGTAACACTAGCTGGTGAAATGAGAATAATGTAGTTATAGACAACTAACTTCAAACAAGTACTCTTATTTTTAGCAAAGTGGTATCAGATGTGCCCAGAAAATTGATAACAAACATAAAAATATACTAAAAATGTAAATTATTCATTATGATAATTTACTGTTCCAGGTTTCCATATGATATTTTAGAAACAAGAATAATACCTAATGAATGAGTTTTAGTGAGTTCGTGAGGAAAAAAAACAAAGGGGTAAAAAAATATTTTCTTTGTAACTCGACCCTCAGTTTGTTGTCAGATTTTCTGGTAGCACCTTCACCAGAAATATAGAGATTGCTTTATAGGATAAAATATGTATGACTAAACACAATTCAAATCTTCATTATTCAGGGGTAGATATAGGGAGAGGGGGCTGGAGGTTGATTTCCACCTACTTTCATTTTAGAGTAAAAGTGAACATTTTTAGGACAATAAAAAAAGGAAAAAATCCTTTGTATTTCCAAACATTTTTAAACTTCACCCATCCTCTTTATAAAACTCAATATCTATCCCTGTTATCATCAGAGCTGACTAGAAGACCATAACAAATTGTACAATGATTTTTCAATTAATATTGTATTATCATGCTAAAGTGAAACTAACAATAGTATCTTTAATTTTAATATTCAATTTATTATACTAAAATGGGCAGTAAAACAGGAATGTTTTATTACTGTACATATATACACACATATACACAGGCTGTTGAGAACAACAAATGTTGTTAAATCATGAACACTTATTACAATTATATTAGACAACAATTAAGTTAAGCATGGCTTAGTATCCTATAAAAATGAAATTACGACAGTCAAAAACTATGTGATAAGAACTTTCTCAACTAGAATCGCATCAGCCAGAATAAAAACATTGTAGTCTAATGCAGCTTCACTGACTTGTTGTTTATTACTGATTTAGTACAAAAAATGTTTGCAAACTATTGTTTGCACTCTTTCAACCTAAAATGTACACTATGCACCTATTGGACCTAGTGTGTTTTATCATTAATTTAAAAAAGACCTACATGTGTAGAAAAACAGGAAAGTTATACAACAATATATGTAACAATGAGTGTAGTTATTAATCAAATTATCAAAAATTTACCAAAATCTCATAGTGACAGTTTACTCATATTATTTTAATTTATGCACTTAGAGTCTGAAATATTTTTTCATGATGACCTTGCTTTTTTATATTGTCTGTGATTAAGCCAGCCACCATGCCTGTACAGGGGGACTCCTCTTTTCACTCGACGTGTGAAAACCTCGGGTAGAAATGCTCTCTTGTAAAAAAATATCAAAGCTGGCATTGCTTCTTTATACCACCATTCACTGTCAAACTGGACTCTTTGGACAGCTACTGTGTCATTTCCAAACCATACAACAAAATCTACCCATGGTAGGTTGCAAACATACATTTGTCCTTGTATTTGATAAAAGTAACTGTGTCCCTTTTTCAGAACAGGACTACCATTGATAAGACAAATGTAAAACTTGTTATCACTGCAAGCTTGCTCAATACTCTGGCCACGCTTTGAATATGGACATTTTGTTTCTAGGCCTCCTATTTTGCCATCTGTGGATGTAGGATCATGTACTAGGCGATCCAAACTAGCTCCTAAACCAGGCATTTCTTTGGATATGTGTGTGCCAACCTCCATAACACTCAGACCAGTATTGCCTGTTGCATGATGTAAAGCTACATAGCAACCCACAGCATCATCCTCATGCTGCAGGCCATATTGAAGTGCAGAGATTGTTTCTTTCTTGCTTTTGTCTGCATCAATGTACATTATGTCTTTCAAGAGAGTATCTGGTTCTTTTTTTCTGCAGGCAGCCTTTTTGAAGTTTGAAGCAGTGAGCACAGTTTCTTTCAACTTTCTCCATTCATTATTGTTACTCTGACCCTTAGTTTCTCTCTCAATTCTTTTTACTTCTTCATCAGTTATTTCTTGTACTTGGACATAGCAATCAATGATATTTTTGAAAGCTTTTGAGCTAATATCATAATCATCATTGAAGGGTACATCATCACTAGCAGATAAAAGGTCATCAATCTCAATAGCATTGTCTGGGATACACTCAACAACACTGTCAATTTGAACTGCATTTAATTCTGATTGAACAGTTGGCTTGATATTGTGAGCAATGAAATAGATGCTACTTTGCAGACAAGAGGACAATTTCATCCCAAGTTTTTTTGTAGATTCCTTATCTGCAAGTCTATCTGATGGGGCTCTTGGATCATACAATGAAGTTTTAGCATTTGGTCTGGTGTTTTTGCCATACTTGATTTTTTGAATGATAATCTTATCCACTGGCTCTGGATCAGTTTTCATGTTCCTGGGCACATTCCAACCACACAGACGTGATGTGCATGAAACCGGCTCACTGTTGGATTGAAGGCCATTGCGACTAAAATCTTCAATGGCAAAAATGATGCCCCCAATATGATTGCATCTGCCAAATCCATGCTGTCCTCTCCTGAAAAATTCAAAATTTTTACCTATCAATATTTTAGTTGACTTGCTTTTCATAAATACCTATCCATTATTATAATAATAGAGTAAAATCAGTGATCACAATGGAGATTTGAAGAATATGAAGATACTTTAGGATTTAATTGCATTTTTCTTATTGGGAAATAAATTCACTGCTTTAATGTTTTAAGCTTTGCACAAGAACTAATATAGTACTTCAGGTTTACAGTCAAGTTTGCAAGTGAAAAAGTTAAAAATAAAAAAAAGGCAAAGAAGTTAACTTTGACCTTAGATCAAGAACAAATTTTGTGATTTTTTCGTGTGATTTTTGATAGGAAAGTGTAAGTTTACTCAGAAAAAAAACAGTCGCTTCTAGTTTATGAGAGAATGTAAATGTAGAGGTTTCTTGGCTTTACATTTATGCAGATTAAACACAGTTTAAAGCTTTTTCAGCCAGAAACATTGCAGGGATACTTCACTGATTGTAAATAGACTAATATTGGTCACTAAACTTACCCTGCAGTACACTTGCACGCTGCTTTTACAATGTTGTTTACTCTTTTGTCGAACACCAACACGGACTTATACTTTTCTGATTTCATTGAAGCGAGAACTTCTGCTTTCACATAAACAAGGCTGCCTTTGTTGCATAGTTGCAAGTCTTTTATATGTCCTTCTTTAAAGAATTGGAATGCCCGAAGCTGCTTATAGCCTCCAGTACACACAGCCAACTCGCTGTACTTTGATGTCTTGTTGACCAGATAGTCGTACAACTGCACGAACGAAAACGACGGTAATTCTCGTAAATCTTTCTTCCAAATCAAACCAGTAGCTTCTCTTATTATAATTTCGTAAGTTAGATCTTTCGAATTCGAAGGTAATGATGGAGTTTCATCAATAGTAACCTCTGAAGTGCCAGGCGAAGTGTTGTCCGCTTGACTTTTCGATCGTTCGACGAGCACAAAGCAACGAAGGACGAGATCTTCTTTTCTTCCACTTGTCAGCTCACCGAAATTCTTGAGAATGGTCTTTAACTCAATTACTTTTAATTTTCGAAGATCTTGGATGGATTTAAAGCGATTTAAAGTGCTATGATTATCGTTTGAAGACATGTGAACTCACGTGTAAACATACCACAGTAAGGGAAACATCGCACTGTACACTGTATTAGCCTCATTTCGGTGCATATGTGACCGAGCGAAAACTGGCAACGAGTCTAACACCGGGAATACGAAACTCAAGTATTGTCGCCATGTTGGATTTTGAGAAGTGGAATCGATGTAGTGATTCAATCTGTGGCCATCCTGGCCATCTATGTTAAATTGGATTATTTTTAGCCCCCATATCGATACAATATATATATTCCACGGTATCTTTCATGTGCATTTTTCCATCAAAGCAATGGCAGTTGGTAAGTTTAGTAGTTTTGTCCAACGGAAGTTCTGTAAAATTAAACTAAAACTGGGTGGGCTGACCAATGTGATATAATTATGTTTACAGCTAATGGAGAAGTGCAGTGGTGCTTTTCCCAAGTTAAAGGTACTGCAGAAGAAGAAGTGTCCGAAGGTAAGATTTGCCCGGTTTATTTGACTAGAATGTAAATAATTATAGCTGCAGCACAAAATTTGTCGATGTCAGTGACAGAACCTCTACTTGTCTCTGATCAGGACAGAAAGTGATATTAACGATACTGCTTTCCCTACGAACCGTAGCGATGTCGATCTACCGTTAAACTATGTATTTTGTTTATGTCTTTCTAGCGGACATTATTTCAACTGTCGAGTTTAACCATGATGGAGAGTTATTAGCTACCGGCGACAAAGGTGGACGAATTGTCATATTTCAAAAAGATGACGGCGTAAGTAGTAAAGCTTATAGGGTTCTTTCACCACATATGCGTTAAATATCAAAACTAAAACTGTATTTTCGTTACAGCCAAAAGGATCTCCAAGATATGGAGAATATAGTGTGTATAGTACCTTTCAAAGTCACGAGCCAGAATTCGATTATCTAAAAAGTTTGGAAATAGAAGAGAAGATCAATAAAATCAAGTGGTTGAAACGTCAAAATGCTTCACATTTTCTTCTGTCGACTAATGGTAGGTTTTTTGTCATTTATTTCTGGAATTCATTTTTCGCTACTAAAGCAATCTTCAGTATTGTACAGTTTGTACTGTTTACACACATTATAATGTACAAAAACACAATAAAACCGAATATTGCCGCGAATATTTCGCTTCATGACTCGTGAATCATATATTTTTAGTTGAACTTTGTAGCAAGTGAGCATAGTTTTTTTTTATTAAACACCCACGCTATTGGACAATTTATTTCGTTGTCGAGAGCTGGTTTAAATATTTTCTCGTCTTTATTATACACAATATATCAATTTCTTAAAGGAAATTTATAGACGTTGTGAAGTCAAAATAGTGCTTAAAATTATAAATGCTTCAAGCATAATGTTTGATATTTAAAACTCTGATTATAATCACGCTGAGAATTAGTTCACTCAATTTTTTATACTCAAATATGTAAAAATTCTGGTTTGACCTTTTGCAATTGTCAGTTCTCTACTTGACAGTGATGTTTATAAAATGATTGTACGTTTATCAAATTAATCATGTAAATTAGCCAGTTTAGCTGTCAGGATCTAGAGCTTGATCACTGAAAATCTTTTGCAGAATAATGATGTGAAAGATAGTAATATTTTAATGTTTGTAAAAGACCTGATTCAGATCCCTACCGGAGATGTATGCTTCAACAGTGTTGATCTCACATTAGCAGGGCAGTTTCACATTCACAGTGTTGATCCAACCTACATCTCATTTCCATTCAATATCATGTTTATCATACTGTCAATCCATTAACCTCAATATTGTGTTGATTATTTTTGCAGATAAAACTATAAAGCTATGGAAAATATCAGAGAGAAATTCACGAGCATGTAATTTCAACCTTCGAGATGACCAAGGGATGCCAATAAGTCCAAATGAAATCACAGAATTAAAGATTCCAGTGTTAAAACCTTCAGACCTTGTGGTGGAGGCAAGTCCAAGAAGAGTATATGCAAATGCACATACTTATCATATCAATTCGATATCCGTAAACAGTGATGGAGAGACTTATCTATCTGCAGATGATCTTAGAATTAATCTATGGCATGTTGGTATTAATGGACAGAGTTTTAGTATCCTTGTTCGAATATCTAGAAATTATTTCTATTATATTTTGCATGTTAGTTGAGTGTTCTTCTAAATGATCAAAATATTGTTAAGGAGCTTTGGGTCTATTTGCCTGCTAATCATACAGTCTTAAAATGAAATATAATTGTAATCATGCATGTTTGAGAAGTGGTTTTTGTGGGATCAAACAATCACTACAAACAGCAGTGAGTTTAATTTTCAAGTTTGTGTGTGAGCTAGAATGTAGAAGGGTCACCACAGCTGCATACACAACAAATCAACTTAATTTGTTAACCAACTGAAAATCAGATGGCTTTAAAATACAGTATATTTGTGTGGATGACATCTGTTGGTAGTAACTTTGAATTACCAATTTTGTTGACTTTGTCATTTTGGTTAAGACCATGAAATAGATGTCACTATTTGATGATATTGAAGCAGCCACAAGGCCATGGAAATAGAATAAGTTCGTTGTGGAGTACTGTCAAATTTTCATTTGAACAAATTTAGATTAATAAGAATTCAGTTAAAAAAACATTCAATTTGATGTAAAGTGTAGCCCATGTTTTCCAAATTCCCAAGTATGCAGCATTTATGACTGAATTATTCTAATGACATTTGGAGACTGTTAGATGACGTTCTCTGGCAAGAGGATGTGTGTCTTCAAGCAAAAATTAGAGCATTGCTCTGAAAAGCAATAATTAAGAATTTGAATCATGATGATGGCTTTTGAATTTTCATAATTTGCTTCCTACACAATACCATGTACAGAAAGCAACTTGTCACTCTTGTGTTTTGATAATCACTGATTTGTTGCCGTGGTTGTATCATGTCATATCAATCATATTTCTGTCTATTATATTAAATCATGATGTAGAATTTTTTATAATGCATGTAATTACATAATGTGTGTTTCCTTGACAACATACATAGATATTGTTGATATTAAACCTACAAACATGGAGGAACTTACTGAAGTGATCACTGCAGCAGAGTTTCATCCAATAGAGTGTAATACATTTGTGTACAGTAGCAGTAAAGGGACAGTCCGTCTATGTGATATGAGGAAGCAGGCTCTGTGTGATTCCCATGTCAAGTGTAAGTTGACACAACCACTTTATATCTATTTGGTATGAGTGAGATCAACTATATGGTAATAGGCCTTTTCTGAGTTTGATAAACAAGATGCATTGTGGTCTAGCTTCAGTACAAATAACATACACAGTATAATGAACAAAAAATGTTTGTACCGAATCTAGACCATAATGCACCATGTTTGCTATTTCAGAAATGGTGTATGTAACTATAATCTCTTAGACAATCTATCTACCTTCTGTATTATCGTGGCATAGTAACTGTCTAGTTTTTAATCATTCATGCCATTTCACTTGATGAACATTATTTATATCAAATTATGCATATTCCATGAAATTAATATTCTCTTCATCACTGATGAATAAGGAACTAAAACATTTTAATATATGACAGCCTCTGTTTCTCTGTCTTAGTATTTGACATGTAATGACAACCTCTGTTTCTCTGTCTTAGTATTTGAAGAAGCTGAAGATCCAGCCACTAGGTCATTTTTCTCAGAGATCATCTCGTCAATATCCGATGTACGTTTTAGTCATAATGGTCGTTACATGATAACAAGGGATTACTTAACTGTCAAGGTGTGGGATCTTAACATGGAGAAACAACCTGTTGAGGTGTACAGTGTCCATGATTATCTTAGAAGCAAGCTATGTTCACTCTATGAGAATGACTGCATCTTTGATAAGTTTGAATGCGTATGGAATGGAAATGACTCGTAAGTAGAATACATAGATGTTGTCTTTATATTCAATTTTGGTAGACATTATAAACAAGAGTGATAATATCAACATGAAATTTGCATAATTGGATTGTTAAACTGTACAATATGAAAAGTATGTTTGGAATGCTTTCAGTTTTTCATGAAGTTATCCATAAATCAGTGATGTGACATTTTGTGATTACATCAACATCCTCCATTAGTTGAGTTCAAACTTGCATTACTTTCACTGTGAGCAGAAGTATTAACAACATTGGCCATTTATATCCATACTTTTTAAATAGATCATGTGGTAGATAAATATCAAAGCTTAGCCAATCAAACACATTATTCAATAAAGTGATACATTTTGATCGGCTTAGCTTTGATGTATATATCTGTGTCACAATCGTTTTCAAAAGTACAGTTTGAACTGGTCAAGTATAGTACAGATTTAAATGGCACAATGTTTGAGACTTGAATATAACAAGGAGCATAATGAGTTAATCACTTCATATCGCATTCTTTGCAGGTCGATAATGACTGGGTCATACAATAATTTCTTTCATATATTTGACCGTAACTCAAAGAATGATTTATGCCTGGAAGCAAGCCGTGAATCCATTAAACCCAAACAGGTGTTGAAACCAAGACGAGTTGCTGTAACTGGCAAAAGAAAGAAGGATGATATCACAGTAGAATGTTTAGATTTCAGTAAAAAGATTTTGCATACAGCTTGGCATCCGCAGGAAAATATCATTGCCGTGGCTGCAACCAATAATCTGTACCTATTCCAGGAAGAGCTAACGTCATGAGCGTTGTCATGTGAACAACATGTGTCTGTTTGTAGAAAGAACTAGATCACTTAGATATTATATGCTGTACTTTATGAATATCAAATTATTCAATACCATTTGTTATCTCTATGAAATGTAAAAAAATAAACTTAGTATCTTATATATGGTGTGAAGTGGCGATGGCTTTGTTTTTTACATATTTAATGGATACAGCAACTTAGGTAATTCATATAGATTTGGTGCGAATATTTTATGAGAATTATTGCAATGAAAACTAACTTATTTAATAATTGTTAGGATAGTGGGACTACTAAAACATTGTTAACTTTTGTTTCAATAAAACACAGATGCTCTTGTAGATTTGCTATTGTTTATTACATAACCACACACAGTTTAAAGTGACATGATGGTCTTGGTTGCAATCAATGCACACAGGCAACCCACACGTAAAGAAAAGTTTTCTATGATTTAGAAAAAACACAAAGCCAGAGTGCTATTAAGTAACAATGTGCGTAAGAACTAGTGAGGTTTCTATTGTTCTGTGGCAATTGCAACTTCCCCACATCAAAATTCTTTAATTTTCACGATGTTGATGTATCAAGCTAAGGGTTACACATTTCTTAAGTAAAATCTACAAAATGCTGTTTACAAGACAGTGTTTCTTTTGTGTTTAATGGTTTTGTCCAATCATAATTGCTCAAAACAATGGCTAGGAGACACTTGCTTTTCATAGTTAGCCCCAAGGTAAATTTTTATCATAGAAAAAAAAATAAGATCGCTTTAATAAAACTGAAATGAGATTTTGAATAAAATATAGGAAAATTATCCCAAAAGTTTGCAAAAAGGCCAATTTTCTTGTTTTAACTGGTCAGATCAAGCATTTAAACAATACATAATTAACACCTTTATGCATTCCATTGCTGTTTGCTACACTAGTTCTTACTTGGAACGTTACTTAACTTGCATTATTTGCATTTTCTAATAAAGTATTTGTCAGAGTACTGTTAAAAGTGAATTGGACTGCTGTGCAGCCATGCTACATGCAAATTGTGACATACACTTTGCAATAGACTACTGTCCACAATTAAATGATGTTTGCCCAGATCAGTAAAACATTGCAGGGCCATTGCATGGAATCTTTCCTATTTAGTTCTTTTGCTTGTTAGGCTTCCTGCGTTAAGACGATTAGGCAAAGGGGTGAAAAAATATTGAGAGTGCAGATGGTGGTATTAGTGAAGTCATCACACTTCTGACACATCTTGATTGCATTGCTTTACATGCTCAGCCCAGTCCTTGGTCTGACATTCACGACCACAGTAGCCTTGTTGATAGCACGAGGAGCACTGGAACCAAGCTACTTTGTCGCAGATGCAAAACAGTCGCTTGACATCTTCTGGTAAAATGTAAGTAAAATATCGATAAATTTAGTTTTTATCATTACACCATGTTTTTCAGTCCTGGGTGTTTAAGAAAGCCAGTTGATTTGCTCATACTGTACAGGGTAAATTTCTGGTTACCATACAAGGTGAATGTCTGGTTACCATACAGGGTAAATGTTTGGTTACCGTACAGGTTGAATGTCTGGTTACCATACAGGGTCAATGTCTGATTACCGTACAGGGTGAATGTCTGGTTACCATACAGGGTGAATGTCGGGTTGCCGTACAGCGTAGATGTCTGGTTACCATACAGGGTGAATGTCTGGTTACCGTACAGGGTAAATGTTTGGTTACCATACAGGGTGAATGTCTGGTTACCATACAGGGTGAATGTCTGGTTACCATACAGGGTCAATGTCTGGCTACCACACAGGGTAAATGTCTGGTTGCCGTACAGGGTGAATGTCTGGTTGCCGTACAGGGTGAATGTCTGGTTACCGTACAGGGTAAATGTTTGGTTACCATACAGGGTGAATGTCTGGTTACCATACAGGGTGAATGTCGGGTTGCCGTACAGCGTAGATGTCTGGTTACCATACAGGGTGAATGTCTGGTTACCGTACAGGGTAAATGTTTGGTTACCATACAGGGTGAATGTCTGGTTACCATACAGGGTAAATGTCTGGTTACCATACAGGGTCAATGTCTGGCTACCACACAGGGTAAATGTCTGGTTGCCGTACAGGGTGAATGTCTGGTTGCCGTACAGGGTGAATGTCTGGTTACCGTACAGGGTCAATGTCTGGTTACCATACAGGGTAAATGTCTGGTTGCCGTACAGGGTGAATGTCTGATTACCGTACAGGGTGAATGTCTGGTTACCATACAGGGTGAATGTCTGATTACCGTACAGGGTGAATGTGTGGTTATCGTACAGGGTAAATGTCTGTTTACCGTACAGGGTAGATGTCTGGTTACCGTACAGGGTAAATGTCTGGTTACCATACAGGGTGAATGTCTGATTACCGTACAGGGTCAATGTCTGGTTACCGTACAGGGTAAAATGTCTGGTTAGTGTACAGGGTGAATGTCTGGCAACTGTACAGGGTAAAATGTCTGGTTACCGTACAGGGTAAATGACTGGTTATCGTACAGGGTAAATGTCTGGTTACCGTACAGGGTCAATGTCTGGTTACCGTACAGGGTAAATGTCTGGTTACCGCACAGGGTCAGTGTCTGGTTATTTACCTTCCTTTGTTATAGTTTTAATCATAACTGACAAAGTAAACATGTCTTCAACTGTGACGTCATGTTCATCAGATAGCTCAATGTCGTTCATCTGTTGGTCTTTGAATACGAAGTATTTGACGTCAAAACGTGACGTCATTGCATGGCGTAATTGTGTCAATGTTCTGTCGCTATAGATTTCTATAAAACCAAGCTTAGTGAACGGACCAGCTTCACCGTCACGTGGCATGTTGACTATGTTAACTGGCAGACGCATAGTAAATGGCTCGTCTACAAAACAAACAAACATTTTTATATAGCGCAATTATCAATTCTTGTATTTTCAAGAATTTGCGCTTGTTGTCAGTGGTGGATTAAAGATTTCTCGAAAACGGGGTTCAGATTTTCCACTTCTCAGTTTGAATTTAAGACTTAAAAAAACATCGAAAAAAAACGTCGGAACAAAAATGATCTAAATCATAGTATTGAAAGAGTCACGACTTCTGTATAGAAAGATACGATATGCTTGGATATGAATAAAAGTGAGGCCGTAGGTTTGTCTTCGTTTCATCTTACAATTGTTCATAATCGATCAACAAACCAGGTAGCCTCTAACACAGGCATTCTTAGTGTCGTCATAAAAAGTCTTCGTGTGGAGAGAATTTTTATGACGACACTAAGAATGCCTGTGTTAGAGGCTACAGACCAGGTGGACGTAAACGTATCCCAAACTAATTTTCGTCCTGAAGATGACTAACTCAATTCGAAACTGTGTCAACTTTACCTTGAACTTTGAGGTCATCTTGTAAACTTGACGGTGTAACGGAACGTCTGTTACTATTGGGTGGCGATGAATCAGCAGACACAGGAAGGCCTAGAAATAGAACATTAACCATGTGTTTAAACAGCCTTGGCATTTGCTTGAGGACTGCCAGTGATTCACACTTTCATTGATTATTTTCCATGCAATCATTTATGAATTCGTTCAACAATGGGGACTTGGTTGCTATAGTCTACTGTTGTTCAATAGCTAATTTTGGAACCACCTTTTGAATGGAAATAGCACATTTGTTTTGGAATGCGCGATAAAATAGAAAACCGCGACATAAAAAAATTGTCTACCGACACAAAGGCGAGTTTACAGATTTTTTCCTTCTGTTGCAAAGTTCTAATTTTTTTTTAGTATGGATGGTTTGGTAATACATCGGTGCCTATTCACGATATACATCATAGATAATTATATACAATCAGAACATCTGACTTACTGTTAGTTGCCCAGGTTGTTCTCTTATATAGTTTGGGTCGAACAAACGGTGATCCACGACCATTACTACTAACATCCAGTAACTTACTGTCACTAGACTGTCGCTTCATCTCATCTCTAGAATGTGGTCTTTTACGGTACGTCGATGCGTCTTCGTATTCCATCAACGCTTTAGCTACATTGAAAGTCATGGAAGGTGCGGGTTTACTGTGTATTTCAAGCTCGTCAGGTGTCGATGGTATGGAGCTGTCTGAATCAGTATCGTTGTCGATCAAACGACTGGCACTATTCTGTTTACACACAGCTCTGTGGACGTTAAGGGCTGGTGAGGGAGATACCTTACCACTGCCCAGCCTCTTCTTTTGGTGACTTGGGGTTGCCACGGGACTTTCCCTACCCCAGGCCTCGACGGAGGCTGTTGACAGTGCGGAGCTGGGTCGATATGTTTTGTTTTCAATATCTGGAGTTCCAGGGATGTTGTTGTAGACTTCTGGTTGGCCTCGGATAAACGTCATTTCTTGTTCTTGCCCATGGTTTTCAAAATGCTGAAGACTTGATCTGTTGTCATGGAGACAAAGTATATCAAATACATGAAAATAGAATGACTTTGAAACATGCAATATTAATGTCAAGGTAACTCACTTTTCAAACGTCATCATCATATAACGCTGTCAACCTTTCTTACCTGCTACCAATCCTCGTCAGATTCTTTGTTTTTATCCATCGATTGTAACCATAGCAACGATGTCGACAGTATACTACTAAACCCACCAAAACAAACATCACAACCATGACAACACATATAGATACTACCATGGCAACGGGGAATGCTGCCACAGGCGACGATTCAAGTTTTTGACGTCCATTAACTAATAGGGTTTTGGTTGCTACAAACGTGACGTCATCAAATGTTAGAGTATAACCTGATTGTAATAGTTGCCACAGTGATTCTATAAACGCATCCAAGATAGCTCCCTCAGCCGTTGCTTGGAAACCAACACGGATGCTTCCAGGAGCAACTGTTACGAAAGTGATCGACACGCCTGGAAATCGTTTTATCAAGTCATTTCGAAGTGCCATTTTAAATTCTTCTTGTTTGGTTGCTATGGTAGCGAATTCATTTTCAAACGTAATATTTATGGTCTTTGTATATTTTGCAACGATACACGAAGCAGTTGGTTTAACATTGAACAACAATTGTGGAGAATGACCATTGGTTGCTTGTAAACGGATACCGCTGGCCAAAGTAACATCAACCGCTGCTGACCAGTAACTAGGCTCACGAGACGAACTAAAAAGAGGAGTAACAATGTTACGGCCGTCTTTATTTTTAACAACTTGAATCATTGATATACCAAGGTCTTGGACTTCTAGGTACGAATCATGTGACTCGAGTTCAAAGATACCATCTTTAGAATATTGTAATCGGACTATACCACCCCATAATCCATTGCGGCCTTCATATAGGTGAATCAGCTTTCCTTTAGTAAATTTTGTTTGTTTCAGTTGAGATTGAACAATTAATTTTTCACTTGCTATTTCAAAGAAAACTTGTGTGTTGTCACCAGTAACAGTCGATTTATCTTTCAGAACAAGTTTCGTACGAATAGCAAAAGTACAAGTTTTGTCTATTGTGTGGTCAGGTGTTCCGATGTGTAGAGACTCGATGAAACGAACTTGATCAAGAGTTGCACGCACTAGAAGCTTTGCATCTGATTCTTCAACTTTACCGTTCTTGTTGAAGTCCATTGATTCCTTCTGTTGCAGGAAAGAGAGTGAAAATACAGAATGGATTTCAGTACATTTAAAATGTGAAGCAAACAATGCTACGAGATACAAACAATCTCGCCTTATGGACACCCTGGTACTACGAGCACTCCGGTATTACGAATAATGCGGTATTATGAGCATCAGAGTTATATGGACACCCTTGTATTACGAACAACCCGGTATTATGATCACCTCGGTTATATGGACACCCTGGTATTACGAACAACCCGGTATTACGAGCACCTCGGTTATATGGACACCCTGGTATTACGATCACCTTGGTTATATGGACACCCTGGTATTACGAACAACCCGGTTATATGGACACCCTGGTATTAAGATCACCTTGGTTATATGGACACCCTGGTATTACGAACAACCCGGTATTATGATCACCTCGGTTATATGGACACCCTGGTATTACGAACAACCCGGTATTACGAGCACCTCGGTTATATGGACACCCTGGTATTACGATCACCTTGGTTATATGGACACCCTGGTATTACGAACAACCCGGTTATATGGACACCCTGGTATTTCGATCACATTGGTTATATGGACAACCTTGTATTACGATCAACCCGGTTATATGGACACCCTGGTATTACGATCACCTTGGTTATATGGACACCCTGGTATTACGATCAACCCGGTTATATGGACACCCTGGTATTACGATCACCTTGGTTATATGGACACCCTGGTATTACGAACAACCCGGTATTATGATCACCTCGGTTATATGGACACCCTGGTATTACGAACAACCCGGTATTACGAGCACCTCGGTTATATGGACACCCTGGTATTACGATCACCTTGGTTATATGGACACCCTGGTATTACGAACAACCCGGTTATATGGACACCCTGGTATTTCGATCACATTGGTTATATGGACAACCTTGTATTACGATCAACCCGGTTATATGGACACCCTGGTATTACGATCACCTTGGTTATATGGACACCCTGGTATTACGATCAACCCGGTTATATGGACACCCTGGTATTACGATCACCTTGGTTATATGGACACCCTGGTATTACGATCACCTTGGTTATATGGACACCCTGGTATTACGATCACCTTGGTTATATGGACACCCTGGTATTACGATCACCTTGGTTATATGGACACCCTTGTATTACGATCAACTTGGTTATATGGACACCTTGGTATTACGAACAACCCGGTTATATGGACGCCCTGGTACTACGGACAAAACGTTTAAATCGGCCCACATACCTAGTTACTGTCTGGAGGGGTGTTGGCGAGTACTGAGTACTGTCCCAACATTCTCTTTGACATTTGTAAGCAAAATAAACAAACAGTTTGTGCTACAATCTAACCCTAACCCTATTGGGCGTTGATGTGAAATGACTGACGAACACATTGCACGACTGTCTGCTTGACAAATTGATATTGACTTATTGCACTCACCAAGTATCCTCGACATCTATTTGTTGTTGCACACAGCATAGTAACAGCGGCGTCATAAATATCAAAACTACCACACTTATCCACGTCACCGAGTAGAACGGGAAATTCTCTACATTTTTCACCATTATCAGGATAACTCTGTAGATTATTGTCAACCACCAGACTTGACTCCACGGCCAATAGTCTCATCCCAGGGCTCGCTCCATCACCCATGAACAACATACTAGTAACGTAACCATTGGGATCACTAGCTACACCATCAATCACGTCAGAAAAGGTCACGTCACCATCAGTGACGTCATAAGGTACATTATTGTTGATACTCTTGAATAGTAGTAGAGTAGGGTCGTTGTTAGTAATGGTGAAGTTATATGCTAGTAATGTAAAGCCTGTAGTATTGATATATACTGGGATTGGCTGAGAATAACTTGGTATAGCAACACCAGTGCGATAGCCGATATCTACTCCCGCTACTCTAGGCTGTACATTGCAGTAAAAGTCATTCCATTGATAGTCAGTAGTGACGTGGGAGTTCCTGGCGGTAAGTCGTTCAATAGACCAGGAATCTTGTATCAACGACACAACACCTCTCGCATCCACACTGACACCCGAGCACGACCCACATGAGAACGCTACTAAACCAGAGTATACATCAAAATCACTAACACGTATTACTGATGCATCATCCATCACCATGGTAACAACAGCTTGTGACGTTTTTCCAGCTACACCTAAAAACGTGTCGTTAACAAGTCCAGGTAGAGCAACCGTTAGAATTTCCTTAGCAACGACAAATGTATTTACTATGTCGAGTGTAACCATTGGTGACGTCCTGTTTTTAAAAATGCCATGAACCTTCACCTGCCCATATGACGTCATACGGTCAATTACTAATCGTTTGTCTATCAGCTTTACTTTCATATTGACGTCATTGGTTGTCATACGGAATGACGTCATCGCAGAATTAGTGACGTCATATAAGGTGTTATCTGAAAGTTTTACATAAAGATGCAAGTCTGCTTGTTCAAAGCTAGCAGCAGCGTTACCAAGTCGATGGAATGTATTAATGTCAGCGTTAGTTTCATCAGGATTAAGTCGTTGATGAGACTTTACTTTTAAAACCAGCGAGTCGTAATTAACAACACTGACTGGGACGCGAAGACTGTAAACTCCTGGTATATGAACTATAAATACACCATCACCATAACGACAAGGCTTGGATACTTGGACCATCCATTTGTTTGCTTTAGCAACGGTAAACAGACCACGTGATAGTGACTGGTCGTCTATGGTAACGCGTTTGTCGTTGACGTCGAGGACGTGAGAAATTGTACCATCTTTGAAGACATAAAAAAGGAATAAAATAAGTGTAAGCAATGAGGTAACAGCAATTATTATTATTATTATTATTAGCATTTACAGTAAAAAATAATCAATGTTTATTTCCTTCTCTCTCAACTAAAACAACAAACAATGATTCTCACCTTGTATTAACTCAACATCAAAGTAGCTTAACGAACCAATCCCGACATCCTCTGCGGTATTACCAGGGCACGTGACACGGTATGGACTACCTAATACACGTATATCATCACCACCACTGTCTTGACTGGTAACTACCCTAATAGTGACCCTAGCAACCACAGAATGCTTGACGTGGTATGGTATGCCATCAGTTACCATGACGACAAGAAAGTACCTCGGCAACAAGTTATAGTGAAGCCATTTTGATAGTGTTATAACACCAGTATTTGTATCGATATTAAAGGTGTCATTATCGTTACCACTGGTGATAGTGTAGCTAAGGACACCATCACCACCAAAGTCTTGGTCCGTTGCCTTGACAACCCAGACACGTGACCCCACTCTTGTGGTATCATTTATTCTTACATATACTAACTCGGCTTGTTGTAACTGAGGTACAAATTCATTGACACTTAAAATTTCTATGGTAACCACCACAGTGTTGCTAAGCGACGGATTTCCTTTGTCAGTTGCTGTAACACTTAGCACGTAGATCAAGTCACCAAGATGTTGCTGTGTCTCAAGGTCAAGGTCACGCCGTGTTGCTATGTTACCGGTATTAGTATCAATCTTGAAGTAATTATATGTATTGCCAGCCGTTATCGTGTATTCTATTGCACCATTCGTACCTACAACCCAATAATACACGTTGACTATTGTCAATGCGATCATGACGTAATCATTGAACAAACATGACTCAATAAGCATCAACATGACATCATTGTCATGACATCATCGCAACATTTATAAACACCATCACGAGTTGTCATCATTGACTTGATATCCAGTATTACTCAAACGCATTTAAATGCAAATTATTAGAATCTTTAAGATCAAATTAATTTTAATATGTTTATATATATATTTACAAATATCTTTTTATCAAATTATTTGTATATCATTATACTATATATATTTTATAATTTTCTTTTTATTTCTTATTTATGTATTATTTATAATTACTTTCAATTTCATGTATTATTTTATATTCTTATATTATTTTATATCCTTATTATCTGTATATCATTATACTATATATATTTTATAATTTTCTTTTTATTTATTATTTATGTATTATTTATAATTACTTTCAATTTGATGTATTATTTTATATCCTTGTGATACGTAAGTTTTAAGGATTAATAAAGTAGATATAGATAGATAGATATTACGATCAGCGTCACCAACCAAAACATACCTGAATCACGGTCTGTGGCCTGGACTCTAATGACGTCACTCCCCACTGATGCTGTTTCTTTTACCTTGGCATAATAAGTCAAATCACCGAACACTGGTCTGTTATCATTGACATCAATGATGGCGACGTTCACGTGACATAACGAACGTCTCTGATTGGCTGGATTCTCTGGACTGTCACGTGCTTCTATCTGTAGCTGGAATGATGACGTGTGCTCGTAGTCTATTGGTGCGTTGACTATCACGTGACCAAGTACTGGGTCGATTCGGAACTTGTGTTCGTTGTTACCAGCAATGACAGAATATCTGTAAAGCAATGGCAAGCGAGTTGTACAATATGTACATATATTTGGGTTGCAATAGTTTCTTTGGGAATCATAAGACAACCAAGTGGTAGCCATGTTGGATGATCATACAATAAACACTGCTGTGACGTCATGTGCAATCCGGCAATACTTATGTACATACTGAAGCAACACGAATACTTTCAAGTGAAGTTTTCACATTTCGTCACATTGCAACATACTGCATGAAATCACACATCATCGCATAACATCGCAACACATCACATAACATCACACAACATCGCAAGACATCACATCACAACACATCACACAACATCGCAACACATCACAGTAACAAATCACAGCAATAAGCATCACATCACAGCACATAACAATACATCATATCACAGCACAGCACATGACGTCAAATCAATTCACACCACATCAAGTGATATTCTCCAGTTTTACCTTATTTGTCCATCAGGACCGTAATCCCTATCACTGGCAGACACCGTAACGACGTTAGTCCCTATTGTCACATTCTCATACAGTTTTAACGATAAAGACTTTGTCTCGAATACTGGATCATACTCATTTACACTGCTGAGACCAAACACAAAGGTACCAGTGCTGGATAGCTGTGGTATCCCATGGTCACTTGCGGTAATGACTAACGTTTGATTCCAGGCTATGTCGTGCGTGAGTTCCAAGTCAAGCGTCTTTAGGAGCTTTAGTTCGCCAGTGGTGGGTATTAGTTTGAAAAAACCATCGTCGTTACCGGATTGTATTTGATAGGAAACACGGCCATTGCTGTTTGAATCAGCATCAGTTGCCTTGACAATGAATGCAGTTTGTCCTGAAACCAATTATTAAAGACAACAAGATTATAGCTTTTGACAAATACTTGCTAAGTTGTGTGGGGAAATATTATAAGAATATGAACATGACATCACTTAAATCTTGAAAAAGCTTATTGTTTTACAGCTTTAAAAGTTCTGAACATTAATAATAATAACACATTTTCTAAGAGTTAGGGTTAGGTTACTTAACCACTGGTGACTGCAAATCAGTTCACATTGAAGGTGAGAACGTAAATACTCCGCAGACATTTTGACTTACCAATGTCAACCGTCTCATCCACAAACACGTGATTCACATCTGAACTAAACAATGGTTTATTATCATTGACGTCAATCACGTTAATCACCATGGTGACGTCAGTATGTAATACCGCTGACCCACTATCAGATGCACGAATGACTAGGCTATAGTCACGTGACTGTTCATAGTCGAGGCTCTTGACCAGTGAGATCACACCAGTGGAGTTGTCGATAGTAAAGCATGCTTGTTGGTTTCCAGATATTATAGAATACCACACTTCACCTTTTAGACAAAAATCATTAAAAAACATTTTTGAGACTACAATATAATTGTGAGTTTATTCACCTGCTCATCAGAAGTAAAATTTGTAATTAGTTTGATTATAAGGAAAAACCTTGACAATATATTGTGATCGACATAAACGACAATAAAACATAATGTCGGTTACCTTGACGACCATAATCTTTATCAGTTGCATTAACATCCGCTAGTACCAGTCCATTGCCGACGTTCATATTTTCTTTGATCTTAGTCGCCGGCAATGTACTATGGGTAAATTGTGGAGCGTACTCATTGACGGGCTTGACGTTAATTGTTAAATTTTTTCTGGTATCAAGTGAAACTGGTTTCCCAAGGTCGTTTGCTTTGATATCTGCAAAATACAACATGTCAAAAATGATTTATTTGATAGTAAAAATATTAAAATATCGACAGCAAACACATAGTTTGTTACTAATTATGGCACACGCTCAGTGTACATGAGCAATAAACAGCAACCAAAGGAAAACAAGCCAGTATTCTTTAGACTCGTTCTCACTCACGTCAAACTGATTATGTTTAAGATACGTAGACTCAGTACGTACAATTCTTCACAAACACAAAACCAGATCAGGAGAATCGGCCACTGCAGGTTTGAAGGCCTCACATAAATGACTTGCTTACCTATAGTAAACCGTTGAGGTGGTCGAGGTGTTTGTTCCATGTCCAGTGTCTTCTCTAAAGTGACGTCACCAGTGTCTTGATTCATTGTAAAGTACCCACCATCGTTACCAGTGATGATGGAATACTTGACCTGTCCATTGCTGCCTTCATCACTATCATTCGCTACAGCCCTAAATATCACGTGACCAACTAGCGCAGTCTCGTTCACATCGACCTCCAAATGCTTGTTTACAAAGACTGGTGCATTGTCATTAATATCCGTTACCTTGACAACCACTTTCATTTCAGAGTATCTTACTTTTTCTGGTACAGCTTGATCGCTGGCTCTGATTGTCAGTGTGTAAGCAGAGGTCGTTTCTCGATCTAGTTTCGATCTTGTTTTCAATTCTCCCGATGTATTATTGATTAGTAGATTGTTTCCGATGTTACCGGAAGTAATTGAGTATTGTACTTGTCCTTGGGTTCCTTGGTCCTTGTCAGTAGCTGTGACTGATATGATCGATGAGCCTATGGATGCTGATTCAGATATGGATACTGTACGTGTTGTGTTGTTTGGCAGGAACTGAGGAGAATAGTCATTGATATATCGCACCTAAAAACACCATACAATCGGTAAGTATTGATTTGGTATCATAGCAACGTGGAAGGCAAGCAAGAACAACAATTAACACACATGGAAGCAAGCGAGAAAAAAGAATTCTAAACGATTGGTTGCTTACCTGGAATTTCCTGGACAGTACAGTATGGCCATGATTGGAAGTGAACTGGAGTTTATACTGTCCATATTCACTTATTAACAAACCACTAAACCGCGCTCTTTCCTGATTGACTGGTACTGACAGTTGACCCATAAGAACAACTTTGTCTGGCTTAGGATTGGAGAATATTGATACACTGATTTGCCACGTGGTCTTTAAGGGCGTGGCACGCGCACGTGTTCCTTCATCCCTTACTTCAACAATTGGCTGCTGACCAAATACTGCAGACGCGTTAGCAAGGCCAGGTTGCTGGATTATAGATAGATAGAAGGTTCTAGGTTTTACATCAAATCTGTTTGAAATAGCAGTCATGTTGGAGTACCGCTGAGACGATGGGCTGGTAGTCAAAGTAAACTGAAGTCTGATATTCCTCATTACGTCGTAAAACGTTACACCATGAAACAAAACTCGTCCTGTTTTGGGTATAGTAACACGCGACATGACAGTTGCGTTACCAAGTACAGCCATCGTGACAGTCCAAATCCTGTCACGCCAGCCTATGTTGGTGATGGGTTTGTTTGTTGCTTTGTCTTGTATTTCAATGATGGGTTGTGAGCCACACATCACAGTATCGTTACAGTTACCTACAGTAAACAAGTATTTATCACTAAAGATTTGATCAATACAAACCGTTGATCCAAGCATGTTGATAGACTATTCTACAGGAGTAGAGCAGGTGATGTCTATATGTTGTCTAATTTATAGACTATTTCAGACCACGTGACACCTTCTAAAAACTCTTCCATCCTGAAAAATATGTATGAATATGTTTTTTTCTGTAGATTGCACGTGGTCTGCAATGGAAAGCATCGGAGTAAAGAGGCCTATTTAGTTGCCATTCTTACCTGGTTGCTGTAGGATCACTAACTGTAGCTCTCTCTCCCAAACGTTGAAAGGCTGTGCATCAGTACTGTAGTTGTATCGTGATGCAGGTATTGTAAACGTGCTTATCGTTAATACATAGCCAAGTCCAGCATGATCAATAGATAGATTAGTAAATACTGCAATCCCTTCTTTGAACTGTACGGTGGATAGTCCTTGTAAATAGCCTACAGTCAAATAACATACAAATACAATGTATAGTAAAACATACAGTGAACAAACAGTTAGAAATGCTCCTAAAAATAGATTACGTCATGGTCCTTATGGAGACACAATTAGTTGATGATTATCACGATTGTACTTGTATTTAACTCAGTTTCAACCCGGTAAATCAAGATAATAGTTTAGTTAAACAACTCATAAAAAAACATCATGTGTGACTTACCAGTATTTCTTGATGTGTTTTTAAGCCTTGCGTGACACAGCCACTTTCTTCCCTTCCAGCCTGTATTGGTCACACGCTTTCCATTTGCCATGTCACGAACTATGACAGTTGGTTGTGTGACAAAAGGAACCGTTTCGTTACTGTCACGCGGTGAAGATACCAATGTGAAATATAACAGACGTTCTTTGACAGTAAATGATCTAGTGAGTGCTTTGAACGTTGCTTCTTTCGGTAACGTCACGGTAAATACGAGCTGGTAGTCATGGTGACTGTGTGTGATTTGTAGATTGGTGAAGTTAGCCCAACCATCTGTGAATGGCACGCTAGTGTTGCCATATAGAGATGCTCCACGTGACCCGGTCCCAGGCTTTATCGACGCGGTCAAAATCCTGCAAAATATATAGAGGGAGAGTGTTGGGTGTGGTGGTCATCACTAACTATAACGTGTTAGAGAGGAATAGGGAAGTACATGGGACAGTTTGCTTATTATCAGCTATAGAACCATAGGATCATATGTGTTGTAAGCATACTAGAGATTTACCATTGTTCGCCATGGCCCAGTGATGTGACAGTGTTATTGTATTGGTCCAATAGAACTAACTTTGGTTGAACACCAAATGGTACAGTTTCGTTAGCATCGTTTGGCTGTTGTACTATTATTAGTTTGTCTGGGATAAGATAGGTGTTGTCAATGCTTGTTTTATTCCCTTCTTTCCAAGCTACTTGTTGATCATAACGCCACGTCCCGTTAGAAGGACCCCCTATAACAACAAACACACATATATACATGTGAAACTAGACTGGAGCTTGATTCAATTGTTGTTGAATGTGAATATTGCACCGTATTGCCTTCTATATGAAATAACATATAGAAGGTTATCACATAATACATAAGGCACCCTCGCTCATCAATACCAGAACACCATTGTAAAAGCAATGGAAATGTTTAGCCCATATCGATACCACTTGAAACGTTTGATTTTAGTGGCAAAATGTGGTATTGATCATTCCTACCCCTTCCTCCCTCCTTTCATTAAGTAGTTGTAGTTCTACTTACCTGTTTCGTTCGTAGCTCTTACGCCACCAGTCGGATCCGTTCGTGGAGGTTCCGGATCAACAACATCAATCGATAACACTTCGAGATTCAGAGCTGATCCCATTTGATTCGTTTGTGCTTTCTGTACGATCTCCGTTGCGAGCCGTTTCAGTTGTAAGTAAGATGGTTTGTCAGGGTATGGGAGAGCTGTAGGTTGCGATGTGGGTCTGAAAAGATAAACATATTTTTATTTATTCATAATGTTGCATTCTGAAGACATCGTTTATCTAAAACTGGACGTCTATCCTGTGTATCGAGGACAATAATTTATGTGTAAATTTTCTACTTTAAAAGTGGAGTGCCAAGAATGCTATGGAAATGCTACAAATATTTATACCAAATATGGTAGTACCTCGTATCATTCATCGTCACATCTTTTTCAAACGCAATACGCAGTGGGGGTGGTATTGATATATCAATCTTGATCTTCATGTCCTGCGGGACAGCCCTTTTCTTGCGGGACTGTCCTGCAGCATTAACGATCTCGACGATACGAATACGGGACTGGTCGATGTTTAGCAGTGCAGCTAGGTTGACCACTAGGTTTTTCTCAAAGAAATCGTTGATATGAACTGGTTTGGTGCCTGGAAATATCAACAACAGTAAATATTTTATTTTTCAGAAACAAACAAACAGAAAGGCAGAGGTAAACATTCTGAGCTAAACTACTACTAGTTTGGAATAATGAAAAATAAAATATAAAAACTGAAAAAGAGACTACAAGTAAAACTATCCAAGGTAAACATTAGGCTTCAAAGCTGAGACACTTCAATATTAAACATGTGGATACATTAGGAGCCAAAGAGACACTTCAATATAAAATACTGTGGATACATTTCTTTGGGAAAGAGTGACTACTGACCACATCCATTATGTCGTGGAGATGTAGAATTTTGACTCACCCCACTCCCCTTACCTATGGTTAGTTGCACAATAGGCATCGTTCTGATATCCACAGGAAGCCCGCCACGAACAACTATATACAGTAACCTGCTCTCGCTATCAAAGTAATTAGAACCGCTAATACGGGACAACGCAGGCTCAAACTGGTCATTCGGGAGGTTGGGGTCTTTCTTTTTTAAAGTAAAACCGCTGGCTTTGATGTCTGCATTAGTAGGATAGACGTAAAAACCTTGACAGTAGATGTCTAGTCGCTGGGGCTTGGAGTACCAGATGGCTAGACGAACACTTTGACTGGAGTCACTGTTTAATAGTCGTAATCGAAGCTTCTCAGGATTGGTTCCTGGAAAACGATGTAATTGTGTTACACAGTAGTTAACATAGATAGTCTTATGGTCAATAGAGTGACGTCATAAAACACTGCGACCATTTCATTATCATCATCGATAATCATTATTACCATTAGCATCATCATCACTTCATCCATCGTCATCATGACCCTTTTTTGTCTCTTTTGGTATAAGTGGAAAAGGTTACCGTACTAGGTGCTTTGATACGATTTGATTGTTTTCTTCAATTTACGCTGGCACTGATTCGGTGATACTGTTTTCAAGTCATACAAAATCGATTCATCATCGATCATGAACACCATCATATTACCTCGCTCACAATTGTGACTCTTCTATCAACATTGATTTTCAAAACTATCGTAGTTTCTCGCTCACAATAACGATGACTATCGTCATCTCTTATAAACCAATACCTACCAGTAAAGTACATGGTATAATTTCTTTGTAATGCCATTACAGTGTAGAATGTAGAAATACGTTCTTGACACGTGTAACCAAAGCACCATCCATGATCTTGGGGACCGTTCAGTAGATTAATATAGCCATCCGCTGACAAGGCAACTGGTGATAGTCGTCTCACCTCGGTATCGGCATCGAGACTCTCAATCACCATCATTTTATATTCTGAGAACCGAATAGTATTTAACACATTGATGAATGAATCGTATGTTTTCATTGCGCGACAATGATTTTAACACAATCAAACGGGTTGTATCACAACTCGCCTTAGCCTCAAAATTAACATTAGTTAAGTTGTTTTTTTATATTCGTTTTTTCTGGACCCTGCATTGTTTAGTGTGATACAGAGTCGATACGATGATTTATCAACTAACAACTGAGGTAGCTACTTACCTATAGTTTTGCAAATGTAAGCGTTCCATTCGGTGCTCCAATGACACACAGACTGATCTCGAGAACCTCGTACTATCCCATGATGCGGTGCGAGCATGGATACGTTAAGACGCGATCCATCTTTTGTTGTCAACATGGCTTTGGGTATACGATAATCACCTGAATTTAAAGAGGGGCACATAGATGATAATGATGGGGATGATGATGATAGTGAAGATCAAGAAGATGATGATGATGATGTATTATGATTATTTACGATGAATACCATGATGACAAGATTTAAGAAGATGATATAGAGGCTTGAGGTTGTGATGATTAGTATGCCTAATATTATTGGATGTTTTTACTATACCAAGTCCATGTCTTGGATCTCCATTCCATTCATATTCAGCCTTGGAGATAACCGACCCACCAATATTGCCAGTCAACGAGCCATCTATATCTTCAACTAGAATCTCTTTATGGCCATCACAATCCATATCCACACAGTCTGACGGGTTCACCCACTTTACCTTGGGTGGTTCAAGGAAGACAAGATTGGCGCGGTCCATGGAGTGCATGTGTAAATCACGGATCTGCAAGATCAGATTAAAGAATGTGGTAGAGGGTGGCTCTCTTGAGGAGAGACGAAAAGGATTCTAAACCCCAACACGTTTGTATAGTTTGCTCATCAAACATATCAAGAATTTTGGAATTTTAGCGCGAGAAAAGGAGTATATAATGAACATTTCATTGTTTTGATTTCTAGTTTTCTCTTGCATGATTTTGATCCCGTGCATTCTACTGAGCATGCGTACCTGTGTGGGATGCATAGCATCAGGTGATAGTGGGTTGGTCATAATCGCAACACTCCGTCTCCCACACTTGACACCAAACCCAGAAAACCATACTGAATTGATTCGTGTGACCCCGTTGATTGCTGGGTAGGTTTCTATCATATGCCATGGAAACTCGGGAGCCAATCCAGTTCCAGATGTAAACGACGTCATCACAAACCCTATATGACCACCCCATTTTGTTCTTGGTCCACGTGACTTCATTGTGTTGCCTGAGTTGATTGGTTGTTTCGTGTCGACGGTGCAGTCAAATGAGGGACTAGTACCAATAATGACGTTATTGTCAAGGCGGACATATTTGTCAGCGGCATTGTGTGAAAGTGCAGGCGGCGCATACACATTAACCAGTACTCCTACGATAACAAGATATAGTTTCAGTCACCAAACCAGCTTACGTATTAAACAGTGTCCTTGTTAACATAATTAGTTTCTTAGATTAATTAAAATTACTTTTCTTTAGTCAACTAGCTTAGGGTTATGGTAAGTGGTTAGAGTTAGGCTAGATTATAGCATTCAATGTTTTAATAGCAATGAATTATAGCATTCAAAGTTAAAATTACATGGCATAGTGCCATAGTTAAAAGTACGTTTATTGAATAAATCCGGGCCTTATAACTGACCCCAGACTTACAACTGTTCTGTGTGAACTTGAAATGACTTCATACCTGCTTTATTATCTGCCATGATGCAATTCTCTACCATTACACTCGACCTTGGATAGGCAAATATCCCATAATCCCAGTTCTTCCATGTAAGGAAATTGGCAATTCTCGCGCATGCGGGATAGCCGTCATTGTAACCAATATGAACACCGTGTAGGCATGTATGAGCAACGTTATCGAGCCAGCGATGTGACAACGCAGCGGTAAAACAACTCTCACCACGAATATGAAACCCAATCCTCTCAGAGCCAGCGGCTGCATTGTGACGCAGTATGACGTCATCGGCATGGTTAAGTTCATACGCAGCGTGCCAGAGGAGATTCATTGGTTCATGGCGGCCATTGGAAGTTGCTGAAACAACAACAATCATTTATTAGCTAATCACTCACTATAGGTTGGACAAGTACAAACTGGGTTATATAATCTTGTTCACACTTTACCTGGAGAGAGGCTTTGTACAACTAAATTATGAAGCAAGTAGTGTCCAGTCCCTTGTACTCTCACAGCTGAACCTATAGTACGATGGATGACGTTATCCTGAATAACAAGGCCGCTGACCCCAAAAACTCCAATACCAGTGTTGTAACCATGGTGAAATGAGCTGCCGCGGACGTACGAGGAATCAAGGGAGAGGACGTCGAGAAACGATAGGGAGTACCTGCAGTAATATAACGAATGATACTTGTTATATGATGGTAGCCATGATGATGATGAATCGATGACGGTGCTAACAAGGCTACCTACCCAATGACACCAGTGTTATCGTATTTATCCTAAAGACGATAATACCAATATCTGCAATTGACCATACCTTGGATCGTAATAATCTGACCAGCCTTCTTGACCACAATGTCGAAACTCTACATTTTCTATTCTCACTCTTCTTGTGCTTCTATCTTGATGTCCTTTAACTGAACCGATCAGAACACGACATCCAAACAACTGTTTATCAAGAACCCCTCTACCGTCATCTGCGCCCTCAATCGCTATATTTCTGGTCAGCAGACCCACCTCTGCTGCCATGCTGACGTTACGAGAGCCAATCGTACCAGACCAGCTAATGTGCTTGTACTTTAGGCTTTCATTGATGAAAATGGTTTGACGGTCTGACGATAAACTTACTATCGATAAAAAAGCACAAAAAAGACATGTAAACATTTGGAAATTAATATTTTATGCAATATGGGGGAGCGCCGGACAGTCTGTGTTTCTAGGTTCTTTTCTAGTTGAGCATCATTAGTAATTTGACCTGCACCGTTAGTATCATAATTACATTGATTAGATTGCATTGGCATCATGGGATAGTTTTCCCTCAATAAAAACTGTGTTTTGTGTTTTTTTTTTTTTTCTAGTTTTGGTGGCTTGTAACGCCAAAAACGAGCAAGTACTCGGCTGTGCTGTGCGTAACTCGACGAAAAGGCAAAGGAATCTTTCTTGAGTTCACTTGAGTTTCTCAGTCCATTTTGTCTTACCTATCTTTACAACCTCGGTTTCATGTGGTCTGTAAGTAGTGGGTGCAATAACAATCATATCGCCCTCGTTCCAGTCCACTTGTTCAACTACTCGGATCTGTCTCTCACCGATGATAGCTGTTGTTGCAAGTCGAGTCCAGTAAATACTGCGATTCCTACCGTGGATTTCTAGATTACCAAACACGCCTGAAAATTTTACAAATATCTTAAGCTAATCTTTTTAATACCGTGATTCCCAAATGTATTTTAATGTACTGAAAAATGAAAAACTAACAGAGACAAGACAGAGAAAACCGAACGATAGATATAAGATAGATATATTAACAGCGTTTTGCTCACCTATTGCTTTGGCTCCCATATTTGGTGCTCCATGTATCGTCATATCCGGTGTGTCCCAGTCCCCTTGCAGCGAGACTATAACCTGCCCTGACATTGGTTGATCTGGCCATCCCATAATAAGATTGGCTTCTGGTGCCACATAGATATATGTTGCATTCAAGATAAAGTCCATGCCAGGTTCTAGTTCTAACGTGCCGTAGATGATGAGCTTGTTGATGGATGGGAGTCGAGTGTCAGCAACCATCCACCAGCCTTGAAAATAAACATACATCAGATTATCCATTTGTTCATCCATTCATTCAATATTCATTTGCTCACTGATTTTTTTTCTCGTTGATTCATATTTTTATTTATTAATCCATCTATTCATTCAATGATGTATTAATTTATTCATCTATTTATTTATTTATTTGGTTATTCACTTAGTCATTCATTCATCTATTCATTCAATGATGTATTAATTCATTCATCTATTCATTAATTTATTCAGTATTCCATCTATTTATTCGGTCACTCATTTATTCAATCAATCACTATTCATTCATTCATTCGTTCATGACAGGTATGTTCTCGTTCAGTGACATCACCTATGACGTACCTGACTTAATCATGACGTCATCACCATCAGTAGGAAGTATCTTGTTATGTCCTCCATACCCTGGTTCAGTGCCATACCAGCTTTCAGGATCGGACCATTTAAGGTATTGTAGAGGTCTTTTCTCAGGGGGTGGGGGAGGGGTAGGCTTGATACAGTGTTTAAAGTAGCAGCGTATAACCTGGAATATATGACGTCATATATGATTGAAACCTTTCCGTAGTTATTAGAAACGTTGGTATTAGTGTGTGTTTAATATGTGATAGATAAACAGTTTAGATATACAAAGGTCTGGACACAACAAACGTACTCCAGGAACCTCCACCTGGAGCAAGCTTGTGGAACACCTCCCATACGGTACCTGAAGAGTGATATCTTGGACTCTTGCACCAGGCCCTCCCGTCACTATATACGTCATCTGCTTAGTACCATTGTCATAATACCAGTCTCCTGTAGACGCATGGTCAGGGTGAGGAATACCGCTGGACATATTAACATATGTGTTTTTGGTCTTGATAATGTCTGGTGTATGTTTCATTGGATGAGAGATCCATACGTGGTCACGTGGTTCGAACTCGTAAAAACCAGCTCTGGAAATGAATACATATCTCTCATAAATATTAAATACGCATTTAAAAAACTATAGATTCACATTTAAAAATAAAGCAAGCTGGGAAATTGTACTTTGAGTGTCTAATATAGAAAAAAGGGACCTTTTTAAATAAAAGATAAAGTATTTTTTACCTGTATGATATGTTACTCAGGTGCAGTGCATTGTCAAACGTCAGGTTATAATGCTCTCCCACTATCACCGTGGTCATCCAACCATCATCGTGTGTAATGCGCATGGCTGCCCAAGGCACGTGATTTGTACCATACTGGTTGCTTAGCAACGCATCTCTGTACAATAATGACGTTGGTCTTGGTTTGTTCCAAGCAAGACGACGGAATTCTGGGATTGAGTTGCAGAGACTTCCAGTAACACGACCAATGCTAGCCGAGGGAGACTGGGTACAATGTTGAGGTGGTAGGTTTTCATTGGATGCCACGACACTGCCACCCACGTGACCTAGTACATATAAAGCATATACTTTGCTGTGAGAATGCTGTTGCAGATAGAAATAGTTTTGTTTCAATTTTTTAATACCTGTTAATGAGCCATCGAGATCTTTATAGACCGTCTCGTGTTGCCATAGAAACGCTGCTTTATTTCTTGACTGAATAAATTTCAATCCTTCCACGCGTACTGTCCATCCTCCTTGGAATGGACGACAGAATGAACATCCTCTAAGCGCGGCGCATTTTGGATCGTTGAAGTTAACAAATGTTACTCCAGATAACATGAAGTAAGATGACTGGGGTCCCACAACTCCTCCTTTGGTGCAATACTTAGGGTTATCATCACTGATGGCACTGTAAGCGACCACTAAGGAATCTCGTATAACACTTCCTTGCCACCAGTTGCCACGCACGTGGGTGACCTCAAAACCAGCTTCCTCATTATCCAACATTGTACAGTTAACGCACTCGACTTGTCCTACTTCTGTTAGCTCAAATCCTTTAAGGTTATTGTAAGCTATAAAGTCCTTGAATTGAGCTGGGGTATTGTTGGGTATGTAGGTAGGAAACAGCCATAGTCCGTAACGACCGAACGAATGTGCAGTATTGTTGTGGAATTCACCCAAGGGTGCTGTTCTTGGCCAAACGTCAGGGGTGTAGGACGGACCACCAGGATGCCTCGGCATGTTGAACCAGAATCCAAAATGGCTCCCTCCTGCAGCAACGTTATGGCGAACTAAAAATCAACAATAATGTAAGAACGATCCACTCGTTTGTTGCTTTACTCATCCATTTATTTGTTTATTCAGTCATTCATTCATTTAGCTGTCCATTCACTCATTCGTTCATTTATTCATTCATTTAAGTTTTATTAACACCCTCGTAAAACATTGTATTCCAAGATGGCAGTTTTGTACCTGTATTGTTTGGGTTGGTAATCCAAAATGTCCCAGGCGTTACATCTACGTTTAAAAGACTACTAGATGACGTCACAAACACACCAAGATTATATTGGATAATATTCCCGGTCTCGATGCCATCTTCGATGAAGTACGCATGCCCCATCACGTGATAGGCGACATTATGCTCGACCATCAGGCCATGCACACCGTGAATGGTAACAGCTCGGTTGAATGTATGATGAATGGCGCAACCTCTGACGTAAGACCCTGTGACGTCACCACTCATATGGAAATGAATAGGGTATCGACCTAAAGGAGTAAAAGATAGTATGCTAGTGATCTCTGTTTAGATGAAATAATATAAAGCTATGGTAAAGCTTCTTGTTAGAGCGAAGAGTGGTTGCACAACTCTCCTTATCAAAAGGCACGTGTGTATAAAGCTTTCGAAGGTGCACAATCTACCCCCCTTCTCTGTCAATTATACTTTTTTGCAGCTATTTAGATTACTGGAATCTACAGTAAAGCAAAAATAAAATTATCGAAAAAAAACATAACGTTATTGTTCAGAAAAGATATGGAGTCACTTGCTGGGAATGGAGCTGGTGGCTTCTTAAACAGAATACCGCGCACTAAACAACTGTGTCTTCCTTGCTCCTTGTTGATCAATAGACTATTTTAGAAATGATGATTAATGTCACTCAAGTGATTTAACTAGTAAATTACAACAATTAAACCTCACTTTACACTGAAATAGACCATTTCTGCTATCTATCCAGCCCTTGCCAGGTCTATCAACGACGGGTTCTTTTTATAGGGTAAATACCCTGTTAATCCGGGTTTAGATACTTACCAAGCTTAAATGCCTGTCCTGCACTACGTACTTCAATGTAAGATATCCACCCAGTCACCAATACCCTGTTAATCCGGGTTTAGATACTTACCAAGCTTAAATGCCTGTCCTGCATTACCTACTTCAATATAAGATATCCACCCAGTCACCAATACCCTGTTAATCCGGGTTTAGGTACTTACCAAGCTTAAATGCCTGTCCTGCATTACCTACTTCAATATAAGATATCCACCCAGTCACCAATACCCTGTTAATCCGGGTTTAGATACTTACCAAGCTTAAATGCCTGTCCTGCATTACCTACTTCAATATAAGATATCCACCCAGTCACCAATACCCTGTTAATCCGGGTTTAGATACTTACCAAGCTTAAATGCCTGTCCTGCATTACCTACTTCAATATAAGATATCCACCCAGTCACCAATACCCTGTTAATCCGGGTTTAGATACTTACCAAGCTTAAATGCCTGTCCTGCATTACCTACTTCAATATAAGATATCCACCCAGTCACCAATACCCTGTTAATCCGGGTTTAGATACTTACCAAGCTTAAATGCCTGTCCTGCATTACCTACTTCAATATAAGATATCCGCCCAGTCACCAATACCCTGTTAATCCGGGTTTAGATACTTACCAAGCTTAAATGCCTGTCCTGCATTACCTACTTCAATATAAGATATCCACCCAGTCACCAATACCCTGTTAATCCGGGTTTAGATACTTACCAAGCTTAAATGCCTGTCCTGCACTACGTACTTCAATGTAAGATATCCGCCCAGTCACCAAGCCTTTGTTCATTTCCTTGGCATTTAACATTATCTGTGCACCAAACTGATTGCTATTTCTCTCGTCGCCATAGCGACCAACAAAACAGGTCTGTGTTGCAAACTGATCCGGATCAAAGTTTTCGGGACATTCTCGAAAACCTTCGTCTGTCCATTGTTCTTGTACCGAACCTTCTACGACGACATTACGAGTAAGTAGTCCAACTTCGGCGCGTGTATGTATGGTTTTACCAGCTACTTGCTGTGTTATTGCAAAATGTTTATATTTCAGTGTTGGTTTTATTCCAATAGTTCGACCATCACGTGACACGCTGGTTATGGTCAACTGTTCGTTCTCTTCAGGACTTCGACTTGTGGACGTCAGAATGATGTCATCACCGATATGCCAAGTCACTGACTGAGCGAGGGTGAGCTGAGACGAGCCTGCAATAGAAATTGACAGTAAATTAAAAGTGACAGTATATGTTTTTAAGGGAGTGAGTTATGAGTGACAGATTTGTGTTCACGTGACTGGCACGTGTTAATCTCTTTACCTCTAACAGCAGTTTTTTCTAGATGTGTCCACGTGATCGGCACGTGTAAACCATGAAGGTCCAAAGTCCCTTCTCGCACAGCAAGTACCTTAGCACCAAATAAAGGCAGTTCAATGGATCGTGGGCTTCCATGGAGAACAATTCTAGCTTTGTGTTTGAATGACTGTTGTTTGGTTCCTACTTCCAAAGCACCTCCATCGACTATCAGTATTTTCTCTGCATTCAGAACCAAATCTTTCTCGTCAAACTTTAGCTTTCCTTTAATGACTAAAGCTGCAAATACAGGGGTGCTAGTATCTAATAAAATAGTCTGCCCTCTAGGGATGATTACTAGGTCTCCTCTGATTGGTGGAGCCTTTCCTCCCCATGAAAACTGTGAAGACCATAAGTCAATATATTCAAAGTCTGCGTTGTACTGGGTAGCAATGCCATTTTTTCCAACCTCCACTCTGACTTTACTAAGAACTGTTCCACGCCTCTGACCGGTTATACATTTTATTTGCGTTGAAGAAAATGACGTCACTTTGCAGGTGACTCCAGCGATGCTAACTTTGTTGCCATTGACGACAAAGCTGAATCCTGTTTAAAGAAGTTAAAAATCTATTATACGATGTGAAAGATTTCCAAATCTTTAAAACACCGACAAAAATAATATTAACACAATTAAACAAGCAAGCAAAGAAAGTAAAACACAAATCCACGTACCTCTGCCGAATATTGTTACTAATATTCCCCCACCAGTACCCCCACGGGATGGTTCAACACGGTCTATCCATGACGTCATAGCTAGCCGATAAGTGAAATGTCCGGGTTTTGATGATTGAAGATTGTATAGTCCATAAACACTCACTGAACACGTGACATCAGTAGTAGTATTCAAGTGATACGCAGGAACCTCGCATTGGATATTCGATTGCGTGACGCTGATCACGTTACATGGTTTGTCACATATTTTAACTATCGTTGCGTTACTGAATCCCTGTCCTTGTATTGAAATAACTCGTCCTCCACCTAGACCACATTCTTTTGGGAACGCGTTGTCAATCTTGATATCATACGTGAATCTGACTGGTTGAGCATTTGTGGGACCAGCAAAACCTTTTCCTTTGACATGTACTATGACATCATACACACCCGCGATACTCCCGCCAATTCTGCATCTGATTTGACTGGCCGTCAGAGACTGGACTGTGCATGTACTGTTGCCAATAGTAACGGTAACTTTAGTAATATCAGTGCCAAATTCTCTGCCATAGATTGTTAGTGTTTGCCCTTGTGTACCGGTAGATGGTGATAGTGATGTTAGTCTTGGTGTTAGGAAACTACGATAGGCGAACCGTAGACCAGGAAATACCTGTCCACTAGACGTCACTTGAACCTAGAAAAGCAAAGTATACAGCATTGTGTTGATTATTATTATGTAACAAAACCTTCAGTTGTAACGCGACGTCTATAATTGGTTGTACGTATGCAAGTCTTGTGAATGAATTATTAACGTCTAGCTTAGTTACACAGTGATATCTCGACAAAGATTATTAGTGAGATCTGATCTTCCCTGAAATTCCCCTTCACGCTTTTGACCCTACAAACATGAACCTTCCTCAAGACCCTCAAGGCTGAACCAGTCAATCAGGTGGGTTTGTGTGATAGTAACAATTGTGCACTCACCTGATGTGATCCCGTGTCATGCTTGGATGTAATGCATAGAATCTTGTTGTCTGTCACTTGCTGTATCGCACACTGATATAATCCAATAAGGACACTAGTTTGACCAGCACGTGAATCAAAACCACTTCCAGTAATTGTAACCATAGTACCACCATACAAGCTGCCTTCACTGGGGAATATACCAGATACAAGAGATAAACTAGACACACTCTTTGCAGCATCAATTCCAAATACCGCATTGCCTGATGGGTAAATAACTACTGATATACTATGGACACCAGCGGTCAGCGGTCCCACTTTACATCGTAGAGAATACTGCGTTAAAGAAATGACGTTACAAGAATTGTTACCAATGGCAACAGTCACGTCAGAAGGTTGTAATGGAAATCCTTTGCCATAAAAGGATATGACGTTGGACGAGCCAATAAGGTTCGTTGGTGTGACGTAATCGATTCGTGGAGTGAGTGCTTCGGAGAAAGTAAAGACGCTATTATCGCCTGAAGTGTGACGGTTATTCACCGTGACTGTCACGTTGAATGTCATTGGTGCATGGCGTGACAGTGTGCGACACTGTATTTGAGTTACCGTAGATGATGTCACGCTACAGTTACTTCCTCCAATAATGACAGAGTTCTCTTCTGGTTTTAAGGAGAATCCATTACCATATATGGTCAGGAGAGTCCCTCCAGCAAGTGAGCCAGCACGTGGTGACAAAGACAAGACAGTGGGTAGTAGGGTAAACGAGTTGGTCGTAACGTCATCGGAAAGTATCCAGGCATATCCATTATTATTTACACGCACTGTAACACTGTATGGAATTCCTGGAACACAGATATCGATAAGATGACCTTTGTCATTTTATTGAATGATTGCTTCATGTTATAATTCTTTTAGTTCAGAGAACGTTGTCGTAGAGAACACCGAACGTCGGTTGTCAAATATCGATTAGTCGCCATAGCAACAAAGACTAGGCACGAGAACGCCATCACTAATCTGTTATAAAATAGGGATAGTTAAAAAAGCGTAATTTCTTAAAATATTTTAGTAGAGCAATGTGCATTCGGTATTCTCGCGGACAACGTTTCTAAGTGTATGATAGACGATACAAGAATTAATCAATGTAAGCATTGTAATTACCTGCAGTAAGCCCAGTTCCCACTCTACACTGGATGACATCACTACTACTTGACTCAACCATACATGGCTTTGAACCAATCAGAACTTCGCTGTAACAGGATTTAGTTCCCAGTCCTTTCCCACGTATTGTCAACAGGCTAGAACTAGGGCCGACATTTGGAGATATCGACGTCACTATTGGTGTATTACATTCCCAGAATACATAGCTGGCGTTGTTTGGTATTGGTGATTGACAAGAGCTCTGCATGCCATCATGACAACTGCCACTACTAGGAAGGGGAGGGGTGGATTGTCCTGGTTGATATGTAGCTGCAAATTCTCCAATCAGAACCGTGATTTGTACTGGCTTGGGCCTTGGTTGTAGGACGATAACCTGCCCTTTCATATATATGGCACCATATGGATCAATGGAACCACTGGAATAGTAGTAACTACCCGGCACGTTAAACGTGTGCGTGAACTCGCCATTACCAGAACGATTGCTATGGAAACCTTTACTGCTGTACAATGTGCTCGTGGAATCATTTGTTTGATGAACGCTGTACAGTAGGTTGGTCATCTGTGGGCTTGTCCATTTCCACTAAATAAGAATTCATAGAATCAGCTCCCTTAACGATAATGAATATGCATATTTCGCGTTCTTCACTCACATATACAACACATCCACTAACAAAAGTAATACTGCAGGAAGTTTTCGCTCGAAGTATTTGTAATTTAACTTCAACTGAAGCTGATACACCATAATAAGAAAGCAAAACTGACTTATTGACGGGCGTGGGTACCCCTTTCTAGTTCTTGTTATTAATCGATAACGATCAAAATAGCTCAGTGCTACAGAGGAAGTTGCGTTGATACATTGACAAAACACACATTTAGTACCTTGACGCTGTCACCAGCTTGAACGGTGAGGCTACTTGGATTCCAAGCATAACCCAGACCATATTCTACAATATTAAAAATAAATCAGGCATCCCCAGATATGGGTGGGAGGGGATGGAAGGGAAGGGACCTGATATTCTGACTATGCATGACATCTCACAAGGACAAGATACTTCAAAGTGCATTATGCTTTTGCGATAATCTAGAAAATACTTTGTCTCTCAAGGAATGGGATACTTATCCAATAACAAAACTATAGAAAAACTGTTTTAAAAATCACTCCAACACAAAGTCCATAAATATCGCAATCAATATGGTGTGGTACATATGTAGCGCGCGGGATCCCTGTGGTGTGGTACATACCTGCATGTGTCCCTGAATTGTCAACGACATGAACTTTGGAAGACTCTCTTGTTATGCAAACAATTTGATTGGCTTGACTTGACCTTACGTCACAATTAACGTCATCAAGTTTTACCACGTGATCATCAGGTTTGTCACTAAACCCTTGGCCCCTGATAGTAATTCTGGTCCCCCCAAACAATGATCCCTGTCTTGGGAAGACGTCAGTTATTTCTAAGATTGACTTGATGACTGGTAGACGACCGCTAAATGAAGCATATCCCTTTCCTGGGACATGGACCATGACGTCATAGTTTCCAGGAAACAGAGCTGGTATGGTGCACTTGATATACGTGCTGTAGTATTGTATTATATTGCACGGTGTTGAACCAATCAAAACCGACGTTCCCAACGACCATCCTAGCGAATTACTGGTGGTTATTTCCAGGTATCCACCACCTGCGACGCTTTGCGTGAGACTGGGACCAATAGTTGCAATCACAGGGGTGGTATCAGGTCCTGAGTCATACTGATAACCTGACGACAGACTACCTATCCCATCATGCACTTGCACCTTGATGTCTGCTTTATTAACAGTACTTTGGGATGTGATACACGTGATCTCTAACAGGGATGTATTTGTTACAATACATTGACTACCCCCTATAATGACGTTAACCCGTGATTTATTACGTGCAAAACCACTTCCAGTGATAGTTACATGGGTGCCCCCCATACTACTTCCTTTGATTGGTTGGACGGTTGCTATAGTGATGTCCTGTTTGAAAGTTATTTCTCCATTAACATGTTCAGCAAAACCAACTCCTTTTACTTGTACCGCAACATCACTGAGCCCTCCTTCCAAATGACCAGCGGTACACTGTATAGTCGTTGATGTACATGCAGTCACGTGACAGTCGCCTCCACCAATCATAACAGAGTTATCCTGACATTTCGTACTAAAGCCATTCCCTGTCAAGGTGAGTTTTGAGCCTGCTGTACCATGTTTGGGGGTAATAGAGGTCAGCGTTGAGTATTGTTTGAATGTAAAGGTGCAGTTTCTATGGGAACAGCTCGATGGGACACCATTAACCATGACTGTTACCTAGCAATGAAATGATCTCTCATTAGATAAAAGAATATTTGAAAGTATAGGTCTTGATAAAGCCTACTTGGATATGAGTAGTTTAAAGTGATGTCTTGTAATCATCTTGGTGTGAGTAGTCCTGTGAAAGACTACTTGCATATGAGTAGGTTAAAGTGATGTCTTGTGATCATCTTGGGGTGAGTAGTCCTGTGAAAGACTACTGGTGTAGAGGCGGATTCAGGAGAGGGGGCGGTGCCTCTCCCTTTTGGGAACACCTAGACCTGATTGATAATCGATTTTTTTGATAAGTGCACCCCCTATTAAAGTTTATTGATCCGTCCTTGTGGTGTTTGTTTTTGATGTGTGTATGGTTTCTACCTAAGTGTTCGCAATACTGACGTGTTGTGGTCATCTGTATTGTTTTTGATGTGTGTATGGTTTCTACCAAAGTGTTTGCAATACTGACGTGTTCATCTGTGGTTGTTTTTGATGTGTGTATGGTTTCTACCAAAGTGTTTGCAATACTGGCGTGTTGTGGTCATCTGTGGTTGTGTAATGTTAATAAACAATGTTGGTATTTGATGGGCTTAAAATGATAATATAATGTTTGGGTTACCTGTGGTGCATGCTCAGCCACTCGTAACATATCACCAGGGATGGGTGCTAGAAACATGCCACCCTTCTCGACTACCTCTACTGTAGTCGTGACCTCATTTCCGGTTAGTTTACTTCCGTTGATATGTATTTGAGACTGTCGTCCTCCTGTGGATGTCCATTCTACTGTCCACTGATATCCAGCACACGAACCATTGTGGCTTACAGATACTTGACCAGTTGAAAGACTATCTTGCAATACGGACTTGAGATTTTCGCCAGAAATACTAGATGGTAAGTCTGTGAAGTATTATAAAAACAGTCTTCTACGTTAACCATTATGTTTCCTACTAAAAGCAGAACTTTTGTATCACCCTTCCACTCATCTGCTTGTATTTTTTTCTTTTTCTTGAAGATGTAGAGCTACTACGTAGATATGCTTCAAATAAACCTTCATCATCATCATCATCATTATCATCATCATCATCATTATTATTATTATTATTAAAATCACTGAGTTGGTCCATATTAGCTTGTTCAATTTCGTATACTCACCTGACAATCTCCGTCCTTTATACGTCAATTCAAACGTTCCACCAATAGGAGGCGTAGCTTTTTGGACACGTGTCACAGTTATTATGGATCGACTTGACTGATTGACAGGTCGATATGCAATGACGTCATCAGAGGTATTGTTGTCAACTCGCAAAGCATCAACAATCTCGATCATATCAATGTTGGTGCCACAGTGCGCAGGCGTCATAGAAATGGACCAAGCAGCTGACCCAATCTTTTTGACGTCAAATGATTTGATCACGTGATTTCCTGGCTGTGCAGCTGGTTGTAGTCTTTGAACTATGATAAATACATGAGAAGCATACCAATATGCTTACTTGCAAAAACAAGAATATACACAAGCAATTGGAACCAAACATTATTGCGTTATAACAATCAGTTGTTGTCTTTTCGAAACCTATTTGGTAAGTATGTATGTAATATAGGGAGATGCTCGTGGACGTTCTTTGTGCTTTAAGTCAAGTCGCAAATAGTTCCAGGAGTTTATAATTTACGAATCAGAGTATGACATATTTCGTGGTATGTATCTAAAGGTATATACGATTTATTTGGCATATTCAAAGCGACCTACCTCGTACAGTATCTCTCCAAATAATGACATCATCGATATACACGTCATCAACTCTTGCTATTTTTATGGCATCGACATAATACCCATAATCCCTGTTGGCACGTATTGTGAGATACTGGTCGCTATGGACGTTGTCATGGAGACTTACACACTGATAGTCCCAAGTCGTTGCTATGGTTATTGGTGTAAAGCCATAATTTCTCCATGTTCGTGTGGGGATTTCTGATCGGTCCGTATATGATATTAGGAAAGATAGAAATGGCTTTATGGTGCCTTTATATGCAAAACACAACTATAACACAAGGCAATATATTAGTATTGAGTCAACATTATTCCCACATGTATACCTATTTCAATAAACGTTGTCGGCGAAAAGAAGGGAAAACCGGAATCCAATAATGATAAGAAATCAGCGTCATTTCCTCAAGTTAAAGATATCTGATGGTCAATAAAATGGTATGTGTATCTTCTGTAGCTATTCATTAAAAAGAACATTACCCATAGACCTTTTCAGTCGTGTAATGGACATCTGCAATCCGTCATTCTCGCCGACAATGTTTTTTTTTAAATAGGTTTATACAAATAAAGGGACAATAAATAAACTGGATTATCTGTACACACCTGTCTGTACCGGGATACATCTATCCCACTCATTACACGACCACCAAGACCACGTGACTGGCCCGCATAGAATATGTACAGCGGATTCTTCAGTGAAGTTCTACCACAGTATGGCATCTCATCTACAACACGTTCACCAAACTCTGGACCCTGGGCACTAGCCTCGTATCCATTGTAATACCAAGCACGGGTCGTGGGGATCTGATAAGTACAGTTCCAACTGAGCATGCTCTGCAGTGCGGCTTTGACGTCATCGGCACTAGCGTCGACGCGTATATAGTCCGACAATCTTTGCGGGAGAGAGAATCTGAATGAAAATTTACCATTTTTGCCTTTTTGAACTTGTGTGACAGTCACAATGGATTCATTGGTCGAGTTTAATAGCTTAGTCACTTCCGGTAACGCAAATACAAACGTCACATTGTAAGTCGTTTTACCGTTTGTGTTGTCTTGCGTGACAGTAACGTTACCCTGCTCTCTGATTGGCTGTAATTTGTTTAAAGCCAGTTGTACGTCACTAGCTGTTGAGTTTAATGGAAGCGAAGGTGTTGTGTGACCATTATAGGTTAATTGGAAGTAGCTGTGTAACGTACTACTGTTGTAATGGACGGTAACGCGTTGCATCTCGTAAAGCATGCCACTCTCCCAGTTGGTGATATTGATGATCTGTTGTGAATTGAAGAACATAGATTAGACATAGCGGCCACAGTAGTCCTCGACGTTCGCTGTTACATCCATCGACAGAGTCGTTTTCGTATGGGAAGGAAACAGTATGGTTATGATAGCGCTACGACACGACAGACCAAGGTGTTCATGGGAATTACGGTTACGATACGATACGGTAACAGATTCTCACTCATATGAAATCACCACTCTAATGCTATAATCGTTATCAACAAATCCCATCAACAACTGTACGTCATAATTCTATCACCTTTTCTCTATCATCATTTTTGTGTCATCACCATCATCACAACTATTATCATCACCATCATCACAACTATTATCATCACCATCATCACAACTATTATCATCACCATCACCATCATCACAACTATTATCATCACCATCACCATCATCACAACTATTATCATCACCGTCATCACAACTATTATCATCACCATCATCACAACTATTATCATCACCATCACCATCATCACAACTATTATCATCACCGTCATCACAACTATTATCATCACCATCATCACAACTATTATCATCACCGTCATCACAACTATTATCATCACCGTCATCACAACTATTATCATCACCATCATCACAACTATTATCATCACCATCATCACAACTATTATCATCACCATCATCACAACTATTATCATCACCGTCATCACAACTATTATCATCACCATCATCACAACTATTATCATCACCATCATCACAACTATTATCATCACCATCATCACAACTATTATCATCACCATCACCATCATCACAACTATTATCATCACCGTCATCACAACTATTATCATCACCATCATCACAACTATTATCATCACCATCACCATCATCACAACTATTATCATCACCATCATCACAACTATTATCATCACCGTCATCACAACTATTATCATCACCGTCATCATTATCACAATTGTTAAGACCACCATTACATCACCATCAACTGTAATCATCCATCATTATCATCATCATTATCATCACACCAATCGTCTTCACCGTCATCGTTACCTGGGTTTCAGGTTGCTGCTTTGACGTCACCCTAACCACCTGTTTCTCGTTGACGGCTGATTTAATCTGTGAATTCACGTACTTGGTCTTGTCATATTTAACGCCAATACTCAACCTACTAGATCCCAGGCCCTGTACGTGGTAGGCTTCTATGTAATACGCATGCCATTTTCTGAGCTTAAAGACCGCTGACTTTTGCTGAGGATATGCGTCCCAGGTCTTGGCAGGTAAAGGACAAGAAGCAATTTTTTTCTATCAAGATACAAAGACAAGCAGAAATGTTACAAAGTTTTCACTCCTCTTGAAAAAAGAAATTTCCTGAACTTTCGGAATTTAATTTGGATGAAATTCTTGACTACCAACTAAATCCTATTGCTTATACATAACAAAAATATCACGAACATTTTTCAACGTTCGGCACAAGTCCATGTTTGGACGCGCGACATGCAGTCTTCTTTAGACACAACTCAGCCTGGTCCCCAGACGTACTCTCTCATGCACCAAAAGGAGACTAGGCTGGACACAACTATCACGTAAATCTCACAGGACCCGGAATAAATAATTTCAATGCATAATCAACCATTATCGCTGCTGACATATTTTAGGTTCTTGGCAACTGTTATTACGAACAAGTCAGCTTCATCATCAGCCAATATGTAGAACGTATAGGTATTATCCGACGGAGCCACGAAGAATCCTCGTAATCTCGAACTAAATCCAGTCTTTTCACCAAAGGAAGGCTTCAAAGGCGAACTTGCGTCCGGAACGACTTCGAAATGGTAATCAGGTGACTGACTATCGAGGCTGCCAATCGATGATAGGTCAGAAACTTTGGTTGAGGTCCAAACTTCACGTAACCAACCTCGGTTTCCTAAAAGACACAATTGAGCTCAATTTGTTGAGTGACATCTAAACATATAAAGTTCCAGTACGGGTAATAAACAGCAAAAGATATTGATGGAAAATTATTTCGTATGAGTGTAAAACAGTACTTTATCATATTATAACCATATAATGTGCGGCAGAATCTACTCAGACTGCTATGATACCTGGGTAATAACCAGTCTGTTTCTTGTATCCTTGACTGACTTGACACGTGACAAGACTTGATGTGATCGATACGACATTACAAGGCACACCTAGAACAATCGAACAGATAATAACGATCTTCTCTTTACATCAGTGACAATCTAAAACCAACGTGTATCCAAAGATGTAGTGCGTAATTATATTATCAGAGTAAATACGAAAAACTGTATAATGATTTAGATTTAGCCACGTATACATAGCTGCTCAGAACGAGTAGCTGTAACAGACTCCTTGCAGTTTGTTACAATGCAGCTCAACCTGGAGGACAAAACAATGGATTTCAGCTCCCATAAGAACAAAAATATTTTGTTTTGCCCTCCAGATGGGGCTGTTTTGACGTCACATGCAAGGAATTACAGTTGTATGTATGTAAAATTATTGATGTAAGTGTAGTGAGTCACTGAGCGCCCATCTAGAGGAAAACCAGGTAAGGATTTAAGGTTGAGATCAGTATTAAGATGAATTGTTTTACCTCCAATGGTAACCACTGTAGCATTCTCAACAAATCCTGTCCCAGTGATATTGATAATAGTTCCCCCAACAGGACTACCAACAGAAGGGGTGACACTAATAACATCTATACCAGGAAACACAAAGGTAATCTATTAATAGATATTAATTATAGTAGAGGTGACACTTATAACATCTATACCAGGAAACACAAAGGTAATCTATTAATAGATATTAATTACAGTAGGGGTGACACTTATAACATCTATACCATGAAACACAAAGGTAATCTATTAATAGATATTAATTACAGTAGGGGTGACACTTATAACATCTATACCAGGAAACACAAAGGTAATCTATTAATAGATATTAATTACAGTAGGGGTGACACTTATAACATCTATACCAGGAAACACAAAGGTAATCTATTAATAGATATTAATTACAGTAGGGGTGACACTTATAACATCTATACCAGGAAACACAAAGGTATCTATTAATAGATATCAATTACAGTAGGGGTGACACTAATAACATCTATACCAGGAAACACAAAGGTATCTATTAATAGATATTAATTACAGTAGGGGTGACACTTATAACATCTATACCAGGAAACACAAAGGTAATCTATTAATAGATATTAATTACAGTAGGGGTGACACTTATAACATCTATACCAGGAAACACAAAGGTAATCTATTAATAGATATTAATTACAGTAGGGGTGACACTTATAACATCTATACCAGGAAACACAAAGGTATCTATTAATAGATATCAATTACAGTAGGGGTGACACTAATAACATCTATACCAGGAAACACAAAGGTAATCTATTAATATTAAATACTGTATGGATGACATCTAAAGAATCACATGGATGTGTTTGTTATTAGTATTGACTAGATGTTCTATATTGTACAAGTGCTATTTTTAGACATTTAAAGGGCTTCACTACATCTTGCAGAAACATTTAACGATACGCTAAAGTAAACCCCACAAACGTGAAAGAACGGCCGAAACATGTACATCGAGAATTAGAAAATACTTTGTAATAACTAAAAGCGCATTCTTTCAAATACGAATGAACCTTGCAGTCCTTATAGTGACGCAAAATGTTACGCTGGTCATTGGAATTAAATCCTCTGTTCAAACATGATGTTGGACAGTTCTTGTGCTTTCATTTACAAAATAAATAATGTAATCTATTGCATCTGATCACTATATTGGATGAGTACATGATGAAATAATTCTAGGAATATAAGCAGTTGCAATCTACATAGCCAAGACATTATAGTTACGTGGGATCTTGTACCTGCATGAGATTGAAATGCATACAGTCTGTCCTGTCCATCGACCTGTATGACGTCATTAGACAGTAACGACCGTCCGAAACTAGACACCAGGAAAGATAATCGCTGAGATCCTACAAAAAACGTCAAACATTTCATCACTCTACAATATCATATACATGATTAGCATTGAACGTACTCGTCAGGAATATCGAGGAAATAGAAGAGGCGGAACAAAATCTAGTCGCGCGGCTATCCTGACGGTGTTCTTGTTTTAATACTTACCAACTACAAATGAAGATGATTTACATTTGATATAACCAGTGTTTGCCCCTGGTCTATCCAATCCAATACCATATCTACATAGTCACACAATATCATAGGTTAGTATCAGCAACACTGTGTCACGCAACGAGGCATCCCAAGATTATAGCATACTTACAGCTGATTGGTGGTGTCGTTAACGGGTTCACAGAGACTCGATCCTGCATAGATTCTAAAACAACTTTGCCAAATTAATACTTGGTTCTCAAAAAACACACAATTATGATAACAGATACATAGCTGCAAGATTTATAGTTTTTGATAAAACAAATGATTGAATAAAAGAAAAAAATAGGAAGGAAAAAAGGACCGTTAAAGGAAAGAACGGAGAGAACGAAGCAAGTATTGAATAATTGAATGAATAAAAACGAGAAAAAAAAAACAAAATATACCTTAATATTGTGGGATTATCTGTATTAATATCTTGTTTTTCAAGAAAATGATCAGTAAAGATCCGACCACGAATAGTAATCAGGGATCCTGTGGACAAATAACGATATGATGCGAGGGAAATCTTCAAAATGGACGTGCATTAAGATGAAGCTAAGTGCGCGATTGCAAATTACAAAGTTTATGCACAGCACGAGTTTATAATTAGTCCCAGCTGCAAGCAATCAAAAGAACAAAAACGCAACTAGGAATGCAACTGGTGAAGTCAAATCCAACGCTATTTGATTTAGGATTCTCGTAGGATGATTTTCTAATCGAATTGCAAGTTCCTCAACTGTGCGATAACTGATGCGTTCTTGCGTTTTTGTACGAGAAGAATTTTGAGATCATCGCAAGAATGCACATCATTTAAGTCTAAATGTCAATTTAGACCCTAATGTACAATTTTCTAAATGGAATGTTGCAAAGTCAAAACACATGGTGTTGGGTCGTTTGCGCATGCGTACTGCACGCCACCGTGCGTCTACATCATGCCTGAAGTCACGAATCATTGACAGATCAAATTATGCGTAGCCCTGGGGTCAAGTACTCGTAAGTCCAAATATTTACAATGAAAATGACCGAAGTGGATAAGCATCGCATCGATTAACCTCGATGAGAACAAAACAAACAACTGATCAAGACTTTGATTATGTGTAAACTAGGGCGAAGAGTGATGAAGTGCAATGTTTGATGGGAAGAACATGTCTCACCTGGTAGGCCATATCTTGGTGTTATGCCAGTAATGGTGGGCGTCACACCGTCGTCATACTAAAAAAAGGAGATACAGTTTGTTAAAGACTACAGTGAATGACCTTGTTCTCCCAAGCGATCACACAACTCAGCGTTAACATCAGAAAAACCCATGCAAATCATAATCATCTACAAAAACAGCCTTCGTCGGCCTTTACACAAACCACATCAATGCAATTCAATCATCCACATCCTAACCCATGCGCAAATACTCTTTTGAAAAACAATAACGTTGGTATGATTACCTGAAAGTTGCATTCTCCACTGCAGTACGTCACACGCTCATTGTTACTTAGCAACGTACCATCTACAAGAACCCGTATGTAATATGAGCCAGAGCCAAATGGGGATGGTCTAAAGCGATGTAAGATAAAACAGTAGTTAACTTAACCTTTCTGTGTATGCAGAGCCAATTCAACTGTTGTTCATTGTTGTTACCTTGTAGTGCAAACAATCTGTTGACGTGTTGTGTAATACGGAATGACGTCACATGCTAGGGCATGCGTACCACTTGTCGATACTAAGGTGACATTGTTGCCCAACTCAGGTTTGTAAAAGTTGAACTGATTCTCTGCAAATCCTGAAAAAAAATAAACATATGGAATTGATATTTCGTAAAAAGCCAAGTAAACAAACTGACCGAAAAAAAAAGCAAAACAAAAGTGGATGGACAAACAAAGGAAACAAAAAACATACAAAATGAAACGATTAAACGAACAAATATACAAGCAAGTGATTACAAACAGTAGATAAAATGGGCCACGAAAGACATCAGATTGAAATGATTATCATAATTAAAATTAATAACTGCTGATCCTTAGCCCTTTGGTCACTGGAACGTGAGCGGTGAAAACATCACCTTGACAACCGTTATCGTTTATGCGATTATCCAAGTATGACGCAATAAGCCTATGATGGCTGTTCTTGTAAGCTCGTCGGTATATGTCTGTTTAACTTAAGCTAGCAACACTTGTTAAAACTATTAAAACTCCTCGTGATCCAGACCACAAGCCATTAACGGGTTATTAAAATGCAATCGTGTGCTTGGAGTTATTGATCTACGCTACTGATATGACTCCACTTGATGGAATTACCGATTATAAACTCCTTTACATGATTCTGCTTTGATTTGTCTGGAACAGTCAAGAACCACTTTCAAATGGTGGACGTTTTCTTGCTGGTGAATAGTTTGCACAGTGCGCACACAAAGTACTCAAGTGATCTTTAATGAGATATTAGCAAACTTCAATCTACCTAATAGATAATACTTTATCCAAACTATTTCTAAACATGCAAACCGTAAGGAAGTATTTCTTTCCTTTTTGGCAACAAATTGGAATAGATGTGTTTTAAGAGAACGATAGGCAAGAAACATCTAAAAGATCCGCGCAGATGTGTGCCAGTTGTGGTGGACGAGACCGCGCAATCGATCTTCTTGCTGCAAACGCCGGCCGATGATATTTGCGTCGTTTCAACTAATCACTTTTGGTCATAACGGAATAATTCCATTTCAAATTTCGTGAACAATTTTAGCTAGCTTAGATAGCTGCGTATACTAATTCACATTGTTTCATCTAAACACATACTTTCTCTACTTGTTCTCCAAGAGCTATAAGCTATATCTAAAAAAAGAGGTATTTTAGATCAATACCGAAAAATTGCGCTACAAACATCTTACATTAACCTTGATAAAAACTCATTGTATCATTGTACTCACCTTCACCAGAGATTGTCAGTATTGTTGCACCACGGATGCTGCCTTGAGTCGGACTTATTCTTGTAACATAGCCACCTAGTAGACAAAAACACACACATACCAATTAAACAGTAGCATGCATATCCCGAAAAACAAAAATAAAAAAGGTGAAGGAACCCGCGAAAATTTGCATTATATATACATCGCCATCTTTTTTATGTGATCTTGTTTTTTTTTTTTTTTTTTGCTAAATGTTTGTTGCATTTGCTGACGGACAAGTCAGTTGCATGCGAAGATTGGAGAAAAATATTCACACTCCATAGCCAATGTTTAGAACTTTAACTGGTTTATGCTGAACAAAGACCGAGGTTTTGCACAACTGTACAAAACAAAAAAAAGCACAGCATACCTTGAATAGAGCAACCAACCTGGCTGAGAATCAAAACGAGTGTCAGTATTAAGACACTCATATCAAAACTGAGATTACTGCCAAGTCCAGTCAAAACTCAGTGCACCGAGAATGCTGCGAGTTGAATGATATTAGCGTCGTTGTCAATGTACGTGTCGATCAACGTTATGCTCGAGGAACTGTAGTTGCGATTCAAATCGGAAGTGTTGCGGTTTTGCGTGCAACGACCTCCACACCGCACTCCGCGCACGGCTGAAGAAAAAGAACTGGCACACTGCAATGGTAGTACTATTACTACTGTATGTTATCTTAGTGATAACCGATACTTTATATCACTAGAGACAATAGCAATCTTTCTCACTCCCTCACATGATCTTTGATACCCATCTTGATAACACAACTGATATTCCCAAGATAATCCACACAAGAATTAAAGCGCATAAGTTTTTCTTCACTATAAAAACACACTCGCAAAAAACGTACCTTGAGTTTGTCACTGTTCGAACGCTGTCAATTTAGTAGAGGGCATCTTTTTTGTGTCAGTAGTTCTGTAAAAGCCTCATAGTACATTTACTATATAAATTGGTATTGATTTGATGAGTGAACTTAAGGTCAATTTTGACTGCCAGTATCAGATGTTGCAGACAATGCTTGTAAAGGTCTCAAGAACGAACCTTTTGATTGGATAGTTGGTTCTTGAAAAAAAAGAAAGCCTAAAAGATGGTATAACCTGACAACGGAAAATTTCTAGTAAGCCCTCAGGAGGGGAGGGGGGGGGATAGTTGCAGTTAATACAAACCACTAATTGGGGACACTATGAAGTAATTAATCTAGTTATATATATATATAAAATATAAAATATTTGAAAAGAAAATAATATTAATAAAAATACTGATAGCATATATGCAAGGTGGCTAAACTTGAATAAAATATATATGATTGTAAAATAATATAAGTATATAAACTTGATAATAAATAGTAATTAAAGTATGATAATTCATATATAAATAACAATGATACTAAGTTATGTATTTCATAATTCATATTCATAAACTTGTATGAAAAGAATTAGTTGCGGTTTGTTCACCGTATTTCATACACTAATGACGACTCAAAGTAATTGATATGAATTTTGTGATAAAGATAAGTATTCCTTTGCGCTCAGACATTCTACCACAGCAAGCCCGACAAGCCAGGTTACAAAGCGTCCGATCCGTCATGTTTTGAAGTCTGAAGTTCTTTCTTTCTTTCTTCGCGTGTTTTTGTTGGTTTAATATAATGTGGTTTCAAACTTTGAAGACACGACAGACGATCAAAAAGATTCTAGGCTCAAACAGTAATGGCCAGATAACTGCCTTGGAATACTCCGACAAGAAGGTCGATGTTCACATGTTGAAGGTACAAGGTTATGAGTGGGTTTCACAATTTCTACTTCATTCAAATTAAACCAACAATTGTATCTTTCAAGTACATATAATGAAGTAATTGTGAACAATAATTAAGGGTTGATCATTGGTCATCATATTATTTGTAGAGAGAAAGTTCACCGTTATCCCTAGATGAAGGCACCCTAGTAGCATTCCTGACATCAGAAGATGGCTGTACGTTTGCCGTCACTGTTTGTATGTGTAGTAAAGGACAGCCACAGCTAGAATTCAAACTATGGGACATCATGAGTGCACTTGGTTTTACGTCGAGAGAAATCACAGTGCAGGACATGGATAGACAACATAATAATGAAGGAAAATTGAAGTGAGTGTTACAAACAGTATTTTGTATTGTCCTTAATTGGTACAAGCAACGTCTGCTATTTGCAGTTTTAACTATGTTTTAACACAGGCGTATTACGTGATGCTGGTGGATTGAGACAACAAGTTTTAATAGTATGCTTAAATATTTTAATATTAGTACTTGTGTGGGTAAGTTTCCTCACTGTCAAACTAACTACCGGCAGTAAATTGAGAGTTGTAATTATAACTGATTTATCTTGCATTAAAAAAAAATCAAGTTGTTATGTTTTTCAGGGCAATTGTCAGTCTACCAGCTGAAAGTATGGGAGCTACCACATACACATTAAAAATAGATTCAATAATGGACTATCTAGCTGTGTCTGTTGGACCTGGTTTAGTGCTATTATGGAAATGTAAAAAGGTGGGTCTCTTTCCCTCTAATAAAGCCCTGTTGCCATCAAATATCACTAATGTGATACATGAATACTAAACTTGTTTGGTTGATTCAAAAAATATATTCTTTGTTTCAGGCAGAAAATTTATCATTAAACCTGGAATTAATTTCTACAATCAAGTCATCTATGACAGTTCATGACATTGCACTGGTTTACCCCAGTAATAATGTACAATCAGGTATGAACATTGCAAAATCATATAAACAAATAATGACAACACATTAAGGGCATATTAGGCTCTTACTTTTTGTACCAGACAACTATTGTCTTCTATGATTCTGTGGTTGCCTCTCTTTATTATTTAACTTGAAATCTTTTGTTTTTTGTTTGTAATGAACTGTGTATGTACGTCCTCTACTGTAAGAGCACTGGATAAAGGTGTCCACTTGATAAAAGTATATAGGAGTTTGTAGGGATTTTATCTGTTCATCTGACAGGGATTTGTCCATATATATATATATATATATATATATATATGGATTGCATTCATTTGCCCAGGCTTTGTTCAACATGACCCAGTTCAAAGCAGGGTCTTTTACAAGCCATGATGGTTAGCCAGACTGATGAATCTCATGCAAGTCTATTGTTATATTGCTGTTTTAGGTGTTCCTAGTGTTGTTGTTGGAGGGTTAGGTGGAGTGCAGATATTTACAGCATCTAAGCAAGAAGGTAAAGTGTTGAACAAATATTTTATAAACATTTTTGTCTTTACCATCTAATTACAAAATAAACAAATTAAAAATAGTATTCTTACCTCACATTTTATTACCTCTAGTTAATGTCAACTATGAAGATATGAAGTTTACCTCTGCATTGCAATGTTTTCCATCAGGAGATCACTTTGTTCAAGGTAATGAAATATGACAAAAATCAATCTATAAATCTTGTTTGCCAAATGCTCATTTTTTCACTTTTGGTCAGCAGTTGTCAGTAAGCTCTCTTCCACTGGCAATGACAACTCATGCTTGGGGGGTATGAGACTATTGACCACATTCTTTTCTGTCATTACAGAAATTCAACGAAGTTCATTAAGTGCATGTATTTTATCAGACAACACTGGTAGCCTGTGGTTTCTAACTCCAACTAAACTCACTCAGATACACTTGCCCAGTAGTAATAATGGTCATGGTGTGTTTGGAGTCCAGATGAAAAGCAAAACTGTGCCTCAAGGTATGGGAAACAACCAGTTAGTAGCTTGGCATTGTAGAACTTGAATGTGTGATGTGATCCTGTTAGTTGCTTGGCATTGTAGAACTTGAATGTGTGATGTGATCCAGTTAGCTGCTTGACATTGTAGAACTTGAATGTGTGATGTGATCCTGTTAGTTGCTTGGCATTGTAGAACTTGAATGTGTGATGTGATGTGATCCTGTTAGTTGCTTGACATTGCAGAACTTGAATGTGTGATGTGATCTGATCCTGTTAGCTGCTTGGCATTGTAGAACTTGAATGTGTGATCTGATCCTGTTAGCTGCTTGGCATTGTAGAACTTGAATGTGTGATGTGATCTGATCCTGTTAGTTGCTTGACATTGTAGAACTTGAATGTGTGATGTGATCCTGTTAGTTGCTTGGCATTGTAGAACTTGAATGTGTGATGTGATCCTGTTAGCTGCTTGGCATTGTAGAACTTGAATGTGATGTGATCCTGTTAGTTGCTTGGCATTGTAGAACTTGAATGTGTGATCCTGTTAGCTGCTTGACATTGTAGAACTTGAATGTGTGATGTGATCCTGTTAGTTGCTTGACATTGTAGAACTTGAATGTGTGATCCTGTTAGCTGCTTGACATTGTAGAACTTGAATGTGTGATGTGATCCTGTTAGTTGCTTGGCATTGTAGAACTTGAATGTGATGTGATCCTGTTAGTTGCTTGGCATTGTAGAACTTGAATGTGTGATGTGATCCTGTTAGCTGCTTGGCATTGTAGAACGTGAATGTGTGATGTGATCCTGTTAGTTGCTTGGCATTGTAGAACTTGAATGTGTGATGTGATCCTGTTAGTTGCTTGGCATTGTAGAACTTGAATGTGTGATGTGATCCTGTTAGTTGCTTGGCATTGTAGAACTTGAATGTGTGACATGATCCTGTTAGTTGCTTGGCATTGTAGAACTTGAATGTGTGATCCTGTTAGCTGCTTGACATTGTAGAACTTGAATGTGTGATGTGATCCTGTTAGTTGCTTGGCATTGTAGAACTTGAATGTGTGATGTGATCCTGTTAGCTGCTTGGCATTGTAGAACTTGAATGTGTGATGTGATCCTGTTAGTTGCTTGGCATTGTAGAACTTGAATGTGTGATGTGATCCTGTTAGTTGCTTGGCATTGTAGAACTTGAATGTGTGATGTGATCCTGTTAGCTGCTTGACATTGTAGAACTTGAATGTGTGATGTGATCCTGTTAGTTGCTTGGCATTGTAGAACTTGAATGTGTGATGTGATCCTGTTAGCTGCTTGGCATTGTAGAACTTGAATGTGTGACATGATCCTGTTAGTTGCTTGACATTGTAGAACTTGAATGTGTGATGTGATCCTGTTAGTTGCTTGGCATTGTAGAACTTGAATGTGTGATGTGATAAAAGCTTCCTTGTTAATCAAGCAAAGAAATTAATATAACAGTATTGGAGAAATCTTGAACATGTTGTTCTAAGTGTACTTTACAGTATAATAATAACTTGCAATGCTGTATCCTGTTAGTCAGGTCTTGAATATGCAGTACATATACCTTTTCAAGGTACAACAATGTTCACATAGTTTACAAACATGGTGTTGTTTTGATTCTCCATAGGTTGGATAGCCACAGTTCAGAAGAATCAAACAGTCAATGTATATAAACTAGATGATGTTATCAAGATGACTAACACTGCTGGATTGATTGCACTACCTTGGCACGTGATATTTTCATCTTGTCAGTTAAACTGCATCTCATTTATAGATGCTAACACTCTAGTCGCTGGCTCTCCAACTAATAGATCACTATCCTTGTGGGCTGGGCTTGACAGCTTGGTTAAATGATAATTTCCAAGGACAGTCTACATACATTGATCAGGAAACCTTGTTGGAGCTTTCTTGGGTTGTAGTGATGTGGGCTCAACTGCTTGGTGAAATGAATGGTTGTCAAAATACAGTCCATCTACATCAAGAAGCCATCCCAGGTGACAATCCCTTGTTAGAGGAGCTTTCTTGCTTTGTGATAGCACTGTGTTGAAAGTGTTTCAAGCATTAGACTTCCAAGTTGAACAAGTCATCAATGACATTAATTTATAGAATGAAAATGAATCATTCAAGTATTGTAGAGGACAATGAACAGAGTGTTTGCCTTTCCCGTGAAGCTCTTGTAATGAGTGACTTCTGTTGTCTTGGCAACAATTCAAAGAAAGCAATGAATATCAACACCAATATCCAGCAAAAGAAACAAGTTAAAAAGAGAATGAAATCTTATTTTGTTATTAAATTTACAGACAGTAAATGGAATACTGCTAAAAAAAATTGTAGCTATATTGACATGCTATAAAATAACATTACACAGACAAGTCATTATAAATAATTTTTCATTTATTCAGTCGTCTTTATTGTTTTAGCTGACAAAATGGTGATGTTCTTAAACTTATCAACTCATCAACTACAAGCTTTAATTATCAAATAATTCATTATCTCTTATATTCACAAAAATAAAATTATTCTGTTGGTATTGAAGTTGCTTCATCTCTTTATAAGAGCTGTAAGGGATTGATTACTGTCACAATAAAACACATCTTCAGGAGTTTGAATTTTCTTGGCTGCAGAATGCAGTGTTCTGATGTAGTCTGGAATACCTAAAGAACGATGAAAACAGAGTCAGATTTAGAAGTGCTTGAATAAATGAATAAGAACATGAGGAAAATGAATGGACAGACTGATGCATGAACAAAATCAGATGAATGAATAGACATGCAAAAGAATGAATGAAAAGCAGCGTGAGCAACTGACACAAGAAAGAAAATGGAAAGAACTATTGTTATTTGCACTGACCTGAAGCTGAAGCATAGCTTGTGCACACTGTAGGAATATTCATTCTGGGATTGTCATAAGATGACAGGACAAAATCCATACCATCCTAACAACAAAATAACACCACTGGTTATCAAAATGCACCATTAATGTTATTGACAAGGTAGTTCTTGTAAAGACTGTTACATACTAGTTATGACACATTCTAATCAAATAAGCTGATTCATTAAACCATGTCATTGACTAGGGTTACAATGTCAGTGTACCAAGTGAGTGACCAAGAAGTTCATTTTTAAATCTTTCCTCAGTGAATAATAACACTAGATAAGTCTGTGAGCATTTTAGCACAGATATATCATATTGTACCATCAAAACTGTGACTCTTACCTCCATTTGTGCATTGCAAACAGTTATTGAAGTTCTGCTAATAACTAACCTGATCTATGGTCCGATGTGGTTTAATAACCATATATGATTCATATTCTTTTACTCTGACATGATCGTCACTTTCAGGATATTTAGGATGACTTGTTGCTCTAAAATCAACAAACCAACTGTTACCAAAAGTTCAAGAAGTCCCAACAAATAAATAATTTGACTTACTTTGAGACCAAAACTATCTTTTTTTCATTTTCATCAACTTTGGATCGTCTTATCATGATATAGTCTCTTGTTTTTAGTGGATACTGCAACAATGCATTAATAGGAATATGTCAGTAGCCATAATTATCTTAGACACATCAATATTATTGATTGACAGGCAAAAAAAGAGTTTTTCAAGTTTAATAATAATATTCAAATTTGAATTGTCAGTGCCCCGGTGACCAAGGAAGTTCATGATTAACTCTTTCCTCGGTGAATAAGAACACTTGTTTACTTTGCGAGAGTTTTAGCACGTGATTTATCATATTATACTATCAAACCCGTGACTCTAACCTCGCCATATTCACTACAAAACTGAAGCAGCATTGAACATCATAACTTACAGGGTATTTCATGATCCAATGCAAGACTTCACTATCTCCTTCTGGATCTCTTTCTATAATGTCTAATTTGGCAGCATACTTGTCCCACACTTTACGGTATTCAGTATCTATCTGTTGAATAATGCAGCATAAACAAATCTTCACATTAGGAATTTTCCACAACAAAACTAAAAACTTCCAATACAAAGGCTTTTTCTAGTTTGACAATATTATTCATAACAAATCCTTTGCAGCACAAGCAGGTTGGTTACAATTGAGTTCAATTTATATTTTAATGGGGATGGGTGAGTATGGTCATAGGAGAGAGACCATCCTGGAACCCAATAGTATGACCAGTGATAATATATTCATGTACTTCTACGACTGTCTTTCATCCAATCAGCACAGTGTTTACACAGTCTGCAGGTCAACTGGTGCATGAGTGGTAGACATAGACAAGTATGCAAATACATTTCACAGGTCACGCTTGAGACCATTATACTGTACTGTGATCAAATATCAGAATGTTGACAAGAGCAGTCAGAACTTACTTGTATGGTAAAGAATGACCTTGCACTGATATCAGAGAATGAACCAAACACTGCAATAAAACAAAACATGTGTCACGATTGCATTACTTAGTGCAAAGTGATATTAATACTACTGACCACTTCTTGTATTTGATAGACATTCAAAGAGGACATATATGTATCATTTTAGAATTCAGTGGCCAGTTTCACAAAGCCTGGTTAAAATATACTTGCTGCGGACAATTTGAATTGAGTGTCTCCGATGGGTGTTGCTGCAAGGGATTCATGCAACCAGGCCCAGAAGCGAAAACTACAAATGTAAATGCTTTTGTAAATGCTATTTTTAATAAATGTCAGTGTCCCGGTGACCAAGGAGGCTAATAGTAAATCTTTCCTCGGTGAATAAGAACACTTATTTACTCTGCGAGAGTTTTAGCACGTGATTTATCATGTCATGTCATCAAACCCGTGACTCTAACCTCGCTTGTTTTTTTAATAATAGTTAGCAAACCAAAACATCAATATTGTTAATCATACCTTTATATTCATATAAACCAGACTCCATTTGCCGTCTCATCACTGACAAATGGTCTTGTTTTGATAAGACTTCCCATGTGGATGTTCGACTCTCCGTTTCACCTTTTGCTTCACTTCCATCTGTTTCATCGATGCTAAGATTTTTTGTACAACTATTTGAAAAGAAAGAATTAACAATATCAAAAAAGAATCGGTAACAAACTTGTTGGGCTTCAAAATTATTGATGCAATTGTGAAAATCAAATATATTCAATATAAAATCTGAATACAACGGCCAAATTGCCAGAATTTACCAGACTTGAACCAAGTCACGTAGACAGTATAAATAACTCAACACTACTTACTTGATTAAATCATGGTCTGTAATTCTCTCTTCAGCCCAAAAAAATCCTCCAGCACCAAGAAGTACAGCATCAGAAGATGTTTTTGACGAGTGTGTTGAGATCTCTTCGTTGTGAATACTATCACGTCTCCGTGATTTCAGTTCATTATGACGACTATGGCGTCGCCTCAAATGTTTCCTTTGCCGTTTCCCGAAAACAAACTTCTCCCGTTCTACCCTTACCATCTCACACATAACATTCATAGCAGTGGAAAGAACTTTTAAGTTTATTCTTGGCGGTAAGGTATTCGCTCCATCAGGAAAGTTGAATTTTCGTGCAAACTTTGAGCTCAAAACACTTGGGTTGATTTGATCGAAGTTAAAGTTTGAACGCACTGCCAGGCAAAGCTGTGTTGATTTGTGTAATATATATGGTCCTGTAGCGGCCATTGTATCTGTATATCTCTTCAGAAATAAGCAGTAACGATGTAATTCCGTTCCACAAACATTTCAATCCCTCAAACACCACGAGGCAAAGTTCACTGTACTAAACCAGCCACAAGCAAAGGCGCACAGACGTGTTACGTCATATAAGGTCAAAGTCCATCGATCCATCATTTGCGGTACACGTGAACACACAGGAAGCCCGCTATATCCCACGCTTTTCATACACGTGCAATGCATAGGAAACTTGCTACCTATGGCATACAATGGTCAAATATAATGAACAGAGATTTAATAATCGTTTCATTTGAAATAATATATAATACGTAGACGAAAAAATGTAATTTCGAGCTCCTTTACAACTGTAAGACTGAAATAAATGGAATTTCACGAGCAGGCGACGCACCCCTGGGGGGGGGGGTATTCCGCTGGGATCTTGTAGGGGTTACCCTGTTTATGACAAAAAATACGTAACTTCCATACCCTGTTTATGACAAATTACAATTGCTTACGAACATTATATGATTTAATTTGTACAAATATATCAATTCAGACACACGTGCTGCTCTTATCTTTTTTTTAAGTCAACTATCTTATTCCTGCCGATTTCCTGAATGCAAACTAATTTCTCTCATTTTTTGGGCCCTGATTATGACAGAAAATTTGGATTAAATCGGAAATAGAGTAGTATTAGATACCCTGTTCATGACACCAAGGTCGAAAAAACATACCCTGTTCAGCGGATCATCCCCGTATAGTCGATATAGGGTAGTACCCCCCCCCCCCCCCCGGGCGACGCACAGACATATGCGTTCCGTATCGTGGCCCTAATTTCTAAGAAAACATTCGAAGTTCCAGTCGTATCGTAGCGGTATCGTATTAAAAGCGTACCATTACCCACTCATGCGAAAAGTAGTCTCAGAGCAGAAATAGAAGAGACTCATCTATTTTGAAGTAGATATTGAATAACTCCCTTATTGTTTGAATATGAATACAATGTTATTTGGGAGGCATTCGATATCACAATACCCCCAGCAAGAGATAGAAAGCAGAAGCTGTGAGGTTACCTCATGAACTAACTCAACCTTGACTTTTAAAAAAAAGTTGCCAGAGTAACCATTGCATTTTTAATAATCACAGTTTTTCAATAAGCTATTCAATAGATTATCAAGTACCCGCTAATTATAAACGTAATAATGTACAATTTGATAATATGGAGTCGGTTTGCTCCGACTTTAAAATGGGCCAAGATCTTTGTATTTCATCAGTTGGAGCCTTTGCATTGAGTAACAAGGGATCCCAGCAAGGAGCAAATTTGTTCAAAAGAACAACTTTCTGGAAGATTTGATCTGCATTACAATAATAGATTATGATGATATGTTAATAATCTCTTGGCACCAAGAAATTGACGCTCTTATCCAACAACATTAATTACTGAAAGTTATTCTGAACTACCTCGGGGGTTCATCTCGACATCCACAAAAAGTTCAGTAGATAAATATCAGCGAGGACAAAGAGGTCATCAATCGTCTATGAAATTGATACATTGTTAAACATGAGAAGTCTTTCAAAGAAATTCAGATTCGGAAGGCCAAGGAGCAAGACGTTTTCGCTAGATATTAATAAAGATAAGCTTGATAAGAAACGTGAAAGAGCAGTTAGTGTAGTGCTGGAAGATTACAAATTGCACTGTGAATCATCCACAAGTTGGATACACGAAGATGTTAAGACTGATAATCAATTGAGCCATAAAGAAGTTGAATTTTCACTTTCTGGAGATGAATCAGACTGGAAACAAACAAACCAACAGTTAACAATCAAACAACATGACCACAGACACGAGCAAAATGGTCAGGGCGTCGTCAATGGTGATAGCTGGACTAAAGATGTTATCTTTGAGGCTGAGCAGCTCAAATTAAAGGCAGAAATAGAGCAGCTCAGAAATCAGAGAGAGAAAGAGGAAGCAAGAAGAGACGTGTTGCAGAGAAAGGAATCGAACTTGGATAGGTGGTCTTCAATGCCGACAATATTGGAACATCATGATCAAGATGACATTGGTTCACGAAGAAAACACTCTACGCCAAGTAGGCCATCTAACTTTAACATTTCTAGAAAACTTGGAAAATTCCCAAATCAATCACTTGATTCACTTCCAAGGAACCCTGCAAGTCCTTCCAAGTCAATGTACAAAAGTAAAAGTGATAGGAATCTTAACGAGGAAGGAGCATTAGCTTTAATACGAGCTGCAAAGAATAACAGTGTTTTCCAGGCAAGTTCATTGATAAAACATGGTATATCAACAGAGATACAAGACCAAAGAGGCTGGACACCTCTTTGTATTGCATTAGAACATGAACAGTTGAAATGTGCCGAGGTGCTGGTGCGATGGAAAGCTAATGTTAACTTTGTACACCACAATGGTACCTCCATTTTACATCACATTGTATCATTAGGCTCATACAAAGGTGTGAGGTTTCTACTTAGACACGGTGTTGAGATCAATGTACTCGATACTGATGGATGGCCTGCAGTGCATTATGGGCTACAAGGGGGTCACTTCAAGTGCACTGCCCTTCTATTTGCTGCTGGCTGTGACACTGATTATTATACTAAGAAGCGTATACAAGAGTACAAAAGTGCAGTTAGGATGTCTACTGTTGGTAAATGGAGATATCAGTGGCATGCACAACTTGACATTGATTTTGACAATCAAGTAGATTTATAGGAAAACACCATATGGTGGTCAATACTAGTCAGTACTAGCATGACTATCAGATAGTAAGAGATCTGGACCCACCGGTGCAAAGCCTGAATAGTACTATCCACTGGATAAACCCCTATCCAACAGATAAAATCCATAAAAATTCTATCAGTGGATATCATTAGAGTTTGATCTTTAATCTTTAATCATCTTTAATCAATGTAATCGCCTATAGCTAAGCTAATCTTGGCAATGGTTGGTCCTTGATGTGAGACAGACACTGAGTGTGGTCACTGCCAGAGATTTGTTTACGTCCTCAGCGGTTCTTTTACGTCCACCTTATAACATAGTCAGAGTGAAGGCAGACGTGAACTCCGGCTTTATGTCCTTATCCGAGAAGACAAGGCACTGAGAAAGTAAAGTATCTTGCCTAAGGACACAACGTGGTTGCCCGGTCTGGGAATCGAACCCAGGGAATTGATGTGGAAGAAATGTAAATATATCTATAATTATACCCACAAACAAACCATTTGTAGATCATTATTAGAGTTGTTTTCCTATGAATAGGAAACAGTGTAGTTACAATACTGCAGGTGATTCAAATGTATTCTTAGAAACTACAACTATGATACGATACAAACAAACCATTTGTAGATCATTATTAGAGTTGTTTTCCTATGAATAGGAAACAGTGTAGTTACAATACTGCAGGTGATTCAAATGTATTCTTAGAAACTACAACTATGATACGATACTGTCCTGTTTCCTAGTCAAACAAAAACAATGCTAAATGATGTATTTTATCTAGTGGACTTTGATAGGATACTGTCCTGTTTCCCTAGTCATACAAAAACAATGCTAAATGATGTATTTTATCTAGTGGACTATGATACGATACTGTCCTGTTTCCTAGTCATACAAAAACAATGCTAAATGATGTATTTTATCTAGGTTTGGCTAACCAATTCATAACCTGTGAACTGTTAGATGCATGGAAAGCTGGAATTGGCCATTGATGCTAGAATACAAAGCGCGATTAGTGCTTATCCAGGGTTAACTCTATAGGTTTTCTTAAGAGTTAACCCACGATTAGTGCTAATCGAGCTTTGAACAACCCAGCCCAGCTGCCTAGCGATTTTCAGGCCAAAGTTTATATTCAGATAAATTATTGTCTTGATGTGATATTCCTCAAGGATTCCTTTATGGTTTCCCCACCATTTTCTGCATTTTCAAGTTCATTGGAATATCATCCAATCATTGAACAGGACTAAAGCTAATGCTAATTTGTTTTCATTGATTATGTAGTAAGTACAAAAACATCAGAATTATTTTTATTGTCACAATACAGTAAATCAAGTTTACATGTACGTCCCTCTTCACTCTACATGAAAATCCCAATTGGAAAAGATAACCCTATTTTTTTATAAAACTTCATGTTTTATAATATTAAATATTTTAATTTTATAGAATGTACAATAACATCAGAATTTTATTGTCCCAATAAAAAAATCTTTACATAATATCAAGTTTATGTCTCTTTTCAATAAATTACATGAGAATCGCAATTTGAAAAGATAACTCTATTTTCGACTATCTCATATTGCTTTATTATACCTATTCAATGTGTATAAAAAGCAAAACTTCACATAAAAAATGGATGAAAAGTTTATCTTTAAGAAACAATTAAAACAATCGATACTTGTCTCTTACTAGACATTTGTTTGAATAAAACAAAAACTGAAATTCACAGAACTCAGGGAATGAGCCAATGACTATCTACAAACCCACCAGAACTTAGTTATACCATGCAAAAACATAAATAGTAAATTGTCCATTTTGTGTCTTTGAATTTTTTAAAAATAAAAAATAAATAGTTTCCCTTGGATTTAGATAATATATTAATTATATAATTAATACAATTATATAAAAAAATTTATTTGTCATTATATATAATCTAAAAATCATTTGGAATTGAAAAATGTTTTTGACTAAAAATTCAAAACTTTTAACATGAGATTATATACTTCCATTGGATACCAAATTTCTGACTACTGTACTACTTTTCTTCTTATCTTGTGTTGTGTTTGTTGAAATGTAACATCTAAAGTATCCAGCATCTTTAAAGCTTGCTAAAAGACCATATTGTAGTGATGTTGAGTGTTGTTTTTGCCGAGGTGGTGGGTAAACAATATTTTTGATTCCAACTTTTACTATCAGAGGGACACAATCATCACAAGGCATTTTGGTAACAAACAAGGTTGTTGTCTTGTCCTTGATGTCATCAGCAAACCTGGTCAAGATGGCACTTTGTTCTGCATGAATACTAAAAGGGTATTTCTTGTCTTTCACATGGGTATCAGAGTCATCAGCACGAGGAAAGTCACCATACAATGCTTTAGAAGGGAAACCATTCCATCCAACAGCAACAATGTCATGGTTCTTGGTAATCACCGCTCCTACTCCACGACTTGGATCATCAGATCGTTGAGAGAGTATATGGGCTAGCCTTGTCATATGACATGAAAATTCTTGCCAGGATGAGTTCTTCTCGTTGAGCATGCCATCTTGAACACTTGTTGTGATTATGCCATTAGATTCACCATGTAAACCAAAGCTAGTTCCATATGGAACATCCACCATTGTGACTTTAGACAACCATTCAAACAGCACTAACATCTGCCCTGTTATGTTATCAGTGTTAATGCCTGGCCATAAAGTCCGTAGTTCCTCAATCCATTGTCCATTCCAGTATTTATCCTCTAAACTCTTTGCATATTCCTTATGACAGCCTTTAGTTGATGTATAAGGTGATCTTCTGAGGGCTGATTCATCTATAGTGATCCTGTTAATAGTGGGAACGAAGACCGACTGAGCTATAGGACATATTTTGGTCAGTTGATCGCACTGATTTAGATCTATAAGTGTATTAACTTCTGGCTCGAATGGCAGATAGTAAACTCTAGTAATTCCAACTTGTACCATGTATTTAGTACAAAGAGAGCAAGGTTTTCTTGATGTAAACACAACACAGTCCTTCACTCTATGAGGATACATCACCAAAGCATTGATGACTCCATGAAGTCCTTCTCGGGAGCAATCTAACGCTACAATACGGTTATTCTGATCGACAACAACTGCACCAACTTTGTTGAGAACTTGCGATGTTTTTAAATGGGAGACTGGGCCATTTTCCTGTCCAATATCTTCACAGTTGTTTAAACAAAGTGTTTGAGTAGAAGCCAAAGGGCTTTCCTCAAGCCACACACATAAAGAAGCAAATAAATCCTGTTTTGATATACGGTGATCAAAATGGGAAACAGCCATCACCAGTAAGTTCTATAAACATTCAATGTAAAAGTGCTGACGTGTAAGATGTCAATTAATCATATTTTTTCTGAGAATTTAAATTAGTGTTGTCTCCAGCCCTCAACAACTGACCCTTTATGTCCTCCTTTCGTCCTGCTTTCGTACTGCTTTAGGTCATCAGATCAAAATGTGAGCCCGCAATCGTTTTGTGCAGACCTAGTTCCCAGTTTCTCTAAACATTTTCCAAGAAAAAAAAAATGCCGAGAAAAAAATTGATTAAAAGCTCGAAATAATATTTCCATTTTATATGTATATTTGATTTAATATTTTTACAGATTTTTACAGATTTTTCGAGTGGAAATATATCGTAATTCAGTATTTTTTTTAATTAGACAATTATAATAAAGAAATGAATTATTTTGATAGCAATGGATTGGAATGTGAAGTCAAGTATTATAATAATTCTATTAAATACTAATGACGTATTTTTTTTATAAACTCTATTCTCCCGTTGTCATGGCAATGTGATATACCGCCATGAAGAAATGAATGGCAGCCATCTTGAATAAGCCTTGTTATTGTTTTACAAACTTTTACAAAAATGTAATTCCATACAAATGCCATATAACGTTCAAATATGGGAAATTATTATTCATCTAACGAAGCAAAAGGAGCTGGGCAAGATGTCGTCAAACAAACAGAAAAAACATCACATCCGATCTATCAATACATTGACTTGAAAGGCGGTGGGAAGCTTATGAGTGCGTTTAGACGATGTCAGGCTTCGAAAGATTATACAGAGGTGGATAAAATGATCAAAGAAGAACTAAAGCAATTTCTTTACGATGAAGGGAAAGGCAAAATGATTGCTATTACAGATCTAGTGGAGAAGAGAACAGAATCGAGGGAAAATAAGTCTTCGAATACGAGTGGGCTGCAAAAGAAGTGTTCAGCGTGGTGTACATTCTCGTGCAGTTCGCGTCTCAAAACCAAACCATCTACTAACAGTGAAATACAGTTAATAAACAAGAGTTTCAGCTTGGATCCTTTAGGTTTGAACACTTTACTTTTTCGGAGATTCGAAGATTGTTAATCAATAAATAATTTGTAATTTATAACAATGAATATTTATACATATTGTTAAAATATAAGTTGCTTTTAATTTGACTGTCCGTCAATGTATAAGTAAGTATGGTTTTGTTTGACATTGTTGTCAACTAATATCTAACAATCAACTTATTTGTTATCAATATCGCCTATACATAATATCAAATATGTCAATCATTAATATATAAGTCAAGCACAGTCCTAAATGAAGCTCCGTCCACACCCATCCGGGTATTTTTGAAGATGGATATATTTTTCTACCTTTTTTCCTTCCTATATCCACACATAAATAATAGCACTTTCAGTCACTGAAATTGGATAGTTTAGAAAACGTTCTTGAAAGCTTGCGTGGAAGTAGTTGTGCGAGATGGTGAAAACGATTTAAAAATACTGTGTGGATGCTATTTTTTTCAGTGTTTTCTTATTGGATTTTTTTTCATACATCTATTTTTTTTTACTGTAATTGAAAGTCTCATAGCTTTCTGATATTTTTAACCATTTCAGATTTGGATATTACCCATGATTACATGAATTACAGACTTGTCTGCTGGAATATTGATAGTCGTGGTGCAGTTGGTGAATCTCTGTTGCATCTGTGTTTTTTGAATGCAACCAAACCTCACTATGACCTTGCTAGAATACTACTAGATATCTACCCAAGTATGATTCATGACATATACATCAGTGATGAATATTATGGTATGTTGGTGATTTTGCTTGATTATAATAATTATTGCACACAGTACAGAAAAGAGAGATGTTGATACATTACTAGAATGTGAAGTTGCTGGGAATAAGATTAAGATTAATTTATAAGGCCCTTTGATGGCAGTGGTAACTTGATCAACTGATCTACTATATAGTACAATAAATTACAGTTGTGTTGTTATTTGTCATTGCTTAGGTGAGAACTGTTTACACATGGCAATAGTGAATGAGAACATGGCATTGGTCCATTATCTTTGTCAAAATGGTATCAACATACATGAAAGAGCCTATGGTGCTTTCTTCTGCCCTGAAGATCAAAAGGACGGCAGAGAGGACAATGAAGACATAGAAACTATCAACTTAGATGAAGACACTAACTACCAAAGGTATCATATAACATATCTAGACTGTGGAATGTACTATGAAGTACTGTATTAAGATGGAAGACACTGCTTGTTTAAACATTTTAGAAAACCAAGTAGATAACGATTCATGATGTATTTGTTTTTTAGTCATACCTATTTTGGTGAATATCCCCTCTCATTTGCTGCATGTCTTGGTCATAAGGATCCTGTCATGTATCTGCTAAGACGTAAAGCCTGTCCTAATAAAAAAGATACCAATGGTAACACAGTGCTACATATGGTCGTTATTCATGATAGACCAGTAAGTATTGAAAGTCATAAAGTCATTGATCTTGATATAATACTGTAATAATTAGCACTAGTTTTTTATGCTACAAAATATTTATATTTGAGTGAAGCAATATGTAGCTCAGTTTTTCTGTTAAACTGCCAGCTAGCTAATATCCATGCTTATATTGATTTGACAGACCCTTCCACTATGCAAACAATCACATGATTCTTAGCTTGACATTAATTTCTCATTCTAATTCATTATCTTTTTTCTTTATTTGTTCTGTTGTTTTTATTGTTTTCATTAATTATTGAATTTCATCTTTTAGGACATGTATGACTTACTGTTGGATTATGGTTGTTACTGCGAGTGTTGCCATGGGATACAGTTAGATATTCAGAATGTGCAGGGTCTGACTCCACTAGCATTAGCTGCTAAATTAGCAAAGAAAGAGGTAAAGTATGTATTAACAACATGTAGTGGCATTAATTTCATTGAATTTCTACAAATCTGTACTTTAAGTAAAGATTGTGTGACAGTTTTATGCCAGAGCTTAGCCAATCAGAACATGTGTTTCAATAGATAAGTGATATGAATGATTTTTTGGTTGGTACCGAAAAATTAGGCATTTGTTAAAATTTAATGTTTTGTTTTGGTAGATTTTTCAGCATATGATTACTAAAAGCTCAGAAATGTTTTGGGAGTATGGTGGTGTCTCTTGTTCTGCATTTCCACTGCAAAACCTGGATACTGTAAGTACATATCAATACTTAATTAATTAATTAATTCATTCATTCATCCATTTATTCATTCATTCATTAATTCATCCATTCATTCATCCATTCATTCATCCATTCATTCATCCATTCATTCATCCATTCATTCATTCATTCATCCATCCATTCATTCATTCATTCATCCATTTATTCATCCATTCATTCATTCATCCATTCATTCAGCCATTCATTCATTTATCCATTCATTCATCCATTCATTCATTCATCCATTTATTCATTCATTCATTCATCCATTCATTCATTTATCCATTCATTCCTCCATTCATTCATTCATCCATTCATTCATCCATTAATTAATCAATTAATTAATTAATTAATTAATTAATTAATTAATTGATTCATTCATTCATCCATTCATTCATTTATTCATTCATTCATCCATTCATTTATTCATTCTCAATTTATTCATATCCATCCATGCATTCATTATTAATACTTTCATTAATACTTTAATCAATCTGGTTGGTCAATAATTCCATTGTTTTTCTGACAGACTGACAAAGAGGGGATAGTTGTAGAGAAGTCTGCTTTGAACATCATTGTTCATGAGGTAAATTGACAAGTTAAATGCTATAGACAGTAAGGCTATCATCAGCATTATTATTATTGTGATTAATATCGTCATAAGCCCAATGCTGTTTTAAAAATGTATTGTTTTATTGAACACACAGTACATCCTAATGTATGTGTATGAGATGTTGGGGTGGTACTATCCCCGGGGGGAGAATGGGGAAGCCCTTCATATCTTTTAGGGGTAAAAATCAGCAATTTGAAAATGTTAGATTTTCCGAATCCTCACTTTTTGGTATCTTTTATGGGTTTAACCCATTTATTCATAGCACTGAAACTCATGATTTTGTTATCTTTTAGAGATGAAAAATTTGTTAAGCCACCCCCTTTTGAATAAAGTCTCTTTTAGGGGAATTTTTGAGTCACCCCCCTCCCCCTCCATGATCTCTATGTGACCTCTAGGCAACATTATTATTGATTTTCAATTGACAGGATTCTTCAAGCCATCTAGAACTCTTTGATGGAATCATTCACCAAATTCTTGACCACAAGTGGAAAAAAGGCTGCAGATTCAGATTTTTCCAGCTGTTTTTTCTTTACATTATTTACTTGATAATAATCGGTGTTGCTCTTTACTTCAGGCCATCATTGGTAAGACAATTAAAGAAAATCTAGTAAATCAATAAGATGTCAACTTTGTAGACTTGTTATTGTACAGCTTTCATTAGATAACAAATTTGTGTTTACAGTATTTTATTATTCCTAATGTTCCTATAGTCCCGTACAGAAAACTACAGATCGCATGTGGTGGTCGGTCTAAGCCATCTACAAAATTTGCAAAAATGCAAAAATTCTCCACTAGATTACAATAAGATATTATCTTTTTTTTAGGAAATTATTTCTCTCTCACTAACACTCATTGCACTCGCTCTAAAAGAGAAATTCATTTTTTGAGTTGTTGAAAATAACTAGTCATACAGTATTATATATCTTTTTTTTAAATAACAACAAAAGTAAGATAATATTGACTGTTGCACTTTCTAGGCATCAGCTTGCACAACAAAACCGAGCAACAATTCATCATCTTCAAACTCTACAGAAAAGATATGTGATCCATGCTATCTTAGAAAAGCCATCTCTACCTCCCCATCCCAGACGGCAAGTATTTCAAATATTTGTATAGGAACTATATCATGAATAACGCTTATCACTATCACTTATCTATGTTCTTCTGTACTATTATTGTAGGCAAGAGGAGTATTTGAAATTTTGGCTAACTTATGGGCCTTGATGTTTCTGATATTTATCATGATTGAAATGATCTCTCAGGGATTTAAGACTGTGGGATTAAGCTTGGTGAGTACCGCTATTATACGTGACCATTATTATCATCAGCATTTGTCTTTGATGCAGTATAAACAATATCAAGTTTGTCATTGTGCTTTATTGTCCAATACCAGTTCTACTAAGTGAAATTTATGTCTCTGAGACAGTTCTCTGACAGTGTCATAAAGTAGCATTTTTTTTACAAAGTGTTGAAAAATGTCAGTTATTTTCAAGAGAGGTTGTCCTTGACAATACTTGATTACACCAAGAACTGGAACAAAAGACTTCTTCTCAAAGCGTGGTATTCGAAAGGCGATAAAAACTCCATCAATGAACATATACATCTCCCAAGAGTATATGAAAAACTCTTAAACTCTGCTTAATTTACATATATCCATCCACTGAGGAAGATTGCAGTATCGCAATCAAAACGTCTGCTTAACTTATTTATAATTAGAGACAACATCTCTATACTTCATTATGATTAAACCTGATTACAAAATCTTCATTTTTTTGTCCTTGATTATTTGACTATATAGATAAGTCAATTTTATATAATTGAATTCACTTCACAGTGATTCAACTTATCCCATATTAATTCTTTAGAAACACTGTGCTTAACTGGTCATCATCTACTTAAATATTTTGATTAGGAAAGGATAAACAATGCAGAATGTGTCTAACTAGTTAATGCTAATGTTGTATTTTTAGCTGTACAATCCAATCCGTGGTCTGTTTGCATTGTCATGTACGTTTCTACCAGTGTGTTTCATTATGCGGTTCCTCTGTCTTCATGTAGTGGAGGATTATCTCACAATTATGGCGTTGATGCTAGCATGGCCTTATGCACTCATGTTTTGCAAGTAAGGATAATTATTTGTAGAATGTAAAATAGTATACGTAATTTTTTTCCAAACACCTGAGATATGAATTGGATTTAAAATCCTGTTTTCCAGTAAGATGTCAGGGCAGAGTTGTTGATGTCCTCTAAACAAGAGTGAAGTTTTTTTACTGACACTGACCATGACTCAAACCATGTACTGATCACATTAAAATATTGTTGACCCTAGTGTTCTGTATATATTATTAATTCTGAAGGGTTTCTCTCAAATGGCCCCTGTATTATAATTGCTGTTATTTCAGAGGCTTTGCTCTTACTGGACCATATGTTGTCATGATCTATCAAATGCTGAAAAAGGATTTCATCATCTTCTTCATCATCTACATGATATTTGTGATCGGATTCTCTCAAGGTAAGATATAATCAGATCTGTTTGTATTATAATTACTAGGTAGACTGAAACAGTTACAAAGGTACAGCTAGTTGGTTTAGGCTTTTTTCATTGCATACCCTGTGCATTAATGCCTCACTCATTTGCCTTATTCTATCTAGATGTCATGACCACTAAAAGGGATGGGTCATCAAATCTTTGTGTCATAAACATGATATGATTCACATGTAAAATAATGCTATTGTGCTGCCATGGTAATGGTTGACAAGTATTTGAAAAAGAAGTTCAGATATTAATAATTCTACCTTGATTTTGCTCCTCTTAGCAATGTACTTGGTATCCCTGGGTTACATTGATTCTTCTGTCAAAGAACACATGTTCTCCCGGTGGTTTTCATCAGGTCTTGGTTTGATTATCATGTCTCTTGGAGAATTTGGGGTAAGTTGTTCAGGCAATAATTGAATAATAATAATAATAATAATAATAATAATAATAATAATAATAATAATAATAATTTATTTCTTGTTAAGCGCATCCCAATATTTTTCGATGCGCTTTACAATTTATCAAATGTTAATTTACAAAATTATAATAAATGATCTATTCACTAAAAATATATAATAATAACAATGGTGAAGATAATTAAATTAAGTTTTCAAAGAGATAGGTCTTAAGCCGCGACTTGAAGACATCTAACGATGGCGATTCACATACTTCAAGTGGTATCTGATTCCATAATCCTGGAGCACATGCACTAAAAGCCCTGCCACCATAGCTGTCAGTTCTAAACCTTCGTTCTTTCAAGCGTAAAATTGCCTGGCATCCATGACAATCATTCATACTTACACACACAGTCTACTGTGCACGGTGCATCATCATATGCAGTTGATCCCTAGTTTCAACTGATTAATAAATAAATATAAATCAAATAAATAAATAAGGAGTCTGTTATTAATGGGCATAGAGTGACCTCCTATCAGGTATATGTCAAAGGGTTATATTCAGATAAGTAAAGTTTTTGTCTGACTCAATAGTTTTGTCAGTATCAGATGCTTAGGGTTTTCTCAGTGTCAATTAAATCAATAAGAATAAGACAGTTATCGTTACTTTGGTCAAAAACATTTTTATCTGTTTCAACAGGATTTAAATGAGCAGTTATCCGAATCAGATTCACCATTCAAAGTCATTGGATTGGTAAGAAAAGTTGCTGATGTGATCCCAAGTACTATTTGCACTAGCACTGCATGCTAAATTCTAGTATTTATTTCCAATACCGCTAATACTGCTATTTTTAAGTGCCATGAATATAGGATATGTGCTATTTAAATAAAATTTATCATTATTTATTATTTAACTGATATCAATAGTTTGCAGTTAGCTTGATTGTGTGTGCCATATTGATAAGGAAACAGCTCATTTTAACAGAGGGAATTATTGTTAGTAACTTTGATGTAATTGTTGTCTATCATGTTTTGATATCTTCAGATAATGTTCTTTGCATTCATGGTACTTGGTGCTTTGTTAATTGTGAACATGTTGATAGCAATGATGGGCAATACTTACAGTGCTGTAGAGAGAACAGAGAAGGAATGGACAAGACAGGTAGCTGTTTCTCAGTACTTATGATATTAGCTGAGAGAGGTCACTCTGAGAGGTGTAACTAAAATTATGCTCAATTAGACTGTATTTCATATACTGGTATATTTTATTTTATCTATATTTTAGAATATTTCAAATCAAATAAATGGAAATTTTAATTGTTTCTGAGGTAGATCTATTCCAGTGTACAGGCACAATGGCATGATATTTAGATCTCTGGACTCTACATGATGCATTATTATAACTGTAATATTTTTCTTTGTTTTCAGTGGGCTAGAATTGTGCTTACTATTGAGCGCATGTTCTCACCAAAACAAAAACTGAAGTTAAAGCAGAGCTATGCAGAACCTTTTGGCTCCAATGGAGAAAGTGCTCTAATCATGAAACAGAGAAAGAAGGTTGTCTAACTTGATTATGTTAGTTTGTAGATAGTCCTTTTATACCTGGGACTGACCACTCTACATATAGCAGGCAATAACGTGGCACTCAGATGGTCACATCCAAATATACCTACTTTGAAAATGTATCCAACTTCTGCAGCACCATATAGCAAGACTATAAGCAGCACCAACAATGCTATTCACACAGCTGTTAAACTGCAAATCATAAAATATGTGAAATTATTTGAGCTTTTAACTTGTGAAACTCAATCATATTTTAGAATATATTACAGCTAGGTTGTGCCTTTTATTGACTGTGTCTGTCCTTACAAAATAGTCTTTGTTGTGACCTACATCATGTGCACCAAGGCAATATGTATGAACTACACAATCACAGTTTGACTGGAAACAATTCCAACTTGATGAATTATTTATTAGCTATCAAATTATTTATTAAGTGTATACCGTAATTAATTCAATTAATTTAATTGATTAAATTAATTATGACACACAGTTTTTAAATTTTTAAATAAAATGTCTATTAAAACTTGGAGTTGTCTTGTTTTTCATTTTTATTGACGTTTTTTGTTTTTAATTCTTGCAAAGTTTGTATTTTAATGATCTAAACAAGAGAAAAACGCAGGAAAACTATAAAATAAAAATAAAAATACTAAATACTAACAAATAGTAGCTTTTTGGTAGCTATTTGTATTTGTTTATTATTTTTGTATTTATTCTGGCTTCCTACATATTATTTAACATATTTTGATATAATAGGAAACCAAATATTATCGAGTACAAACCTTTCATTTGCAAATATATGCCTTTTTTTCTCTTCTTTAGTTCAAGTTAAAACTCCCGCCGTGCCGACCTTGCTCCATGTGTCCGTCCAAGATGCGTCAAATTATGGGTTCCCTGTGTAATTGAGCGCGCAATTAATGCTGGGTCGGTACGCTTGCGCTGTTGTCTCCAAGTCAGGAATCAGTCTGTCGTCTAGTACAAACCATGAATTTATCAATTTGTTAGTAGTTTCTACTTGATTATTACGCTACCGAGTGATTCTATTCACTAGTATTATCAAATGAGCTTCTTTAAAAGCTCAATTAATCGTTATATGGTGGTGAAAGAGCCTGAATTAATTTGTTCTGTGCTGTGCTATGTCTCGTCATGAAGGTAAAAGCTAGGAACTCATTTTTACTTTCCTTATTCATTACAATAATTTATCTAAAGAATTTGACACTTTTAACTTAAATTATATATTATATACATACTGAAATATAATTGCCGTTTGTGGATTTTGTTAATTGGACGTCTGAATTGTTTATTGCTCAAGCAGTCGTATAAAATGTTCAGTTTTACATGATCAGAATCTTATTTCCGTTTCTCTTGACATGCTAAGCATACAGTGAAACTAATCGCCTCAAATCAAAGCCATATAATTAACTCTATTTGACCAGATTTTTTAACTCGAAAATGTCCAGTTTCCATCTTCCACAAATGATATTTTGCTAATGTACATAATAAATGTACATTAAATATTGTTCTGTTGTAATCAATGTACACGAGTTTTGACCTACTGATAAATTGATTAAATGCTTGTTTGTTTTAGGTGTAAGTTGTGATTCATGCAACAAAGGCAATTTTAGAGGAAAAAGATTTAAATGTTTAATATGTTATGATTATGATTTGTGTTCAACTTGTTATGAAAATGGTGCCACCACTACTAGACATACAGCAGATCATCCAATGCAGTGTATCCTAACACGAGCCGATTTTGGTGAGTACTTCATACCATAATCTACAATGTTTCTGATACAATGGGATTTAGAGGTTTTCTCTGATTTCCAAATAATATGAAGCACCACAGTTTTCATAGTGTACATGTATAATGAAAACATTTCTTTTGCATTAACATGTTCGAAATATGTAGTGTATCAAATAGACAAAAACACTCTACAAAGTAAAACAAGCAGCCTTGGAACATTTGAATATACAATAAAATGTTATAATTCAGATGTAATGCTTGGGAATGTTTCTTTCTTTTTCATCTGTAGATTTATATTATGGTGGTGAAGCATACACAGCTGACCAGCCCCAGGCATTCACTTGTCCATATTGTAGTAAAATTGGTTTTACAGAAGCACTTCTACAAGAGCATGTAACTTCAGAACATACTGATGCTTCAATTGAAGTGGTATGTATTGGACTAAATAAATAAATAAATTAATGTCTGCAAAACATCCCTTGACAGGGTTTTTCAGTGTTGGAATACATAGTTTATTACATTTACGGTTGATTATTACATTTACTGCTGTTATTACATTTACGGTTGATTATTACATTTACTGTCAAGGTTATTTCATTTACGGTTGATTATTACAGTTACTGTATTACATTTACGGTTGATTATTACATTTACTGCTGTTATTACATTTACGGTTGATTATTACAGTTACTGTATGACATTTACGGTTGATTATTACATTTACTGCTGTTATTACATTTACGGTTGATTATTACAGTTACTGTATTACATTTACGGTTGATTATTACATTTACTGCTGTTATTACATTTAGTGGTGATACAATTACTGTCAAAAACATTGAAATTGAAGTCTGTAAGATTGTGTGACAAGGGGTATTCCAGTACTCAGTCAATCAGAATTTATATTTTATGAAGTAACATATTCCGATATAACACAATCTGGATATACTGGTCACACAGTCTTTTTTACTGCTATTTTCTGTTTTCTATAAACTTGGACACATAACGCTTACTAGTTACCATGTGGTGTTTTTTGCTCCCGTCAATAAAAACCCTGATTACCACCTGAATTAAATCTAACTAATTTAAGGTTGTACTAACATCAGTATGGGGTGGTGGGTTGAAAGTGAGTTTGGGCAAGTTTGGTGTTTTCATTGACCACAGCAAAAACAACACAGTGATAAGCGTTCATTTGTTTCAGTTTGGAGAAAAGAGAAAATCTCAGTAAAAGAACAAATTTTAAACGGCACCAATGTTCAAAGTGTCTGTGGTTATCACTAACATAGTCTATAAATCTGTTCCAATTTTTTTTTAATTTTGAGATGGAAGAAAAAACTTATAATTCAGTACATGCTGCTATTGATTTATTGGTATTTGACAATTTTTCACAGTCTGATTTGTGTGTAAAATAGCTAAAATGGCACTACAAATACTTCTTTGTGATTGCCTTGTTCACTCAAGAAATTTTGATAAATAGCATGTGAACATCTGACATTGGGGGTGTGTATTCTTGGTTTGATCTGCGCTTGTTTTACTCTGACTTGTGTGTATTCTTGGTTTGATCTGCACTTGTTTTACTCTGACTTGTGTGTATTCTTGGTTTGATCTGCACTTGTTTTACTCTGACTGGTGTGTATTCTTGGTTTGATCTGCACTTGTTTTACTGTGACTGGTGTGTATTCTTGGTTTGATCTGCACTTGTTTTACTGTGACTGTGAGAAGCCGTCAATCAATGTAAAGGGGGTAGTATCATGTTGTTATGGTGTTGTTTGTTAGGTTTGTCCTGTGTGCGCAGCATTGCCAGGAGGAGATCCCAACCATGTTACTGACGACTTTGCTGCACATTTAACATTAGAACACAGAGCTCCTAGAGAAATAATATCCTTTAATACTGGACAGTGTATCATCTCATATTTGTGGTGAATCATTGAAACTCTACTTCATAGATGTGCTAATTATTGTTTGTACTTCACTTGTTTGCTTTAGAGTGACCAAATTGTAGAGATTTGCAAAAAAGCTAAAAAATCCTTAGAAGCTGCAACAAAGACATATAACAAGTGATAATGTATATAATTTACATACTACTTTGTCTTCCTTTCAACCAATCAACTCAGTGTTTTCACTGAAGCTTGGTTGCTGATGTAGACTCACACTACTGTATCATCAACTATAACCTTTAATTAGTTTCCTTGACAACTGCTTACGATGAATCAACGAGTGGCAGGCAAGTGAGACGGATGTTTCATCCTGGTCGTGGTGTGGGGGGTCCTAGGCCACCCAGACCTAGAGCAGGGGCAACAAATTACAGTAGCTCTAACAGTGGGTCTTTTGGTCCATCAACATCGTCTGCATCTGTCTCAAGTTTTCGAGAAAGCATGGATCCTATTGCCGAGTTGTTATCACAGTTATCTGGTGTACGCCGAGCTGCACAGCAAGCCCAACCACCAGTACAGTCACAGCTACAGTTACTACAACAGCAACTACAGTTGGAACGACAGCAAGTACAGCAAACTAGAGAGAGGTTGGAGAGACTTCCACAAAGACGACAGGCTAGTAATAACCAGAGTAGTGGTGCTACATCAAACCAAGATAAAAGTAATTCTTCTAATTCACAGTTTTTATTATCAAGGTATGGACAATGCATTTCATTTATTAATGTAACAAGACGCTCTTAGAGCGTGAGCTTGGGCTTGTGATGAAGCATTATGGGGCACATTTTGGCTCTTTTGAGCACTGACGCAACTGGATGTGTGACGTTAACCATGAAAACTAGGAAGTACGTACATATATACACTAAGATTCAAAATTAGTTGGGACATTCGTTGTTTTAAACCACATTTTTTGTTGAGTATTTTCCAGGCGCCTCCCCCCTCCCCTGTCACAATGTTGGTAATATCAATGATGAATTTGGTATGAAATAAAACCTCAGACAAAATTGTTTAGGGGGAGGGGGGATTAACCGGGATATTGTAGAGTGAAAAAGAAAAAAAAGTGTGAGAGAACGAAGCGGTTTCGAAAAAAATGACAATGTCCCAACAATTTTGAAACTTAGTGTAGCCTCTAATTTTTATCAGCTTTTAGTGTTGTTCTTTCGGTACGTGAAAGATCGTCATACCACCAAGAGCCTGCATTCTTGACATCCAGCATTAACTTGTGACTGGTGAAAGACGAAATCTAAGCTCAGGCTCTTCCAAAGGAAGCCCGAGCAATAAAAACCCCAAAGCATATTTTAACATAAAAACTGATTGACCAATAACTTCAGTAACAACTGGAGTTATTGAATTGTTATTGAAAGTCGTAATTTCTTAACTCTGCAAATATTGTCATTTGTTGAGAATTATTTTGTTGTTGTTGCCATCCATCAATGAGTTCTGTGCCAAATCAGGTCAACCAAGACAAGAGTATAATAGCAATCCTGTTTTATACTTGTAACTAACATATTTGTATAATATAAACCTTTGTGATGATATTTGGAATAATTACTAACGCTAATGATATGACAGTATGTCATCGAAAGGTCGTAACCTTTCAGCGTTAGCATTTTTCCTAAATAACATATTTGTGTTGCCGTTTCTTTGCAGGGCTAATGAGCCAGCACTTTCAGACAGTGATCAAGAGGAGCTAGAAGTGGAAAGAGCAGATCGCTCACTATTTGTTCAAGATTTAATTATATCCAGCCTTGGTTCAATATCAATAAGTAGAGAGCCCAAACACCAAGGGTTGATGGATGAATTGTTTTCACTGCAAAACAGTGAAGAAGAAGGAGCAATTGGAGGTGCAGAAGATACAAGACATAATAATCAAGATAGCATGTCAAAATTAGATACAGAAGCAACTAATGAAGATATAGAAGTAATCTCACTAGAGACACAAGATGATAAAGACTCCTAACACAATTGATAAAAACAACTAGATGAACAACAAATGAAGTTTTTACATAGACATTGCTTGCTTGTCAAATACTGATGAAGTTGAACAAGTGATTTACCTAGAATGCTTACTTGTAAACATGCAAGCCATGAATTAGTTTAGCTTATCTTAAGTGAATTTGTTTTTGTTGATAAATGAATGACATGATTGCCTTTGAAGGGTAATTTATTGTTCTTGTATTATAGTGAGAAAGGTATACTGTATAAAACATGATTGACACTTTTAAAAGACTGTTGCTGATGAACAACTAGATTGTAGTAAAACTGGACAACTTATGAAACACCCCAAGTTTATTTACTAATACAATATTATTAGTCTTCTTTGTATGAATGGGAACAGTATGGTAATAACGTCACTCAGATAATTATCCCTAAATCATTCCATTGTTTTGTTACAGCTACTATAAGAACTGTTTCTTTCCTTTAAAATGTTGCCTTTTTAGTAATCAAATTAAGTGGGTGTGTCTTGAGAAAGGCTGGTTGTGTAACAATGTTTATTATGATCATCTTTGCACATGATCATCTATCAATCTGTTCTGTGTGCCTGGCTTGGCTGTCTTAAAACAAATTTGATCAAGTTAATCCAGGGAGGGGGGAATGTTGTATCAACACAAATATTTTATGTGTAATATTGTCTATATATATCAAAATCACCCAGGTTCCAATCATCAACTCCTATCATAACTTTCAAATACAAGTTTGACGACATTGTCAAAAAGATCTATATTATTGATTGAAGATTGTAATATTCCTAGACAGTTGTACATGTACTTGTCTTGTGGTGTTGTTGGTGACTGTGCAAGAAGCTTTTGAATATCTGCTTTACTAAACTCATCTTGATTTCTAGAAGCATTTGATTCACTATTTGCTAAAGAACTAGCACTCTTGAGATCTGCTAGAAATTGTTTACGTTTAGTATTCTGTTCTTCTGCAAGTACTTTCATCTGCTGTTTAGTGAGTCCTCTCCCTGTAAATTAAAGTCAAAATGACTTGACAACGATCATTATTGTATATTATCGTTAAGGTTATTTTCATTTTTCATTGACATAAGCTCAATAGAAAAGTTAGGGGCTGTTGTTACCTTTAGCATTTTTCATATGTTCAGAAATGACTTTTCTTAGTGTTTGGTCGGCTTGGTACAACACATTGACAAATAGAGCCATTCTGGATTTCTCCTGTAAATATGGAAAAAACAGTTCACTACAAAGAAATAATTAGTAACATATTCTGGAATATTCAGCATTATTCTATTGAAACAACTAAATGCAGTAACCTTTTCCATTTCATCTTCTTCCTCTAGTGGTTGTACAGGGTTTTCTGAAGCTGTTCTTATCAAAGGGAATAGTTTCTCTCTAAACAGAAAGAAATAATATGATTGTATGTTGTAGAGTTGTGTTTTATGATTGAAAGTTGGTATTCATGCAAAAGTGACTACAGTTACTTGAATGGACTGAGATATTATTTCAAAACAATCTATTGTTTTTAAATGCCAAGGATCCTGCTCAACTTGCTAATCAGGTATTAAAATGGGATGTATTACTTACAATGCAGCTATGTGACACTCCAAGATATCATTTCTGTCAAGGTAAATACTGTTTATTTCCCATGCATACTTCTCAGGGGATGGTGGTTCCATTTTAGTTGCCATGGTAACCATAGTTTTACTATCTACCGAATTTAGTCTTTGATTGTTTGTCAGTATTGCTGATTCCAGTGGGCAATCGATAAATACTTGTCCATATCCAAGACAATCTGAAAGTAAATAAAGTCATTACAAAATTGAACTGGGGGGAGAGGGGGGGGGGGGGAACTTTGGCATTGGCTGATGAATAATAGAATCATATAATGAACTTACATTTTCTGGCAAGCACATAGTATTCATGCCTCATACTTCTATAGAACATGTTGTCGTCAATTAAGAACACATGGCAAATATCTGAACAACTACAAAATAAAGAGAATGAAGTGAAATGTGAATGAATGAACAAATGAATAAAAGAATAAAGTAATATATGGTTAAGTGAAGATCCATTCGTCAGTCAACCTATAACTAAATACTGTACTTCCTTTCCAATGAATAACCATACCTTCCAGACTGAGACAAGCATGAGCAAGTCCTTTTTCTTGTCGTCTGGTTCTTGAGAAAATCTTCCCAGAAGACATCAAAACTTGGCAAGTCTTGACTAACTCTCCCATCAACGTCATAAATAGTTCTTACTCCCATATATTGACCAATAACTTTGTCAACACATGACATAACAAGTTTTCGATAATATTTCCATGTGGAATTTTCACCTGATTTGCAGAGTTCCTCGCTTTGTAAATTTAAATTCGATGGTATCAGATCGTCAAAACACACATGAAATATATGTACATTGTAGCAACTTGCTGACTGCACAAGGAGATTGGATATATATGTTTTTCCAGAAGCCGGAAGGCCGCACAAAGTTAGCAAAACGCCAGCGTTGCTTGGATTGACCGATTTGGTCGTCACTTTGTCCACCATCTTTGTTTTGAAAATAGGTAGCCGAGCCTTGTATAGGGATTGAAAGTCATGTGACCTGAGGGTGATAAGGTATTCAAAATGGCCGTCAACAGGTGATAGTCAATGAAAGGAAAGAAATGCCTGCACTTTCCAAGCCGTATGTGAAAGTAGCCGGTGCTTCAGCGTTAGTTATTGGGAGCGCATTCCTTGCAAAGGAGTATGGCCCACGCCTATGCGAGAAATTCAAGACGCAGTTCTTGTCCATGTCAAATCCATCGGACAGAGAGGAAGTGCTTGTGGGACCACCCCATCCTAACAGACGGCTAATCAAAGGCAGCCCCCCCTTTAACAAAGATTTCTTCGTTCAGATTATCAAGCTATTAAAGATTGTCATCCCTGGAGTATGGAGCAAACAAATGATGTTGTTATTTTTCCATTCTGGTTGTCTAGTTATACGAACATTTTTGTCCATTTATGTCGCTACTCTCGATGGTCAGGTTATCAAATCAATAGTACAGAAAAATGTCCGAAAATTTGCCTTCCATTTGATGAAATGGATTGCTGTTGCTGTTCCTGCTACTTTTATTAACAGTATGATTAGGTACTTAGAGAATAAACTTGCTCTTTCATTTCGTACAGAACTAGTAAATTATGCATACAAGAAGTACTTTGCCAATCAGACCTACTACAGAGTTTGTAACCTTGACAGTCGTTTGAAGAATGTTGATGAATGTCTCACTGAAGATATGAGGATGTTCTGTAGCTCAATAGCTCATTTATATTCGCATCTAACTAAGCCATGTCTAGATGTTGTTGTTATTGTATGGACTTTAAACAAAATGGCTAAAAAGAGGGGGTCATCCTGGGAGCTCCCATTAAGCATTGCTGGAGTAGTTATTTATTTCACAGCAATCACACTACGTGCGCTGTCTCCAAAGTTTGGAAAGATGGCTGCTGAAGAGTCGAAACGTAGAGGACATCTACGTCACCTTCATTCCCGAGTTATTACTAATGCAGAAGAGATTGCTTTCTATAATGGGTTTAAGGTGAGAGCAAGTTCTGAAAGCTAATAAAATGCCACCTGTTTTCTGATATGTAAAACATTTTTGTACTGAAATACACTTTTTGTTTGCTGTTGTAGGTCGAGTTATTGTTGTTGTTGAATGGATTCAAATCACTTGCCAACCAAATGGAACTGATCTACTTTAAAAAGCTATGGTATGTCATGCTGGAGCAGTTTCTTATGAAGTATGTATGGAGTGCTGCTGGGCTGTGTATGGTCGCTACTAGTATATTGCTTGGATCTGGTAAGAGTCTATGCATAATTCCTCAAACTAAAAACTTTACGGCTTTTGTCATTTTCAATTTCTTGATATTTTATATGTGACTTATTATCTGTGGACACTGCTAAATTTGTATACATTTTTGACCACTACAAACTGGGTTCCATTTATTCATGCATCTGCAGGCACGGACAACAGTAATTGACATCTCAGACACTCTAGATTCCAGAAAATAAAACAGTACTACATGAACTTAAAAATCATGCTTTGTTGTTGCAATTAGGTTCTTCTAATGTGATATAGTAGTTGTATTCATTCATGGTTGTTTCTATTAGGTTCTCCAGAAGAACAAGCATCCTTAGGAGAAGACAATGGAGTAAGTGCCAGAGCACAGTCTATTACCACATCAAGACATCTTCTGATCTCTGCTGCTGATGCCATTGAAAGAATTATGTCTTCATATAAAGAGGTACCGCAATAGACAAATATGCATGGATCTTTTCTCCTTCATCAGTTTTACACAAAGGTTTTAGATGTTATTTCAATAATTTCTTCATTCCAATTTATCTAGATCACAGAACTGAGTGGCTACTCCCACAGAGTATCTGAGATGTTGAATATCTTTGATGATCTAGAGAGAGGTCATTGCAAGCGTATAGTAGATCATCAAGTAGATAGCAGACCTATGATGCTTGATGGTGCCAAGGCTGGAGATGTAGTGCAGTTAGACCAATTACCAGGTGGTCACGTCACAGACACTCAAGGTGATATTCTGTTGAAAGATGTTGCTATTATTACTCCATGTGGGGATGTGGTAGTCTCTAACTTAACTTTAGAGGTAGGTTCTAGTTTATATAATGATAAAACACTGCTGCTTATTTTGTAAACAGTGCATAAAAATATATTACATTCTTCAGTGGTACACTATACTAAAATATTGTTTAATTCTAGTTGAAACCTGGAATGCATCTTCTTATCACTGGACCCAATGGCTGTGGAAAGAGTTCTCTGTTCCGTATACTAAGTGGTTTATGGCCTGTTTATATGGGACATCTGGCCAAACCACCACCAAGCCATATGTTTTATATACCGCAAAGGTATAGTTAACATAGGACAAAAACATTGTGAATAAGCTGATTATATTGCATTGTAGTAATTATTTGCATAGGGTGGTAGAAATGTCAGGGTGGGGAGGTACAGGTTCATTGAACAGCTCTCCAAATGAAACGGGAAATAAAGGGTGGTTTAATAAACTCTGACATTCTATATTCCATTTACTGGCCATAAGTGCCAATAGGGTCATTGCTTGAAGTGAAGGGGCTTTCATTGTAGTTAAACTGGGTTTTGACATTCTGTATTTTGTTGGCTTTCATTGTGGTTAGACTGTGTTCTGAAACTCTGTATTTCATTTGGCCATTGCTTGACGTGAAGAGGCTTTTATTGTACATAGACTATGTTCTGACATTGTATATTTCATTGACAGGCCATACATGCCAATAGGGTCATTGCTAGACCAGGTCATCTACCCTGATAGTATGGATGACATGCAGAGTAAAGGCATTACTATGGAAGACTTGGAGCAAATACTTTCTATTGTACACCTACAACATGTGGTCAAACGAGAAGGAGGTACATATGTTACAAGCATATACAAAATATACAACATTGCACCATTGCAAATTTGTACTTGAAAGTTAAGGCAGCCCTGTAAATTTTCAGTGATTCTTAAAAGAGAAAACTGGGAATTAAACGAGTTTTTTAGAAATTCGAAATATGAGATTCAAACTTGAAGGGAGAAATAATGAAAAAACTCGACTTTTATCATGGGACAAATTTTCGACCAAAGAATGAAAAAACTCAACTTTTTTTCGTGACAAATCAAGTTTTTTTCTATTTGTGCCTTTTTATTGTAATCTGAAAAAAACGAACCTTTTTTGTTTTTCAAAATTGAGTAAAATAAGTTGATTTTTTTAATGTGCTTGATAAAATTGATAGCAACAAATTGATGGATTTTTTTGAAGTTGAGATGTTACCATGATATAAATAATGTTGAAAAATTCAATAACTTTTGTATTGAAACTCTTGAAAGAAAGTGGATTTTAGTCGATCTTTTCTCTCTGATGTTTTCTGAAGCCGAAGTAGCACGTCAATATATCCCCTGCATCCCTCCCTTTGGATATGCCCATGGAATAAGTTGCAAGTACTAAATTTTGCGATTTTCGTGCTTTTGAAAAAATCGTGAAATTTAGTACAACAAGTTAAACTCTGTTTTTGCATTTTTGCATGCAGTAAATTTTATGCTTAAATCTTGAAAACCATGAATAGAAACTGGAAAAAATCACCAGATTGAACCTATTTATCAAAATAAATCATGTCTACGACAATTCAAATATGCTTGTTTGTGGCAAATAAACTAGATATCTTTCAAACAATTTAGCTATCAAAACTTCCAATTTGGGATAATTAACATCTTTGAAAAAACAAGTCATTTTATTTAAACCTAAATATATGCTAAACCTAGTGAACAGAGATCATATGTTTTTGTTTACAATCAAGAATAAAGTGACATGCTTCTGTTTTTTTTAAATTTCTAAATTAAAAACCAAAAATGTATTATAAGATAAACCTTTTCAAGACATTTTGGCTAATGTACATCCTTTGAAAAGTGATAATTATACATGTCTGAATATTTTACAAAAATTGGTAGTACAAATTCATTAAATTTTGACAAACCATTATGCTAAAGCACAGCATTTTGGACATTTTAATATTATAATGTAACACAACTTAAGATTTCATAACGTTATGAACACAACTTAAGATTTCATAACGTTATGAACACGACTTAAGATTTCATAACGTTATGAACACAACTTAAGATTTCATAACGTTATGAACACGACTTAAGATTTCATAACGTTATGAACACAACTTAAGATTTCATAACGTTATGAACATGACTTAAGATTTCATAACGTTATGAACACGACTTAAGATTTCATAACGTTATGAACACGACTTAAGATTTCATACTGACGCATCATTGCTACATATGACATATAGAGATTTCAGAACTTTTTATGTTTACTGAATGATATTGCTGCAAAAAAAAATTAACACAGTCATTTATAGCCCAAACAACTAGAAGGGTGAAATTTAGAAATATTTTTAATTTTAAAAGAAAGTTAGATTTGACCGTTTTGATTTATATTTTATACGTACAAATGTTCAAATTTAATGTTTTTTTTCAAAATGCAAAAATGCAAAAACAGAGTTACACTTGTTTACTCGCAAAATCAATATTTTCTAGAAATAAACTCGTGAAATTTAATACTATTGATTCGGGAAATATTTAGCGCCTTGTTTACTCGTGAGAAAAAACGCCAAACTCAATACAAAATTCGAAAAAAAAACCGCTCCTATCAAAACAGTTTTTTAAATCTAAAAAAGCCTGGTTTTGAAATATGTTTAGATTTGCCAAATAATATTCTTGGCGAATTTGCGTTTATTCGATACTGATAATTTCCTACGTACTAAGAAACAATTGGTTTAGTATAGCATCAATAGCTCTTCTTTAGCTAGCTTGTTTATGTGAATATATTATGAATCATTTGTTGATTTGGAAGGTTTTTAGTTATGTTGAGTTCATTGTCGTAACCGCTCTTGAGTCTGCTCGTCCGAGGTGCTCTCGAGTTTCTAGAATGCTGTAGTGGCCATGGCCTGTTTCACTCTCCCTTCCCATGTCGTATTTTTTTGAGATTGCGAAATACAATTTATATGCACGGAATTTCGAAAACGTAAAAAAAAATCATTTTTATTGTATCTCAAAACTGGCAGAGGAAAATGAAAATACTTGATATTTTGTCAGACAAGTATCGTAAACGTAGTTGAAACTTTTATTGTTTTCCATCTCAACTACGGATATTAGAAAAAGGTGGACTTTTTTCGGGATGTTTTTTCATTTACAATCGGAACACAAAACATAAAAAAGAAAGGGTTTTTTCAAGGTTCAGCCGTAACAAATAATGAAAAATACTTGCGATTTTGTTTTGTAAAATGTCGACTTTTTCCAGGTTATTTCACAAAGACTGGTTTCAAGGATGAGGATGTTTTTTTGAGTTTTTAAATGCTACAATCACTGAAAATGTGAATGGCGGAATGGTACACGCATTCCTGCAGCTTAATATTTTTACACACTGCTTTGTATTATTTAGGATGGAATACCATTAAAGAATGGAAGGATGTGTTCTCTGGTGGAGAGAAACAAAGGATGGGCATGGCAAGGCTGTTTTATCACAAGTATGTATGATGTAGTGAACAATACGGACCCTTTGCACTTTTAGACCCTTTGGACCTATAGACCCTTTGCACATATAGACCCCTTGTACATATGGACCCCTTGCACTTATAGACCCTTTGCACTTATGGCCCCTTTACACTTATGGACCCTTTGCACTTATTGTCCCTTTGCACCTATAGACCCTTTGCACATATAGACCTCTTGGACATACGGACCCCTTGCACTTATAGACCCTTTGCACATATATTCATTTTGCACTTATGGCCCCTTTGCACTTATGGACCCTTTGCACTTATGGCCCCTTTGCACTTATGGTCCCTTTGCACTTATAGACCCTTTGCACATATAGACCTTTTGCACTTATGGCCGCTTTACACTTATGGACCCTTTGCACTTATGGTCCCTTTGCACATTTAGACCCTTTGCACATATAGATCTTTTGCACTTATGGTCCCTTTGCACTTATAGACCCTTTGCACATATAGATCTTTTGCACTTATGGTCCCTTTGCATTTATAGACCCTTTACACTTATGGACCCTTTACACTTCAACACTTTGCACCTATAGACCCCATGCATCTATACAATAAAACAATGGTCAATGTGTGAGGAAATTGGAATCTTGTCCAGTGATGTTCCTAGGAGAGGGCAATAGCAGGTTACAAGGGATGTTCTATCATGATTATTGTGTAAATGTCTTAGTGTTGTCAATAATGATTATCATGTCCATTGTATTCAGACCTCAGTTTGCTTTACTTGATGAATGTACCAGTGCAGTTAGTATCGATGTTGAAGGCAGCATATTCCAGGCAGCAAAGGATTGTGGTATTACACTATTAAGTATCTCTCATAGACCATCACTTTGGTAAGTATTCCTTGCTAGCAGAGTCTCATACATCATATTCTTGTAATAGAATTGACTGTTGGAATTTGTCTTTTTAATTAATGTAAGTACGTGACAAACGAAACCAAACTATTTATTGACATTGGACCCCTGATTCAATTACAAAATGTCAAGAGTTTTGTTTTACATCTTTTTGTGGTTTGCATATCCACTGTACAACCTGTTTAAGGAACAGACCCACTTGTGGACCCACCACTGTTTCTCCTGTCATTAACATTGTTTTCAAGATGTCAAGAGTAAACATTCCTGCATGTCACATCTAAAAGGATTGCATTATTTTCAGGAAATATCACACCCATCTATTACAGTTTGATGGTGAAGGAGGATGGAAATGGGAAGAGTTAGACACTGCTACAAGACTTAGTTTAAACGAAGAAAAACAAAAACTAGAATCACAACTAGCTGGAGTTCCTGCAATGCAACAACGACTCAAAGACTTGTGCTTGTTGTTAGGAGATGATTCAGTTTTATGTAAATCAGAGTAATAGTTAGATATTAATTATAAGAGTGACTTTTGCATCAATTTCAGTTTTTAGGCTTACAATTTTAGCTAGAAACTTCAATGTGATAAAAGTGAAGCAAATTATTAGAATATTGTATTGGTACATATTTAGTCATTTTTCTTTGTTACCATATTATTTTTGAAAATATGTTTGAGGAAGAATTTATTGAACCATTCATTTCAAAATGGCTGTTCTCCTTTTTTTATTGAAAAAAAATGCTTTTATTATTCTTGTTTTAAAATATATTTATTTGACTTTGAATACTTTCTCATTCTCTTTGTGATGGGGACTGTTATAATTTGGAAATATGATTATTATAATTATGCTGTCTTGATCTTAATTAGACAAATGTATTAAAAATAAAAATAAATCAAAGGTTATTTTATGTGCTCTGTAGTTTTAATTTCACATACAAATCAATAACTCTACAATATAATAATTATAATAGTATTTGTGTCATGGAGAAAATTATAAATCCTGTTTGAAGTGATTGATTGGCGTATGTTATTGACAAATTACATGGTTTTTGCTCTAGAGAACAACTAGCCTTCCCTTCTGACTTCTGTTGGAAAAGTTGTTGTTTCTTGTGCATGTGTAGAAGAACTCTCCCTTGCCAAACTGCAACACCATTCCAGCATATGAAGCTGGTGCATTATTAAGTAAGTTATTCATTGCAGCTTTGGTGTCTGGAGATTGACCTTTGCAGCCAGCTTTGTTGTTGTTCTTCAAGCAAGAGAAGTACCCACCGCTAGCCATGCTTATTGCAATGTCTTCAGCAGCAGGTGTCTTGTAAGCGTGACTTGTCCAGATTGCCTTGGCATTTTTGAACATTTTAGCATTCTCCCAAGGCATGGGGTAGTTGTCTAGCGGGTCCATTGTTTCAACCATGTTGTTTCTGTCAGTGCCTGGTGCAAAAGGTTATCACTTTAGTCATAATTGGAGCATTTGATCATCTTGTCACCATTTAGTATGATTACAGTCCAATAAGCAGTTTGCATTACAGCATCATTTACTAGACCTACCAGTGTGCTTAATTGCATTACAGCATCATTTACTAGAACTACCAGTGTGCTTAATTGCATTACAGCGTCATTTACTAGAACTACCAGTGTGCTTAATTGCATTACAGCGTCATTTACTAGAACTACCAGTGTGCTTAATTGCATTACAGCGTCATTTACTAGAACTACCAGTGTGCTTAATTGCATTACAGCGTCATTTACTAGAACTACCAGTGTGCTTAATTGCATTACAGCGTCATTTACTAGAACTACCAGTGTGCTTAATTGCATTACAGCGTCATTTACTAGAACTACCAGTGTGCTTAATTGCATTACAGCATCATTTACTAGAACTACCAGTGTGCTTAATTGCATTACAGCGTCATTTACTAGAACTACCAGTGTGCTTAATTGCATTACAGCGTCATTTACTAGAACTACCAGTGTGCTTAATTGCGTTCTTTGGTAGTGCAAGTAGCACAACTGTTTGCTATTAATCTCCACAGGGGTTAAGAATTTGAATATGAAAGAGAATTCACAAAGAATGCTTGTAGTCATAGTAAAATGATGCCATAAGACAGATTGCCCATTCTGACCCATACACGTCCATGGATTGTCCAGTGGATGAAGACAATGAATAGACTATGTTACCTGCATTTCCATTGCCAGCATCTCCTGCTTGTCCATCACCAGCTGGATTACCATTGTTGTGAGAGTTGGAGCCTAAACCAGTAACAAACAGCACTATTAATTCCAACTATTAATACAGCTTTTGAATAACATGTACACATTGGTTGGTGTATATGGAAGACGCTGTTTCATGACACAGTGATAGTAGAACATGGCCTACCTGTCCATTGGACGTGCAGTAGATCATTTGCTTTGATGCTCATTCTGTTAGGAATAAAGTCATACTCCACAGCTGGGTATGTCTGTACAATGTTGCCTCTTTTTCCACGTACGTTCAGGTTGTAGATGTTTTGGTTTTCAGGGACAACACGACCAGCCTTGTCACGGCTCCATAGCTTGAAAACATGGCTTCTGTCCTGGAATGTTCGTCCAAACTGAGCTGTGTTAATTGCAAGTCGTAATGGCTGCATGTTGGCACCAACATCAATGACAGGGTTTTGTTGTACTGGAGATGTCTTCAATGCACCACTAGAAATAAATAAACATGACAAGGGTAGTGAGTTTGGTGTTGGGAATCATGATGATAATGAGGACATAACAGCAGTGATTGATAATGATGATAATGACGTGTGCTGATGATTACAAGTGGCAATGATGTTATCATGGTAATTAGAGCAATAAGGGATCCCTGTGTGTATGAAAAATGTATGACAAATGCGGGAGACTCTGCTAGCAGGGAAACGATTTTTGGTAATAAATATAGCGGTACTTCATGTTTACTATCAAACAAATTGTTGTGCTAAAGTGCCAACGAGAACTACAATCCGTTCTACTGAAATAACAGCCAATCCTGCATTCATGATGAGCTGCCACGGTTTATACCGCTCTCCACTTTTGGTCTTCTTTTTACTTTTCTACTGCGTCTGTGTTGATTTAAATCTCAACCAAGGAAAGTTGACTACAAATGTAACATTGGGTGGTTGTTCTGGAGGTTTGCCAAGTCGTTTTTTCTACCAAAATGGCTTCATTTTATTTTGTGATTCTGCAGTAATTTCACTCAAACAACACGCTACTCTACTCTCTTGGGATCCATGGAATTTGAAAGTTAATGAATCTATACAAAGACGTCTAAAGCACAAAAGATCAAGGCGACCCATAAAATATTATGCAAATTCCGTAGCTACAACTAGGTTAATCTTACAACATGGAGATATAGAGATTAATCCTGGTCCAGTGAACACTGTGAATAACAATGTGCAAAATCGACGGTTAATATCTGCTTCTTTATTAAACGCTCGCTCTCTTCGCAATAAATCATCCGATATTTACGACTACATAGTGGATAGCAAATTGGATTTATGCGCCATAACCGAAACTTGGCTCAATGAAAATGATGATGCTGTCAGGAATGAAGTTTGCCCCAGTAATTACTTACTTTTAGATCAACCGCGCATTGGCCATCGTAGGGGTGGAGGTACTGCCCTTATGTACCGGGAGCAGTTATTTGAGGTCAAAAAGCTCGACGGAGGTGAACTCAATTCATTTGAGTTCTCGGAATATTCTGTACGATCTAAACAACAGAATCTCCGTGTTATTGTAATATACCGCCCGCCATACTCGGACGATCATAAAGTGTCAACAGCTACATTCCTGAACGAATTCGCAAATTACATTGAAACGAAAGTGCTCTGTAGAGAAGAATTATTACTACTAGGCGATTTTAACATCCACGTCGACGTTGCAGATGATAATGATGCAATAAAATTCTCCGATCTGCTGGAATCTTTTGGACTTGTGCAACATGTGGAGCATGCTACACATTCGCACGGACACACCCTAGATTTAATTATTTCACGTAAATCGGACACTATTATCTACGGTACACCTTGTGCTGATCGATTTCTGTCTGATCATTGTGCTGTTCACTTTACCATAAATTCTAACAGACCAGCAATAACAGTGAGGACAGTATCGTACAGGAAGTTAAAATCCATTGACATGAACGCGTTTCGATCAGCTATAGCTGATTCCGATTTATGCCTTGATCCACCTGATAATCTTGAAGATCTAGCGATGTGCTACAACAACACATTAAAAAAGATCCTCGAAGAACATGCACCACTTGTAACACGCACAACTGTTGACAGACCACGCGTCCCATGGATTACTGAAGAAATAAGAGCCTCAAAACGTGAAAGGAGAAGAGCAGAGAAAAAATGGAGAAGAACCAAGTCTGCAATAGACTTTGCCGATTTCAAAAAGAAAAGGAACTTAACAACAGCACTAATGGATAAAGCACGAGAAGACTTCTATGCAGACTTTATTGCTGAAAACAGTCACGATCAGGGTAAACTATATCGTGCTACGTGTAGTCTTCTGATTGGTCTCCAGTGTTGTCTGGAACACCACAAGGAACAATACTGGGAGCCATTCTTTTTTTATTGTATATCAATGATATCACCGATGATATCACATCTACCACCAAACTTTACGCAGACGACACCAAGATTTATAGAGCAATCATCGATGAGATCTCTGACATACCAGCATTACAGTCTGATTTAAACAGTCTTAACCGATGGGCCAATGATTGGCAATTGAGATTCAACGCCGATAAGTGTGAATGCATGCGAATTACTCACTCCAGAGATAAATCCACAACTAACTACACTTTAGGATCTAATCAGCTGAAGGATGTTGATCACTTTAAAGACCTTGGGGTTATCATTACACGTGACATTTCCTGGGGGACACATATCAACTCCATAGTCAGAAAGGCTAATCAAGTATTGGGAGTCATCAAGCGCTCAATTGGTACAGCCAACAGGGACATTTTCAAAATGTTGTATACATCCTTAGTCAGGCCGATCTTGGAGTATGCTGCACCCGTATGGAGCCCTCACCTCGTAAAAGACATTCATGCATTGGAAAAAGTCCAGCGTAGAGCATCTAGACTTGCCTTAAATCAAAAACAGGGAGAAATGTCTTACGAAGAACGTTGTGAAATTCTGGACTGGCCTACACTCGCCATTAGAAGAGACTACTTATCCTTAATCGAATGTTACAAAATTGTCTTCGGCCTAAACCATCTTGATTTTGATAACTATTTTAGCTTTTCTAAATATAAATCAACGAGAGCCAATCACCCGTATAAACTGTATTTGAATGCTGCTAAAGTAAACAGTTACAAATTCTCCTTTTTTATCAGAATAATTTAACACTGGAACTCACTACCGGCTCATATTGTACAAGCAAATAGCCTTTCAGACTTTAAGAAGAAATTGAAAGATCATTTAGGCATTTAACTTATTTTATTTCATCACTATTACTATTTATTTATCTTTTGTTATTAAGCTATTACACCTAGCTTTTATATATTTACACAATTTTTCAATTAGTCGTTTTATGTCGCTTAGCTTAAAGTCGTTTATCTGTTAGTAGTTTTTTAGGGAGTTTTCACATAGGGCTAACCTCTTAACTTCCTTTTCATGATGCCACTTTTGTTATTAATGTTCTGTATTGCTTTGCTACGCTTAATTTATCTTGTAACTGTCACCTTTAATTTGCATCTTGAATAAACCTTTATTGTATTGTATTGTATTGTATTGTCTTCTGAAGAAAGCAACATCTGATAAACTACCAGCATCTATTAATACACAAAGCTTTGTTGATGACTTAGGATCCTTCTTCGTTCAAAAGATAGTTGATATTCGAGCTCGACTTGATATTGAAGAACCATCCGTCAGTTCAAGCTCTAATCCTGAAGTGTCTATATTTCCACCCGAGTCCATCCTGGAAGAATTCAAAGAACTTACAGAGGACGATGTTAAATCCCTCATACAACGTTCATCCTTGAAATCCTGCTCCTTAGATCCAATACCATCTAAGCTACTCCCTCAGTGTGATGTGTTATTACCTGTCATCACGTCTCTAATCAACAAGTCCCTTAGGACGGGAGTTTTTCCTCGAGTATGGAAAGAAGCACTTATAATACCATTACTGAAGAAGCCCGGGGCTGATATGCACGTCCACAAGAACTTTAGACCAGTCAGTAATCTGTCAAAATTGTCAAAACTAACCGAGACAGCTGTTTGTCATCAAATACAAAATCATCTTATTGAACATAACATCTACCCAGACCAGCAATCAGCCTATAGAAAAAACTACAGCACAGAAACTCTTCTACTGAAAGTAAAAAACGATCTTCTCATGAACATGAATAAACAACACGTGACTCTATTAGTACTATTAGATTTGAGTGCTGCATTCGACACTATAGACCATAAAATGTTGATTGATTGCCTTAAAACTAGATGTGGAATCACAAATGTACCTTTACGATGGTTTGAATCCTACCTACAGAATAGATCTCAACGGGTCGTCGTTAACGGAGCGGAATCACGTTCTTTTGATTTACAGTTCGGCCTGGCACAAGGGAGTTGTCTTGGTCCTCTGTTATTTACAATCTATACTGGAGAGTTATTTAACATTGTTAAACCCCACCTACCATCTGTTATGTGCTATGCTGATGATACTCAACTGTACGTTTCTTTTAGTCCCAAGGATAATTGTGGAGAGGATGAGGCCATGGCGGCTATGGGAAGATGCATCAAAGATATACAGAAATGGATGAAAGATGTCAAACTACAACTGAACACTGACAAGACTGAACTGCTACTCATTGGCACGAAGCAACAACTTCAGAAAATAAATGTGTCCACATTATGTGTCGGTAACGACTTGATAAAGCCTAGCAAGGAAGTCAAGAACTTAGGGGTGTGGCTCGACCCATCCTTGACAATGAACACACATATTAATAAGACTTGTAGTATTGCATTTTACCATTTGTATAATCTTCGTAGAATACGGAAATATTTATCACAAGAATCGGTACAAACTCTTATTCATACATTAATTTACAGCCGAATTGACTATTGCAATAGTCTATATTTAGGTTTACCTGATTACCAAATTCAAAAAATTCAAAGAGTACAGAATGCCGCAGCTAGGCTTGTATATAATGCCGGTAAATATTGTCACATTACACCTTTACTGTTTAAACTTCATTGGCTGCCTATTCGTGAGCGTATATTATTTAAGATTCTTTTAATTACATATAAGGCTGTTCACGGACATGCCCCTAATTATATTAAAGACTTAATTAAATTTAAGATACCTGGGAAATATAACCTCAGGTCAAACAGTGACAATTTACTATTACAAACAGAAAAAGTGAAAACATATAGTACTCTTGGAGACCGGGCATTTCAAGTCGCCGCTCCAAAACTATGGAATTACTTACCATATAATGTTAGAAGTTCACCCTCTGTATTATCCTTTAAGAAAGCACTAAAGACATATCTTTTTAGAGAAGCTTTTCCATCAAAAATTTAATCATTTTTAGGACGTATGCATATTTTTTATACAAACTGAATTTTATTTTAATTCTTTATTCAATTATTTATTTATTTATTTTTCTATTTATATTTTAGGGCCATTTTTTATGTTATTATATAATTTTTAATTTTGTAATTAGTTTTTTTTAATGATTTTAGTTCCGCGCAGATGAAAATGTATATTGATATTTGCGCGTTATAAGCCAATAAATTATTATTATTATTATTATTAAAGGGACCTGGGAACTACTATGTTAGTTTTTCGAACATAAATAAAATTGTATAGTCAGCATCGTGTCGAAGAATGTTCGAAAAACTAACGTAGTAGTTCCCAGGTCCCTTTCATACACACAGGGATCCCATATTACTCTAGTAATGATACTATTGCAGTCGGATAACAAACCATAGTACTGTTGATGATGTCACTATCATGGTTCCCAGGTCCCTTTCATACACACAGGGATCCCATATTACTCAAGTAATGATACTATTGCAGTCGGGTAACAAACCATAGTACTGTTGATGATGTCACTATCATGGTTCCCAGGTTCCTTTCATACACACAGGGATCCCATATTACTCTAGTAATGATACTATTGAAGTCGGGTAACAAACCATAGTACTGTTGATGATGTCACTATCATGGTTCCCAGGTCCCTTTCATACACACAGGGATCCCATATTACTCTAGTAATGATACTATTGAAGTCGGGTAACAAACCATAGTACTGTTGATGATGTCACTATCATGGTTCCCAGGTCCCTTTCATACACACAGGGATCCCATATTACTCTAGTAATGATACTATTGAAGTCGGGTAGCAAACCATAGTACTGTTGATGATGTCACTATCATGGTGATTATGATGATGATGATTAATGCGGTGACGCCCATAATATTAATAAAGATGAAATGATGATGACAATGATGGTGACTGCTTGATGGTAGATTGTTGTGTTGACAGTAAAGATGATGATGATGATAACAATACTTACAGGTCTTGGTTGGATTCTGAGTCAGTGGTCCATGGATCATAATCATCAGTGGAGATATTGTATCTGATAAAAAATATCATTATAATTTACAGGATGAACCAAAAATGCAAATACAAATTAAAAACATTTTTTCACAATATGCCTATTTTTTTATGCTAGCTGCCAGCCCATTTTTTTTTTTTTTTTTTTAATAAACTCAATTGTCCTAGCATTATCACAATGGTGCCGTCAGATATAGTGGATTATAGACCAACCTCATTCTCAATACACAGCGCTGATCTTTTCCTGAAGGGAAGCTTGGTAGCTGCCAGGTATAGTTAAGAGGAACTCCTTCTCTGCCATTGCCAAGATGATTGACTCTTGACCATCCAGCTTGTTGACAGTCTGGCTTTGGTAACTTCACAAGACATTCTTGATTAACTTGCCCATGACGTCTACCCCAGAAGTATTGGTTTCCTTTGCTTTTACAGGTTGCTTCATTAAAATTGGCAGTTTCTAAGTAGTTGTTAAACTCAAGCCAGCTTCCACCATTTTCTTTGCATTCTTTTTCATTGTTATACTTTGACCAGTGTTTGGCCTTGCCTCCACCATATTTCTCAATGCATTCATCTTCAAAAAAAGAAATTATGATGTTGCCAATAGCATTATTTATAAAAAGGAAAATTTGCCAAATTTAAAAATATGTATTTAAAAATATAAATTTAAAAATGTGTATTTTACTTTAGTAGGGTCTCAATGGTTAGTACAATTCTAGGGGTGGATCTAGGGGTGGATCTAGGGGGCGGTGATTCTAGGGGTGGATCTAGGGGTGGAAATACCACTATGATATTACAGGAAATTCAATTGTTTCCTCAGTACATCCTGTTTCCCACACATACGGAAATGACTGTTGTATATCTTCACTAGCTGTATTTTGTGAACCCCAAAAGAGCATGCACTTACATTTAGACTTGACATTAAAGCTTTGCTTCTCATAGTATGAGCACATTGACACATTAGATGTTAGTACAGCAATATCCTTCCAGTCAGTAGGATGCCAGTATGGGTAGTAGTCTCTCTCTTCAGGACATTCATAACCTCTTCTTGTACCTGCTGCATTCTGACGGGTGTATATACTAGCATCTCCCTTTAGTTGCTGATCAGCTGTGAACAGTCCTGCCATTAAAAATTAATCAATTATTGTTAACTTGTTGAACAGCAGACTAAATAATGTCTAACAATACAGCTAGTCAATCAATAAACCTTAGTACAAATGTGCTATTGAGGCTCTCAGTCAGTCAGTAAGTCAGTCAATCAGTCTTGCAGTCAGGCAATCAACCTAACTGTCCAATTAATCAATATCATTTCTCAAAGAGTCAGTACATTGTTCAAGGAAACACTGGTTTAAATATTGTCTATTGACTAAAGTATACACTGTCAACTTTAGATGATGTTTAACCAGATTGATATTTCAAAAATTGATGATTGGATCATTAACATCAAAATATTTCTTTACAGAGATGATTTTGTATTGTTCTGTGGTAATCATTTAATTTATGATTGGATCATTAACATCAAAATATTTCTTTACAGGGATGATTTTGTATTGTTCTGTGGTAATCATTTAATTAATGATCCAGTTGTTAATACCAACCTTTGTTGCGATTTCTCTGTGCACATTTGTCATACCATTCCCATGATTCAAAGAGAACCCTGTCATTTTGGATGTTACCATCTCTGCGGGCTTTGTACTCAGCCTCAGTTTCAGCTGCACCTTTACGATTACCAGTATATCCTTGTGTGTTTGTATTGGCTCCATTTCTTAAACTGTATTTAGTCTTGGTGGGTGTGTCCTCTTCACACATGTACTGTATGATTAACTGGCAATTCAGCTTGTGAGGGTCGCTATCTTCATTACCACCACAGCCATGCTGATTGGTCCATTCAATTGTTAGATATGACTTACCAGATGATTTACGACTGCTCTGGAAGTAGCTCTAAACAATTGAAAAACAATAAGTAAATCAATGGCTAGACAAACAGAAAAAAATCACATATTTTACAATAAACAAGCAAACAAATAGAAGTATATACAATACTTTGAACAATTTTTGTATTAATACTGCAATAACTATCAAAGGAATCATACCATGTCATATTGTCCAGCTTCATTCCTAAAGGCCTGTGTTGTTTTATCTCCAACATTGTAACCACCTCGATTGTTATTCTGAAACAAAATGAAACCAAATCAAGCAACAACTTCAAAACAAACACTGTCGAAAGAAGATTCGATCAAACGTAACAAGAAAATACTCGGAAGACAAGCCAATAAAATGCACACTATTTCACTATTAAATGTCATTAACAGAGCAGAATAACATTTTGGAGCATTCTTGACAACTACATAAATTGCATAAACGTTTAAAATAGTTCCGGTCACTCAAGTGAAAGTTCAATTTACAGATATTAAATTGACAGTTCTAAGAACAAATTGTAACAACAGTTGTTACAAACACCTCACAAAATCGACATGCAAACAAATCAAGCGGCATACCTGAGAATCAAACGCTCTGTTTGCATTTCTTCGATTTGCACTTCTCTCATTTAGACGATTGTTGGATCCTCTTGGATTATGCATGTAAAGATCAGCCATACATGTAGCTACCAAAGTAGCCAAAACTGCGATGTACTTCATACTAAACAAATAAAAAACACTAGCACTCTCAGCTAAACACTTCTAAAAACTATTCATCTACTGTTTAACACTTAGTGTTTCCTCCTATTTCGTTTTGATGAAGCTTTTCATGCGGGACAATACCAAAGCCATCACAAGATGGAACCAAATATTATTGTAAACCTTATTTGGGTATGTTGGGAAATCAACTTCCTCCTAATTATATGCCGACGTCATTTCATTTTCTAACAAAGGAAACCCAATCATAGCTTTTTGTTTTGCTTTATAAGGTCTTTTAAGACCTTAAAAAACCCTTATTTCTATTTGTAAATAAATTTCATTTAATCGTTTTATTTATCGATGTGTCCACTTCTTTATTCAAAAACATATATCCTTAATCTTGGAGTCGTTTTCAAACTGAACCAGCCTTAGCCGTGAAATTAAAGTCAAGGTACAGTTGGTGCGAGCGGGAGTTTCGAAACACGATAAAATAACTACCTTTTTTAATTCAATAGATTACCTTCAGATCGACAACTTAAAAAGCAAGTCATAGCTAGCACAGCAGAACGAGGTCAAAACAAGGATATCCCTTATATGGAGAAGCGCCGCGCGCAAACCAGAGAAGCTGAGAGTATTACATCACACGACATCACACGCAGTTGAGGATGTGGGACCGAAACTGAATGGAGAGCAAAGCACTGAGAAACATAACTTTGATGAGAAGGGATTAAAAGTATTTATAAACGGATAGAATCAAATAACAAGAAGAAGAGGAACGTGCATCCAAAGGCTGTTGAAATGGGACGGAATAAAGAGTGTGTTCCCCTCTTCGGCCAACACTGTCTATTTCTTCAAATTAACAAACTTAGGATATCTAGCATCGTGATCTGCGTGCGGCGATAGTCAGTTATGCCATTTCTTAATTTCAACGATAGCAAATCAACGAATCAGAAGAAAAGAAGTATCAAAAAGACGAAAAGAGTTGTGCATACCTGACCATGGTGACCGCTCTGTACCAAGTGATGATGGATTTAAATCACTAAGATGTTTTAAAAACGTCAACTATTACTCCACAATTCACACTTACCAGGCAAAAGTGTTTGATTGGCTGCTATCAAGTATTGCTGTTCTTTTGTCATTATACGGTGGGAAGGGGCCATTAACACCACAAGCTGTGTATATAAAGTACTTTTGTTATTACCAACACCACTCTCAATTCATTAAGATCTTTTACATTGATACACACCGATTCTTAGTGTCAAGGTATATTATAGACTCCTCAATCTTAGATATCGCCACTGCTTGACCGTTTATATCGATTTGTTTGGAATACAAACTTGATAATATTATGTAAATCTTTTTCTTCTTTACGCAAAGATCCTTCAGTGGTAGGATATTCTTTCTTTCTTTTTAATTATTTCACTCGGCAACATTGTTTTATTAGGAATTATGTATATTTATCTTTTTAGACCAGTCTGTTTACTAAACCATAGAATATGAATAGAGGTGAAAATACGTCTTATAAAAAAGTGTAGTTTAATGTTTGCTAACCTGTTCATACATAACCTAGTCAGCTCCTATCATTTTAACATGTTTTAAGGCAGTTTCCCCCAGTTTTTGGAAAGCCAGGACATGCGCTTTACAAACAAGTCGTTTTAACAAACTTCCCAATATTTGATTGAGTTAATTTTTTTTCCAAAGATTATCAATCTTAGATTGCAGATTTTGATAATGTATTTTTTTGTGTTTTCGTTTTTTTATAGAATTAATATTTAAGAAAAATGAAAATCAGTTCTACTTAAAATTTTAGGCTGAAAAATTGAGTATGTGATTTCGATTAAAATCACATGCACCCAAAACAATTGCAATTCTTGGGTTGCTATCATGTGACCAAGAATCCCTTGAGGAATAAAGAATAAAGATGTTGCCGCCATGTTGGATGAAAAAAAAAACAAGAGAAACTGATGAGGTATGCTTTGTTATCGTCATCCAACATGGTGGCTATGACGTAACGTGCAACCCAAGAACTGAGGGTTGAAAATAACTGGACGAATAACGTTTCAAAGGCGTCGTAAACATACATTGCCTGTATTAATCTGTTTACAGTTAAAGGACCTTGCTGCTTGTATTATATAATTGATGCATTTCTCTGTACTTTTTATTATTTCTATTGTTTCTATTATTTCTATAATGTTTGTTATTATTCTATTCCTTTCCCATCAATGGGTCGACCATGCTTCTGGAACTTTTCGTCAAACTTCTCGCGATCATCCAGTCAAGGCCAATTCCTTTCCAACTATTATATATTTCAATGAATGTTAACAGCCTAGATGTTGAAGCTGCTGCTGATTCAGCCATCATGAATGATCATCAATACAGCTTCTTACAGGAATTCGATTTTTAGCTGAATAAATGTCTTCGAAGATAGCTGAATGCCTGTAAGAAGTTTACTTAAAAAAAGTTTTCTACGCGATTTGTCAGCCTCCGAAGTTTTTAAATCTTGTTGGAGGGAATGATGTCACACATCAAAACGACGTCATTAAGACATTTGATGTGATTGGTTGATTTTTGACTTACCAGAATGTTGCCAATCTCGTACCAGCGTCGAGAAACATAAGACTCTGAGAAACTGAATTTTTATCGGATTCTGATTGTCTCTCGAGAATACAATGAATCAAATAGGAAATAGAATTAACTCGTTAAATAAAGCCCAAAAAGTAAAAGAAACCAGTTACAATAGCTACCTAAATACCAATCTTTATTGTTGAGCGGCGCTAAGTTTTTGAGAGTTTTCAAACTGAACGGTCAACACAGGCAACCCGACTAGATTCAGTGTTCGTTCAGTTGCATTGTCGAGGCTCCAAAAAGTTCTTGCCGAGTGTGTATAATGTAATTTCCATTGACCATGGACTCAACACATCTTCGTTGCTCATTTTTGAGACAAAAATTAACTTTTCTTCTCTCTAGAGCGAAGGAAATCGCCTGGATATCCAACCAAGAGTTGGATACCATTTTGAATTACGGGCGTGCGCAGTAGGGATCGGAATTCCAAAATCAGAGCAATCTCGTAACCCGAATCCTCGTTCCTTTGTATAATGTAATTTCCATTGATCATGGACTCAACACATCTTCGTTGCTCGTTTTTCAGACAAAAATTAACTTTTTTTCTCTCTAGAGCGAAGGAAATCGCCTGAATATCCAACCAAGAGTCAATCTCATACTCAGAGCCCGCGTTTTTCCTCTTGAGCCGCTGGCCGAAGTAACGAGGACTCAGGGTACGAGATTGACCAAGAGTTGGATACCATTTTGAATTACGGGCTTGCGCAGTAGTGATCGGAATTCCAAAATCAGAGCAATCTCGTAACCCGAGTCCTCGTTCCTTTGCCTAGCGGTTCGGCAAGTAAAAACGCGGGCTCTGAGTATGAGATTGAAATCAGAGCTGATCTGCAGTGTCTCATGTTTCTCGACGCTGGTCAAGAGGAACGAAGGCTCTGGGTACGAGATTGGAATTTCGTATGTACCCCGAGCTTTAGTTTCTCTTGGCCAGCGCTGAGAACCGCTGGCCAAGTGAAACGAAGGCTCGAGGTACTAGATATATCTTAGAATTATATATTATTTGTGTATAATGGAGGTTGAAAATACGAATCTATATTGTTATGAAAATCAAGCCAAGCGAGAAAGCAATCTTTGTAAATCATAACTGGGAGATTTCAGACGTCAATCTTGACACCGGAGGTTCGCTCTAAATTCTCGACTCTCCCAGACTATTCGGCGGGATAATCGACAGCCCTGAAATCATTGAAACCAACCGTTTGTGTAGTTTTATTCTCATTTTGTGTTGTAAACGGTGCTTGAAATACGATTGATGAATTGATAATAGTCTGCATACAGAATATAGTAATCAATGCCCAGCTGGTTGTTTGGCAACAACATTTCCTCCACTCCATGAACCACTCCATGCACCACTCGATTTCACGCAACGCCAGACCATATATTCTCTCAAGTCACCTCAAAAGATACCCGATCGTGGTACATTCAAATCAGGATCATAAAAGTAGGTTATTGATGATGATGACTTTAATTGTCATACATAGATAACGGTAGATAATCACACATTTTGTAATTGGCTGAGATTGGGAACGAGCGCTGTGATCAAAGAAGCCATTACCTTTGAAGAGGTCTAATTAAACAGGAATTATATTAGAGTCGATGCAAAGATATTAAAAATTATCGAACGTTGATGGTGAGCAATTAAAACAATGTACACATATATTGTACAACAAACAAAATCCTCAATTACTATTTCAGTAGCTATATAAACTTCCACACTGCATTTCGATCTTGTCACTGATTTAAATTATAATGTCTAGGTTTGACGTCCAAAGTCCGTCCCTTCAGCATCTGGAAGCCAGCGCTGGTCTACCAGGGAGTGGACGATATATGAATCTGAAATCCAACCTTGTTTGAAATAGCTGTATAATATCACTAGGCGAAGAGATTTAATAGATTGTTCATTTGTAACTGTCAAACAGACAGACTGCACACAGACATAACATTCTCAGCCAATTGAAACAATTACTGAATTGGATGGCGAGTCTTATCAGATCGTGGTGGGTACACGGACCATTACAAAGCTAAATTAAATAAACAATTACTAGCAATAAAGATAGATAGATTGATAAAGAGCCCAATTATATTGTCATCCTGAAATTAAGCTGAAAATGAATGCCTTGATTCAATAACGCCTGCGAAACAAATACGGTTTCTTTTGACTTACTTTTGGAATATCCCGAGATAAAACATACATTTCAGCACAAAAATGTTGACAAAAATGTGCAGTACCATTTCCTTTTCCATATCAGTTTTGTGTTTTCAATTCAACTAACATTTTCTCTTATGTTTTCAGTGAATCTCTCACATGCTATAATTTTGTTTCCGACAGATTTTTGAAGAACTCCCACGCACTTTAATAAGAATGATGTACACAATGCAAGTTAGATCTACAATGAAGAAATACTAGTCGAAAAGAGTTTATGTAGCGTGTGTAATCTTATCAAATTACTAGTAAGCCAGCTGATCACCAACTGTGTGCCATCTTCACAACATCAGTATTCTATGGATAGAGGAGAACTGTGTAGTTTAGAACAAAAGAAAACATATCCGCTAGTGTTTTTGTGTGTTTTATGTCTGTTGGAAGTGATTTTGATATACGTAAATCTAACAAATGATCGCTCTATTGGGTGCTTGCAATGAACTGGGCATGGACAACCTGCTGGCGATTGCTATGGCAACCCTTCCAACATAAAAGAAACTTTGATGGATAAAAAAACTGTAGACGAAACAAATTATATTACTTGAAACCGCAACCTAAGAAAGTCTTTTAGGTTCCAATGCAAGATTTTTTAAATAAAGCATGTGATAAGCTATTCCGTTATATATAAAAATAAATAAATAAATAAATAAATAAATAAATAAATGTACTTTATCGATCAAACCCAGGACAGGAATTCTAATGATAATGCTCTATATGAAGGGTTGAAATATTGATACCGGTATATATGCCGCCAGCAAAAAATGCAAAAGACTCTTCGACTGAGAAACTAGTACTTGTACGAAATAAACCGAATGGCTTATCAAGATCGTGAAAGGAAGAAAGAAAGACAGAATAAATAATTGATTGAATTAAAGGATTATTGGATGAATAAATGAATTTGATATTCCAATTTGGTTATAAAAGTTATATCATAAAAGTAAAACCCCAGTTTAATACAAATGTAATTATTTTTTGTTGAATAGACGGGGTTCCACAGAGTAATTTTATTTGTCTGTGTGACATCTTGTTTTATTGCCAATTACAGACCTCTCGTCTAGCAATAACTAGATCAATAGTATTGTCAATCTAAAAACACCATCACTAAGGAAGTCGATTAGTGATTTATTGATAACACATTTAACATGGGGTAAAAACTACTAGTAATCGCGGAAATTAAACATGATACCTAGTGACATTGAATTCTAATTCATTTTCAAAGTACTGACCCATGGAATACAGTAACTGTAACCTGCCCTTGTCTGCTGCAGTCTGGTTTATCCTCCTATAAAAGTGGTTGTAAATCAGGAAATGGAAATGCATATGTTGTCCCAATAATTAACGATGGCACTGAAACTCGTTATAAAACAATCATAAAAATACTTGCCATAATAATAAAAGTAAAAAGAAGTGCCTGAATGGTTATCATAAATGACGGACTTTTTGCGCTCTATTCGATCTAATTTCAATATATATATAGATATATATTTTCATATATTGCAGATCAAAATATTCACCCACCGTATCTATCACGGTATACCGCAATCATGGATTGAAAAACTAAATACATGAACGAATGGAATATAGATATGAACGGATGGATGAATGAATAAGCGAACAAACGAACAACTGCATTTCGCAAAACGGCATACAAAAGTATTTGTAAATTATTTGGTGGACAGTTGTAAACAATAAAGCTCTATCGCAGAGTAAAGCGTCTAGAGGGTATCATCGGACCATTCAGCTATAGCTGTGATAGTTAATTGTATACAAGTCAGCCGTTCTCACTAGAAAAGCTATTACACTAAGTACCATAAATATGATAAAAACCTGCAGCAATTATCAAACATACTTTTCGCGGAATTACAGCTAAACGGCTGTGCTATTAGACCAGTTTTCTCATTGCTTCAGGCTTAAGGTATAAGCTGTTAGTTTTAGATGTAAACACTTACTTTAATAGCTTTAATAGGTTTACAGTTTGAAAACTGTTTTTACTAAATCAGTTGGATGAAAGGCTTGTATGTTTGGGTTTGTTTGTTTGATTATACAATTGACACTTTTAAGCAAGTGCAGTAAGCTTTCAGTACTAGCCATAGGGAATTCGAAACACTACAAGACTATTAGCACACGGGATCTGTATCAATGCAAAATGTGGCTAGCATGGAATCATGGGTATATGCAAGTCGCGGATCCAAGATCCAGGGGAGGGGTGACCGTTTACTGTGCTAACAATATAGCCGTACAAGTAGTCCATAAGGAATTGTATGTTCAATTGGTTTAGAGTAACACGTATTTTACATCAGTGTATTCTTTCGTAGTTTTTTCAATTTTATAAAATGAAAGGGGGTGATATGTCACGCTAATAACTCCCCCCCCCCCTTCCCACTAGATCCGCTCCTGTATGCACACATTATGTCCAGGCCGTTTGCAATCGGCACCTATTTGAAAAAGACATGAACGGAGGGAATGCCAGATGCCAAATGTGAATTGTTCTCTTACAATGCTTTAATAAATGTGACAAAATGAATTCAATTTAGTTTGTTTGCTATCATTTAAAAATTACTAGGCACCGCGGTAACTATGTTGTCAGAGAGAAAATCTCCTCGCTCTCTTCTTGTTGTATCATATCATACGTTGCTATATAAATCTAATAATATATTATATATCTAATGATATTCATCAAGGACGCTCTCAATATTAGCAAGTATCTAAGGTGCAAGCTAATGAACCACGTTTCAAAAACTCTTCGAGGTACTTGATGGTCGAGTGATTATGTTTAACCAGCCATGCGCTTTTTCTATCAAAATCAATTAACTAATATCATCGACGGCGTCATGATTCTTAGCAATTATCTCATTACTAATATCACTAGTAGAATCGATGTTTTAGTATCACTGAACCGCAAACAGCGCCGTTCTGTTATAAAAAACAGCATACTGATTATCCGATAGGAAAGAATGCATGACCATACCATGGAATACATGGTCATACAATAGAATACATGATCATACAATAGAATACATGATCATACAATAGAATACATGATCATACAATAGAATACATGATCATACAATAGAATACATGATCATACAATAGAATACATGATCATACAATAGAATACATGATCATACAATAGAATACATGATCATACAATAGAATACATGATCATACAATAGAATACTTAATCATGCCAAAGAATACATGATTATGCATTTACTATACCAAAAATCTAATGATAAAAGGTTACATATATACTTGCAGTACTATGCTAGATGGTATAGGTAGAATAAATGATCATACTCCTATATATAAGACGTAATCGCATCATAATAATTATTCAATTATTATTATAAGAATTATTCCTTTCTAGATATATATAAATAGTGTAAACTGTATATCTTGAATTTGTTCAAAGACAACTATTTTGATATCTTTATGTTATACCGAAGCTGTCTGCAACGACTGACCGAATTTCACCGTGGTTTTGAATAAAGATATCCATCCATCCACTAGAAACATTCAGAGTCCATCATCACATATTAATTCTAACCACGGTATATCACAAAAACCTTAATCACACAATGATTAAATTCCTCTATACATTTAGATAACTACTTGAGCTGATTATCGAGCAATGATAGTGCCTCCTAGAGCGAGATGTTTCCTTTCTGGTTAGATCGTCATGGTGAGGGTCTGTGACTGTAGCGACAATATCAATGACGAATTGTTACTGAACCATGCGGCAGTAAGGGTTTGCAATTGAAAAGGTTTTAAGTGAAAACATTTGTGCTAAAAGGTAGTCACTTAAAATATGATACAGTTGGGCAAGAGAGCAATGAAGCTTGATCATGGAACATCACTGATAGAGTTAGAAGAGAAGAGAAGAGAAGAGAAGAGAAGAGAAGAGAAGAGAAGAGAAGAGAAGAGAAGAGAAGAGAAGAGAAGAGAAGAGAAGAGAAGAGAAGAGCAGAGATTTATTTGTTGATTATATGTACTACTTTAATACAACGTTTACAGTGAAAACAAAACACACACAAAAAAACTGTATTCCGGCCAGACGATGACTATTAAAAGTGTGTGATATGAAGAAAAGCAACAAAACTAAAATACGACTTTTCAATTACAAACCATATAAAACAAAACGCCGAACAGTTAAAGCAATAGCTTAGCAATTAGGCAGGTGATAAATGGAAAAATAAATGAATCGAGACAATTACTTTCGATTACAGCCAGATGAAAGAAGGATCGAGAACCAACCCTAAAAGCAAGACAAAGAAATTGCCTATGATGAAAATGTGATATAAATTATTAGACTACCATAATTGTTCACATCTGAATTGTTGAGTATGTTATGAAATCGATCGTTATCTCACATTGGGGCTTATTAAAAATCTCATTACTTTCTCTTACATTTATTTATTTTATTTAGTAGGATATTGCGTTGGCAGTACGGTTCTGGTTATTGACCCTTGTGAGATATTTTTACATACTTTGAACTATAGAAACGCAGCATCAAACGTGCTAAGATATCGCGTTAATTTCAGGTTCTGCAGTTTTGTCTCTTTTATCTATTTGTTTAGTGTCATTTGTTATAAACGTTTTTTATATTGTGTTTTTCGGTTAGTGGTTTTTGAGCTCTTATATCTATACCAGCGTCTTTAAAAGCTTGCTTAATAATGTAATTTTTTTCCTTTTGTCTTGTTGATAAATTCATTTTCAAGCATAGATGATGCTCACGGGTGCTCTTTCACTTTACGTTATTATGCACAAAAGCCCAAACAACAATTGCCTTGTTCGAAATATTTATGTTATGAAGTATGAAAAGCAAAAAGTAATGTGTTTAATGTACACACTGTTCTATATTGTCTTTCAAACGCTAATTGTTTATAAAATATCATGTTTTAGTTTCTGTGTTTGGGTCTTAAAAGTGTTACACTTCTTTAAAAGTTTTACAGAAGCTAAAAAAACAAAAAGCAAGTGTATAAAGTACAACTGATTAAATAAATGACTCATAATAATGTCAAGTACAAACTTCCATATTTTTGTTTCTTGTTGATGGTATATATAGTCATTGTTTCATCTGTAAAAAAAGAGTTTAAAATAGATCGATAGGCACTCAAACACGACTGACCATATTCCAGCTCAACACCTGAATGTATGCTGTAGTTAATCAACGATTTTGTCTGTAAATTGAATAATTTAAACATGATATTTTGTTAGTCTTCGAAATACATTTATGAAAAGATTTAGGGAAAATGGATGGAGAAAAGATTGGGAAATTCTTTTCACAAACAAGGAACTTATAAAAACTGATACGTGAAAACTATCAACTGAACTTAAAAACACAACTACCAATATTATGTACAAAATGAGAAATCTATGAAATAGAGGGAGAATGGAATGTTACGGGTTGTGTTAAAAAAAGTGACATTGAACACAAACAAAAACATTAAAATATCCATGATCTGATTACCACGAAACTCGTTACAAGTGAATTATAAGAGGTATTTCAGGCTAAATTGTCGGCAGGCTTTTATTAGTGAATACTCCTCAAGAACCCCATTGTTCTCGAGTGACAACTCAAACATCATTTCATCAAAGTACTTGGACTCAATAGTGGCTTTTATTAAATGGTTCTATTGCATTGCCGTGAACCGTTTACGAAAGACCAATTAGCTTGGTTGCACACGATATATGTAATTAATAAAAAACTTGCTTGTACAAAAATAGAATCGTTTTCAAATACACAGTTTTACAGTTTTTAACACTATATTACGTTATATTATAGCATTTATTTGAACTAATTTAGTTGTGACACTTTGTTGTGTGTGTGTGTGTGTGTGTGTGTATGTGTGTGTGTGTGTGTGTGTGGTGTTTTTTTTTGTTTTTTTTTTTTTTTTAACTACTCCATAAGATTTTGCACGATAAAATTATTATTTAAAACTGCAACAAACGATTCATTCCATATTTGTTTACAGAAACTAGTAACTTGAAACAAATGATCACAGATCTTAACATTCTCTTGCCAAATACGCACTTTCAAATAAAAAAATCCTTTCAAACTTTCGTACTTTCTTACGTATTTTACGCATCCGATTGTGTAGGTTTGCATTTGGACGTGCTATGAGAAGGTTGGACTTTAGGTGCGTCCATGTAGCTTAAAGGCCGGTACACACTAGGCGACAAGTCGCAGCGACTTGTCCTCACGACATGTCGCCTCAGTGTGCATTGGTTCAATATTTGTCGCCAATACATCTGATTTTGTCGCTGCGACAATTTCCGCCAAAAATACCTAGTACACACGGGGGGAAATTGTCGCTACGACCTATCGTGGGGACAAGTCGCTGCGACTTGTTGGAGTGCCAACGCTAAAAGTGTGCAACAAATACCACTAAATAATGCTATTTTATTTTTATTCTTTTAAGTTTTTGTATAGTGCTATTTCGTACTAAAAAGTAAAGACTATTTCACACATTTAGTATTTGTACTCTATAGATGAAGAACACACTTATAACCAATTTATTTGGAACTGCTCGAGATTGTAATGTTGTGTACCAAGAATACGCATCGGATACGTATCAAGGAAAATGCATTAAGTTGCGATATTTAACGTACGTTTTACGCCATACATCACGTATGTACGATACGTATTTTATTACATACACCAATGTCAACGGAGTACTCATGCGCTAAATGATAATACTTGAAAATAACAAAAGCTACCGTTATTTACTAGTATGAGCTGGCCAACATTTTGAACAATTCTACCATATGTGAAGACCACCCAATAAAGGAACTGTTCTTATTCAGACTATTATTACATAACGTCTAGTATATGATGATAAAGCATGTAGAGCACGTTTTAGTGTGCACTTAACAGCGTTATGATATTGGTGCCTTACTAGTTCTAAGGGGCCTTTTCAAGTAAGTGTCAGTTGTTCATTTTAGTCGTCCGGCCCACTTATCATTAAACCGTTCCATTTCGTTAGGCTCGGCTCATATCATTACTGTCATAATCGTGGAACATCGCAAGAAAATGAACATATTCGTTGTTACATGTGTAAGGCGACTATGACTTTGACAACTTTGTCCATGAGTACATACGACTATGTCAAGGACGCAATCTACTACAACGACGCTGAGTGAAGCGTGCGCTAAATCATAAACGTCAGTATTCCGTATGTATCATTATAACAAGTTATTTCATGAATAAAGTTAAACAACTTGTACGACAACTAAGGTAGATACAATCAAACTTACACAGAACAGCATGATACTTTTCATTTTGTACAAAGACCTAGAATATGGACGGTTGAACATGAATATGGTTCATATTGGACTAAAAAAATAGCCTGAGGATAAAAACATAAACACACCTTGGCCATCTAAAGGTGGTGATGTACTTCTATTTGTATTAATTACCATTTATTTATTGCAAGTGTAGGGGACAGATGAAAAGTGATATGATAATTTGGGAAATGAGTGGTAACTATACTTACAGAAAGTCCCTGATACTTCTCGTCGACATCGATACGGTGTCTGGGTTTGTCTGATAAAAATACTCTAAAAATGTTTTTTTATTTCTCATTAGTTAGTTTGTTGCGTAAGTTTAGTAATTCTGTCCTAGATGATTGATGAATTTATTCTGTTTTTGTATGTCAATAAACTTTTGAACGGGTATATATACTCTTGACCTTTTTTTTCTAAAATTGTATTTCTCTTGAATTGCAAAAACTAATTTTATTTATCAAATTATTTCATTTCTATTTATTGTAACGTTTCGTTGGCTTTTGAGCAAGTACAAACTACTTTTGAAATGTTGTTCATCTTTGAAAAAAAGAAAGGAAAGAAGAAGAAAGTACGACATGATTGCTTCAAAAAGTTCAAATAATTCATAACAAGTCTGGTTTGTCTGTATTTACTTTTCATGGCCATTTGCCTCGGTTTCAACAATTCAATTGCTAATGGAAGTGAATTCAATCTATGATAAAACGGTGTAAATAGATACTCCACCCCTCTCCCCTTGGTACTTTGGCTGTTGTAGGCCTTTTAGCACTGCAGCAGGCACGTTGCATGGTTACTGTGCAATCATGAATCACGAATATTCTATCAAACTATTTAACAAATTATAAACCAGTTTGCTCTACATAGAAGTCGTGAGAATAAATAAATGGATGGATAGATGGATGGATGGATGGATGGATGGATGGATGAGTGTTGCCATGAAATAACAAACAACAGTCACTTTCATTGTGAAAGTGCAGTCCTGGCTATTACCCGACACCAAATCTAGAAAACAAAAGCCAGCTTTCAAAACGAGACATTACCAAGCTTGTACAAAGATTGACAAAAATAATTTGACACCAGAACACAATGCAACAGCAAGAAAGACCTCTAAGTCTTGAATATTATGACTTCAGTAAAAACAACGAGAAACAGACAAACCATGTCCCTTAAGGAATACATTGTATCTTTATGTACTGAATAAAGTGATCAACAACACGATTGCACAACTGAGTATAAAACGGTTTGGCGTTGGTGCCCTTTTTTATTTTCTTAACCAACAATTGTAAAAATTTAGTTACGTAATTTTTGTTAAGATATATATTTTTTACGTAAAAATACTGTCTAAATACCCTGGAAATTCAAATGGTGTATAGCTGTTTTGCATGCAGTTTCACTCACAAAAAAAACCGGCATCACTTGACTTTGTTGAAATATACTTATGCTGCTATTTGTTTGGACTGGTAAAACGAACAGAGATCTTGAAGTATTATACAAATATCATAGCTGTTATAAATGAATTTGCAGTTGTTTTGTTGTAGTTGGCTCTCAATAAAAGCATCATCACTCTTATATTGCGTCTTGACTTAAGGAAATCAAGCCAACAACAAAACATGGTCTCAAAAAAACGCATTTAGGAGGTAAAAGGAAGTGGGATAAAATGTCAGAATTATCGATAGGTGGATCGTCAATAATGACTAGAGAATATTAACGGTGTACTCAAGATGGCTTATGCTGGGCAATATCAAAACTAATCTAATTTCCAAAAGCTTTTTGAAAAGTGAAAAAAACTTTGTTCAAGTTCCATAAGGATTTATCTTTTAATAAGCGGATATCACATGTGATTAATGGCACACTTTTATGGAGTATACATCGACTAACTTGATTACGAGTGCATCTGATATTGATGCTACAAAGTACGGATATTCTAAACAATAATATTCTACTCAAATTACGCACAAATTGAATTGAATTATTTTTGATGATTTTGTCGGAAAACTCGAATAACTAGCGATCTTATCAAAAGTAAAAACTGCCGACCATTCATCATGTTTGTCAGCCGAAAAAGTGGTCGGCTAAAACACACCACTTGAACTAATGAAAACATGCTAACATATATGACCAAAACTCGTGGATTAAAACTCGATACAGAATTTAATTTACTAGCGAATGTTTGCATGGGTGTGCCTCTAGTGCCTTTTGAGAAGTATATTGACTCGTTTTCTCGTATTTCACACGGGTAACCGCTAAGACTTCATATCAATAGAACTGCATTCAATGTATCTGCATACATTTGAAGAACCGCAAAATAGTCCATCAATCTTTCTCAACATCACAAATAACGGTTACTTGACTTAATGTCCCACTTGACATACTATTTAATACTGGAAATATAAGTACTAGAAAGTGAAGTTGTTTGTCGCTTTGTTGGAAAGCGCTCGTAGGCTGTTGTTCTAGACTTGACGTGATTTATTGTTATTGAAAAGCGCGCGCCTTGTTACTTCCCGCCCTGATCAGCTATCGCTTGATGTATTTAGCACTAATCCATGCAATTATTAGTATTTGAAAGAGTTTTTAAGAGAATGTCACAGTTTTAACTGTTGTTACTTTTAATTCATTCTTTTTTGTTTATTATTTACTGATTTTCTTGTTTATGCATTCATTCAGTCTTTCAAAAATTTCTTTATTATTTTCATATCTATTCCGTATTGCGAAAGTAAAATTCTACATCATTAATCACGACTTTTCATTCGCTCATTCATTTACATTGATTTGCATTCAGTTTTTCCCTTTTGAAGTCGTAGACCTTTTGCAACAATTGAACATGTTTCCCTCTTTCTTTTGGCTTTTTTCCTCGTTGTTTAAATATACAGCACTACAGAACAGAATCTTTCAAATTAGGAGGATTTACTCATTTATTTGTTTATTTTCATACTCAAATTTCCTCCGATTCTAGATAACCTTTCAGGCTCAATTTCTTCCGATACCAAAAACATGTTATGATTACCGTCGTCAAATACTCGGTGCTATTTTCCATATAAGTAACTATTTGAAATCACATCTTTTAATACAAAGAATAGGCACTTCATGGCTCACTCCAAGTCGCTTCCGTTGATTTTCAAATATCAAGAATTGTCTTGAAGAGCAACTGTTATAATGGTCATAATATAAATACAAAAGTCATTGAAAGGTAGTGTATTATAGTGGGTTTGCCAATCAAAATGCGAATTGAATTTGCGAAGACAAATTGATTTAGTCGTTTACGAAAGCAAGTCGTCGAATTGAGAGCATTATACTTGAGTATTGTTACTATGTATGTCTAAGAAGCATTAAGAGGTTTGGTAACAAATTATCGAACACTATTAATCGTTGTCCAAAGTGTTTTCTTTTTGATTCGCCGCGTGTTTCTTTGAGGTTTTAACCTGCACTCTTGGAAAATATATGAAGGTCAAAATGCCTTTTTTGCACTTTCACATTTGAAAAGACGTTTTGCTGTTAGAAAATTAAAAATCATGACCATTTTTTGGAAACATTGTCAGATTTTCAAAAAACAGTAAAAAAGACTTTAATTTCTCGTAATAGCTAGAATTGAAGAGAGCCCCTCTGTATCCTGAAGTAAAATGAGAAAAGACAACGGAGAGGAAAATATGAAGTGCAATGACGGGCTAGGATCGTCTATAAATGTCAACTATAAAACGGTTTAGTAAAACAACAAATATTTTTTTGTAATTGTTAACCGGATTGAGGAAGTTCTAAGGCAATAAAAACAAAGATATTAATATGGATTTTATTCATGTTCGTCTATCCCCCAACTAATCATAAAGTAAACACATATATAGAAAGGAAAAGAGAATGCTCTTTTGACAGATTAACCAACATTCGTATCCTGCAATTTTAAAAATTACCCTACAAGGAATATCCAAGCAATAAAAATATGTATGTCGAAGAAGCATTTGAAGATTTTTAATTGCTAAACAATGCTTTGAGCTTCCGTCTATTCCAAGGTAAAGAGTCATAAATGGATCGTAGCAATACTAAATGTAAAATACGAAATGAAATATACAAATCTGTCTTTTTTTAGAAAATGAGGACTTTCTCAGCAATGAACATTTCGATGTTCATCACCATTTTCAGTTATCACTGTGTTTTTCCCCAAACTGATCAAGCAAATGACCGACTCAGATAAATGAATCTCAGTTATTGATATACAAAAGCGTGCAGATTATTTTAGAGTGAATCGTCAGCATACTCTGTAGTTCTCAGAAAGGATTAAACTATCGATGTTTTAGTGTGATATTAGTGCGTTTTATATTTGTGCAAAAATTACATAGTACTTGTGACAAAGACAATCGACATTGTTGTTTTCCCAGCAGGTGACTAATCACCACGTATAAGGCGGGATGAAACCAACGCAATACTACTTCGAAAACCTGTCCATATGTTAAGGATTTTTTAGTTTGTTTAGTAGCAGGTATTAGAAAAAAAAACAACGTTCAGACCACAGGCGACTTGTGAACAATGGTTTAGTAAAAGTTCATTGATTGATTTAGATAACGAACATGGCCTTGCATATAGTATTTTCGTTCCTGTTCAGACCTTACAGGATATTTGTTTCACAAGTTATAAAACGATCCGCCCATAAATGTTTTTTTTTTATTCTCTCTGTTTTATAAAGCAAATCTTTTGTTGTGTTTTATCTGTTTGATTTCCATTCATTTCGTTTTATTCCATTTTTTTATATTATTGTGCATTTTTTATATTACAGTTGTTCATTTGATTTCCCCCTTTTTATCAAAAACCTTTATTTAAAGAGAAAACACGATCCTCGATTGTAGAGGATAATTATTGAAACTTGATTTTCAAAGTTGTTCAGTCACCGGTTATTAACAGGTTATTTTAATAAATCCACCAGGAAATTTGATATTAACACATGCTTTTAATATGTAGCAGAAAAATCACAATTCTGGGTTGGAAATGAATAATCATTTTTTTATCAAAAATAATCATGTGAGTTGTTCTGCTTTTATTGTTTGGTTATATACATGCATGACAGACCTTGACAACATAGTTAGTTAACAGCGAGCAGTTACCCAATTCTTTATGAAAACTTTCATATTAGAATAGTTTCTTTTATGTGGGCTAGACGATTTGGAACATTGTTCCAATTAATGAATTCATTTGCACCATTATCGCGTATCCATTGAAATATGTGGACTCGCCATTTCTTTTGAACAATTATGACTATATTTCAGGAGAGAAGTCATCCCCTTTCGGGTTCGTGCTATTTATATTAAACATTTCTCAAGTACAACTAGTTAAGAATGCTCTAAGGAAAAGATTTGTACAGAGTTAATGTTTTATGTATTTTGTTAATATGTTTAAATGTTGGCACGTTTTAGTAAACTAAATGGTTACCACAAAAATGTTACTAAAAATTATCGACAGTTAATGACAATCCGACAAGAAGAAACCAACATTTACTTAACACTAAATTCATTAAAAAGGTACTTTACATTATAAAAAGAGACGCATTTTTTTGGTAATTACTCTTTTTTATATGTCTGCATAGGAAAGATGTATCAGAACAAGTTCTCACGATCTGAAAGTTGATTTACAATTTATCATGTAAACAGAAAATCACAATTCTTATCAGGGAAATCTTCAAAATTCTGATTCTAAAAACTTCGTTTCGATGATTGTTTTTTTTTAATAGCACAGTAAACATTTCTGTTCTGGAAAAATGGATCAAATATTCTTTTAAATTATTTTTCCTTCTTTTTGTAAAGTTTGGCAATAAAATTCTTCCTTAATTATTGCAAAAAGCCACAAAAAAGCAAAATATTTTATAATCACAATATGCGTTATTAAAGAAAATCAACTTTTTTAATGTTTGATTATTAATTAACGTTTTCAATAAAAAGTTTTAAGTTTTTCAACTTATAACTCTTAAAAAGGCAGTTAATGTTACTTTTTGATGAATGTTAGCCTTGCTTAATCGAGCAATGTATTTTATTATTGACTCACTGAACCTTTCAGTTGAAAACATTCTTGCTGATCAGGTCCTCGAATGCTATAAACTAAGTGAGAAAAATTGATCGAGTGTTCGATTGCGTTCTATAAGAAACATTGGTCAGTCAAAATATTTTTAGTGACAGAATATTGCCCCAGAAAAGGAATTGTTTTTAATGATCGAGAGTTCGAAAAATATTTGGTAATTAAACGAGCCATGATGAAATTTACAGCAAAAAAAATTTTGACGATCAAACATTCCATTTATCAAAAGAAAACGCACTGTAAGGACTCGCTTGAAAACCTTCTTTTTGGCGATCAAGCGTTCTATTGCCGTTATAACAACTAACTGTTTCCAAAGCCTTTTCTTGGCGATTATGTTTGCTATTAAAGCTGTATTCGATGATCAAATATTCGATTGCCTTAATGAGTACTAAAGGAGTAAATTTTTACTATGCGATCAAAAGTGCTTTTCAAATCTTCTAATACCGTAAAAGAACTGTAGTGAATCGTACTATTGATCAAGTATTCTAAAGCCTGGAATACAATTAATATAGTAATCAACTCTTCCTAAGCCCTCATAAGAAGTACACTAAATTGGAAATGTCTATGATCATGTGTTCTAAAGATCTTAAATAGAATAACTGCTAAAGTGCAGCTACGATCAAATCTTCTATTCTAATTTCTATGAGATTCTATGTAACGTACGATTGTGTCTTCATGGAACTTGTTTCGATCCAACACTGACTATTCACAATCGCATTTTCCCAACCTGCACTGTCAAGTTGTTGACCGCCTGGGAGAACTAATGTGCTATTTTTGTTTGCTTTTAGTGGCATGTATATCGATATGATATTTTGCGGTTAGGTTAAAAGTATCAAGATTGTCGAGAGCAATAGTATATTAACGACCACCAAACTGTTTATACCACCCAGTCAAAACATGTTTGCCATCAAGGCAAATGTGATTGCGATATAAAATTGCAATGCACCGTTTATTGACAGTTGGTTAGCTCCTCAGTTTGACTTTTTTTTTTTTTTTTTTCCACAAGGGATAAAACGTAGCTGCTAGATGGGAGAGACTGTTAACTGGGGCTACAAGGTCTTTATTTAAAAGAGTTTGTGCTCTTGATTTTTTTTATTTTGTACAGCATTTAAGAGCAAATCTTTATTGTTGAGCCTTGAGATGTAATAATTTTGATATAAAAAATTTAACTGAGATAAAAGTTACCGAGGTTTTTTTAACTGGTCAGTTTGAATGCTATGTGTTGTCTATAACGGGTCGTTTAAGATTGTAAGGAAGGAATTTGATTTAGTTTTGACTATGTTATATCAGTTTTCCCTAGAGAAATAATAAAGATGAACGTGAAGTTATTTCAAATACCACAGTGTTAGCAAAGATATTACCTGTTATTAAATAAGGGTGGAGGCTAGCTGTTTGTCTGAGATGTATTGGGTACTTGTGCAGGTGATGGTAGTGTTTCTCTAATGGGTCAATGTGATAATGGTTTAATAGTCAGTAGTTATCGGTTAGTCTAGTGCCATCGTTGAGTCTTTTAATAAGATCTGCAATCCTTACTAACGAACGTTTAAATGAACATGTACCAATCAACGATACATTAAGCCATCCATTTGTGTTTTATAGCAAACCATTCACAGCGTGCAAAACCGTTTATTTGATGGGAGGGACTTTGATAATCGTTGACACCTTCGCCTAAAACGTTCTCAATGTAACAAAAAAAAAACAATCTGCATTCATTTAAACGATGTTTGATTGTGCTCAGAAAACCTCAAATCATGTAATGCTCGATTCTCGATAATTTTTTTTCCTTCATGGAATAGTGTGTGGTTTTTGCACGACCAATTTTTCGTAGACAATAATTATTTGAATGACGATCATAAAGAGTATTGAAAAGCGACCGTTGGGAGATTTGAGATAGTTCTAAGAACTCTAAGAGCTAGTAAGTGTCTTGACGGAAAGAATTAAAGTCATTTGAACGCTAAGAGTTTCTCGATTGCGATTCTACAAGTTTGATTATGACCATGCCTTAATCAAACGGTATAGAGGCAGTCTTTTCAAGTCTTAATTGAATTTGATTTGTTCCTGTGTATTGTATTAGCACCTCTGTAAAGCTGGTTTATGGGACTTACTTAATGAGAACAACACACACTAAAAAACACACCAAAATTATACTATAAACTGTTTATATTTAGATGACATCGGCGTTCCTTACAACCCAAATAAGTGGTCAATGAGTCGCTAAAAACGGGCGAATATTGAACACTAGGCACTTTGATCAAGTTCAAATTCTTTAATAAAACGATTCTGCATCAATCTATAGTCTCATTTTCAACCCCATGCACAGTCATAATAATAATAGTAATAGTAATAATAATAGCCCATTCACAGAACTAAGATTTCACAATGATAAAATTGCATTTCTAAATGGTATGGATACATTTGGTTTCTTATGCGCATTGGTCTAATAGTATCGTTGGCTCTTCTGAACACGCACCGATCTCTGCTACAGTTCAGTTGATTTTACACAAAGCGCATCGGTTTAGTAGATTTTTAACTTGAATGATTTGATTCTTTAGAAAAAGAGTCATGTTCATATAAGCATAAGTTGTTATTCAGTACAACGAAGCAAAATGTAATCAATTTTAACATTAAAAGAATAGGTGTTAATATCATGTGTAAACATATCGAATGTATATACACTAGAGATTATCGCGCGTTCAAGATTCTATTATTTACAGTTTTGTCTTTTGTACTCTGTGATTTCACTGAGCAAATAAACAACAAATAAAATTCTCGTCTTTATGTACAATAGCTATTTGAATTGTATTTACATTGAAAAACTAGCAATGTCACCTTTGAGGAGTTGAGATAGTTGTAATAACAATAACGTGTGTTGAATTGGACCACTTCGAAGCGGACAGTATTTGCTTGTGTGAAGTCTAGTGTACACTACCAGCCAAGATCTTCGATGGAGGGTTAACCTTCATGTTTACAGCCACTAGCGCTTGAATTACATCTGATAAGCTTTCTTTTCACTAGTGAAAAGTTTGACTTTCAATTGCAAAGTACAAATTTTTGTACCGTTGTGAGTCTTGAGTGTCAACTTGACAAATCGTCTGCAATTTCTAAGTACTTTTGCACCATGAGAACCTTGTCTATCGCCTTGAAATGTTTTCAGTGAATGCATACTTTTGCGATGATGAGCGCCTAGGCTTTCACCTTGATTAATGTACAAGTGCTTTTGCAAAAAGTTATTGTAGCTAGATCTGAGTGACTCGCTACACCAACGAACTCATGGATGGCCGTAAAGGATGTGCGAATAGATGAGGAAATGCAGGCGAATACTGTAAACTAGAGTAGGGATGATGATAGAAAGGGTAAGTTGGATGTTCTGAGCGACTTTGTTCATGATATAAGATAGGTACTCGTACCATTCGATGTTGACTCGCCTGCGCTAACGTAGCTGCTTCCATCTCAGCTGCAATTTGTCGTTTCCACTTGTTTCGTCTATTTTGGAACCAAATCTTGACCTGTGTTTCTGTTAAGTGTAGCTGCGCTGCTAGGCCAGCGCGCTCAGAAGAAGATAGATAGCGCTTCATATCAAACGTTGATTCGAGTTGGTAGACTTGACTTCGCGAAAAAACTGTCCTTGTTTTCTTTTTTCTTTGTTTTTTATTGGCGTCTTTTCTATCGTCACTGAGTTGTATTTCTTTGTCTGAATGTCCTAAGATGCAAATACTCTATGTTAGAATTGAACAAAAAAACCCTGTTTTATGACAAGTGAGTTATGAGATTTGGTGTTGTTGAAAAAAGTTTTCCGAAGCGCGAGCTTCAGCGTTATTTAGACGCGCAAGAAAACTCACAGACCAATACACGGTGCGGCCATCGTTAAGCAAGAAGGTAAAGCTACGAAATGCTTAAATCGTTACGACCAAATTCGGTAAATCAATTTAGCAATAAAAGCTTCAATATTACTATAGATTTTTCAGAACGTTATGTGCCCAGATATGAGTGTAGTGTTATTTGTAGGGAAAAAATAAACTACTACTCTCCTTAGTTGAACAAGTTTGGCAAATGTACAAAAACATTGAAATACTTACGCTCAAAATCTGCGAGGGATTTATCATGATCTGTAGATTCTGTTTCCCAATCGTAGGTTAGTTCTTCTCGAGGAGATGCTTTACTATCTGTTGTGTAGGTATTTTGTTCACCGTTGTCATCGACCTCAATGATATCGTTATCTTGCTCATTTTCACTTTTCGTAGCATCTTTGTCCTTGGTGTCTTTAGTAATATTTGTGCCAAGTATGTTGGATATCGAGAAGGAGTTCAAGCGTGGTTTCTCGTTCATTCTGCTGAGTATACCTATCGTCTTGTTTTAATGAGTTTGGTAATATTCTCGAGCTATTTCACGACTAGACTAAGAAAAGGCAAACAAAGGCGCTTGTGCTAGCCTCAATGCGCTCACGGCATAAGTGTCGACGTTTTAAGCCGATGATAATGATCACGAATAAAAATGTCAAACTTGTTAAACGGTTGACATCTAAGAAAGCTATGTTGATTGGTTCATCGTTGGATGTAATGGAACCGTGAGAAAGCCAAAATGCACTTCTCCGCCTCCATCTTTAGAAAGTACCGGGTCAAACCGATAAAGCCCCACGGTGATTGGCTAACACATCCTATCAATTAGCCCGAGACACGTTGTCATACTAATGTGTTCGTGTTTAGAGGTTTGCAATTGGTTAAGCCGTATACATTTCAGCAATTACTTGCTTAATGTTGCATTACCATCAACTGTAGCATGACAGTTAAAACTAAGAATTATCAACTAGACTGGTACGGTGAACTGATTGTTGTTCAACTATCTTTTAATGGTTTATCAAAAGCTTTACACCTTTTTGACGAGTTTACTCACGCCCCTTCCATAAGGCTTGATAAAAAAACGTTAAAATGTATGGTTATCTTATGCTTATCGATTTAACACAGATCCTGTTTGCAATATAAAACTGCTTTTATCATCAACCTTGGACATGTTCAAAATCAATGAATCGATTTGCGGTCGGTATACAACTTGCGTCGTGAAAAAACCGAGAGACTGATTTCCATGACAAGCGATTGATTGACATGTTGTGTTCAGATAAGTTAGTCAAACGCACCACAACCACAGTAAAAGATCTTATATAGATAGATCTGCTTCTTCACTCGATGCACGAAACCAAGTCGCACGAAAAGAGTACTAATTTATGTACAGCTAGCGAGTTGTACCAAGAGTTTGCGCGCTTTTTTCATGTAGTTGTAATGATTTGTTCGTCAATCTGCGATGATGGCAAGTTGATTGGCTCTTGTGAACACAGATGTGATGTTAATGACATGCTAATGAGGCAAGCCATACATGAATACATTGAGCCTGTTGGTTGGAGAGGTTTTAAGTCATTAACTGTGACAGTCAAGAGTTGGCCTAAGTGATAAATGACCAATTGAAGTAGTCGAGCTAACAAGAATATATCACCTCGCTTGATTTCATCAATAACCTCTCATTACCTTATTTACACCATCGGCCTGACTCTAGTCCTAATGATTATCCTGTAGTCTTTACAATGAAATACATCTATGTCACATGTAGTTGTGAACAAGTCCATATTCAATAGATGGGTTTTGTTTAATAAGGTGACGGTCTTTTATTCACAGTTAACGCTATTGTTATTTTGTTTGTTTATAAAATTCTCAATAAAAATTTGAGTGGCCTCAAAGAGCGCCAGAATGTATTGACAATAAAGCTCTTTATTTGGTATTGTAATAAGTAAAAACCTTATTGAGAAAGCGTTACGCAAGGTTATTATTGTCGCTTACAGACAATATAGAATTTTATTGTTGGATAAAGACTATAAAAGTCGTTTTATGTTTATTGATGATCTTCTTAAAGAGTCGGTACTATACTTCACATCAACTTACTTTTAAAACGTTTGTACCAAATCAATCTTTATGTTTAAAGAAAGATTTAAAAGTCGGTAATTTTCAAACGATCTCTTTAAAGTTTATCGATAAACGTTGTTGTTCAGTCGTTATGCCAATAGTCCAAAATTCGATAAGATTTGCGTTGATCGTCAAATGTCACCCATCAAAACCTGATCAGGTCTTACAAATCAGTAGAAAATTATCGTATACATCGGTCTAACGTAAAGTATAACTCAAAGGACATAGAACCGCAAAAACTTCATTGCAGATTATCAAAATAATCGACAGAGTCTATATGTTGAAATTATAATAAGGCATATTCTTGTAAAGCTTTTAAAACTGGCATTGGACGCAATCGCAAGAAGAGTTTTATTTAAACATAAATACTTTACTGCAGATTCATGGAACAATCAATCGAGTTTTAGTTGTAATTCTGGTAATAGGCTGTTTGAAATAGCGCATTAGAATAGTGCATGTGCCCATGGGTCGCTGGCAGTATCTACGCAGCAACAAACTGGCGTTTAGTTCAGTAAGAAGTATCCTCAACTCATTTTTGAGGCTGCTATTATAGTCACATTGTCGAACGGTGCGCACATCTTGTATTTATTCCCATTTAAAAAAGAAAATACTGAAACTTTACTAATCACTAATAAATCCTTACCTAGTGCTACATTTTGTACGTGGTATGAATATCAGGAAAATGCGCAGTCAGATTTATAGAGTTTTTGTAGAGAAAACTTCATTTCTAAACGCATGGCTTCATAAAACGACGGTTTGCAAATGAGGTTTTGTGTTATAAATCGCGCACATTATGATTGCAATAAACATTACTGGTACAACGACTCGTTTTTGGTTAGGTTGTACAACAAACGGAATTATTCTACTCGCATCAATCATGGATTTAGGGAAGAGTAAGAAAGAAAACCATGAAGGCAATACCGTAGATCGATAGGAATATGGGTAAATCTGCGCAATAATTGCCAAACAAGGGCGAGGAATGCATAATGTCGATCAAAACAATGGTCATCAGTAAAGTTTGGTATCAATGGCGTCGTGTGATATACATCCAAGTACAGGTTCTTTAGATCAACATGCATATACTATCATTGCTATAGATCGAACAAAAGCTAACGGTCTCGAGATCTTCTATGAATACAGATAATTCTTGGTTGAACAAAGCTGTATTTTGTGTTTCCTCGGAGCGAGGATAAACTTCAAGTCACAGTCCTCAAAAAGATATATAAGGTAAGGGTCTATCTTGCACGTTGCAGATAATTGTGATGTAGAAATTCATCAAAGTGGTTCTTAGCAGAATACGGACTGTCCAGCTAGTCCTTTTAAGCACGCATCGTCTTGCTTTCTTTTGACTAAAATTTTGGAATCATTTCCAAAAAATCCCCCTAAATTAAAATCAATTCATTTCAAATATGTAACAAAAGTAGATTGAGCGGCTACTTTGATGAGAATCCGACCATTTGTTTATAAAGAGGCTATATTTCTTTTTTTTTAATATTTCTAGTCATAGCTCTCTTTACAAACGATCGGCTTTATAGCTCGAGTCAATGTTCGAATCGATCATGATAAGTGCTTCGAGAAGACATGATCTAAAATAGCGCTGTTATTAGTTTTTCCTATTGGTTTTGGATCTACTTTAAACCAATTAAAACTTAAAGTAATAAAGAGATTCTCGGCCGTTTAGAAAGTATTGATCATCAATTTTAAATCCTCGTGACAAGCTTTAGTATTGCCGACCAATAGATCGTTAAGCTTCGTTAAAGGGCCAAGTTGAGCCCAACATTTATCAATTTAATCGATGTATTTACTTTGAAGCACACACTGTCGATCATGTCGGTCAATCCCCAATCAACAGAAATCCCTCCTACTACACTTGAATACAACACGATGTTTACCGAACCTATTTCATGAAATAGTTAATTGTATTAAGAAACATATAGCCCGAAGTTAAATGTTGTTACTTTGTCAAATCATGGTTCGTTTAAGGTTCTTCCTGTTGTAAAGCAGATTAGTTGTTCTATATGGTGCTAATGGTAGCAGACATGTTAGGTCTCTTATCAGAAGCTATGATTTTGATTACCATTGGCCATCATTAGACCAAGAGGTTCGGCGCCATTCATACTCACGACCACAATCATTTTACCATGACATCAAGCACTTATCGTCGAATACTTGAGCGCTTTCCACTGAGATAAACGAGCCAGAATGCGGCTAAAACTCCTCCCATGCAATTTACTTGTAAAAATACTATCATTGTTTATTTCTACAGTTGCTCAAGGCTTATTGGTGCACGAGTGATTCCAAGATGGAAGCCTTCAACATGCACTTGAATAAGATTTCAAGGATCGTCCTACCAATAAAAACACTACATTGTCTTGTGAAAGACTATATCCAATTTAATCACTGCACATCCAAAGAGTACTTTGCTCTTTTAAATTAGTTTTATAACCGTGAAAAATAAGCAGAATAAATTTTTATATTCATTGATTTGAAGTCTGATTCGATATAGAAATAAAATTCACGAACATGTCGAAAAGTTGTAAATTTGTTAAGATGTAGGGTAACTGAATATAATGATTATTGCGTTTAGATTAAGCAAATAAAACACAGCTGGGATCGCATACAGTTGTAAAGAATGAAGTGAAATGGGTTGAATTTTAGTGTTATTGTGACTACGTACGATTCGATCTCAAACTGACAGACTATACACATTTTTACTGGATAACGTATAGAAAAACGATAAGTTAAATTCCAAAATCAAAAATTTGTCAGAGAATGAGAATGAGATGCAAAACTACAAAAGTTCTTTGATGGAAATTACTATTGCAGAATAACTTCTGAGGGTTTGCAAGCACTGTTAATTTTTTTTGGCGTTGACACAATAGTTGATTTTTTTTTTGTATGTACACGCGCTAAAAAGTTCAAATTTATTTTGTACAATACAAACTTAAATAGAATTGCAAACAATAAAAAAAATTGTCTAGAGTATAAAGAACCAATCAAAAATAAATGTTATTATAATGCTAAATCAAGGAAAATGATTTTTTTTAAACGATAGAAAGAAAGCGTTCTTTGAAGAATATGGTTTATTTCTAGGTAACTGAGACAATTGGTTTTTCCTGCTAACGATCAATTGAATCAAACTATACATCAATTAAAATATTGGTCGTGTTTGGTCGTTCTCTCGCTGTCGTCTCGACTGTTTTCAGAAAAGTCTTTATTTTCAAGGTTTTAAGCGTTTTATTGATGGTGGTTGAAATTGTGTGAAGAGAAATGTGATTATTATTGAGTAGATATCTTCGTGACTCGTTCTAGTGATAACTACTTTTAGTCGATTGAAATTATCGCCTCAGGCATGTTTTGATATTAGTCTAAAAACCGATAGCAATTAATATTTCAGTGTTGAATCAGTACACCGTCTGTGACAGATCCAGAAGGCTGACCTAAAATGTTCGATCCTCTTTACACTAATTGTTAGGTTCAGACTAAGCGAGAAACACTTCCCGTAAGAAATACGGTTAACGATAAAAGAATTGATCGACGCAAAACTTTGAGGTTTTTAGTCGGAAGGGATATATGGGCAATTAATTCTCTTAAAGACAACTCATGATTGTATTGTGTAAACCCATTTAGATTACGATTCAAGTCGACACTTTAGCCGCACTCAAAATCACACGAAAACAAACATATGCTTTCGATTGAAAGCAATAAAACAGCGATCATGTATTCGAGAACGTACACGCTGTTTGTACTCTAAAGGTGAAAAATCGCAGAAAGAGTTCGATCTATTGTCAGTTGTTTGCTTTTCATTGTCTAAGTACCACCCCTTTGAAAGGGAGGTGATTAGTCACGTCCATAGTAAACTGTTAAGTCAACAATTCAACGGCTAATTGTTCGTTCTATTTACTTTATACTTATACAAATAAATAAGTTCTCCCTGGATGACCTCTCTCTAAATCGAAAAGAGTAATCGACATTCGAATAACAATCGATCGAAGTTTTGACAAATGGTCGATTAAAAGCATCTCTTTGGTTCGCCAGAAGCGTTTTTTTTTATTTTCACTCAATTAATATTTATGTTCAAATGGACGAATATCTATTGAAAGATGATTGAAATAGAACTAGTCATCAGAATTCCACGTGGAACTAAAATAGCTTCGATTCACGCGGTCTGTTTTCCAATGATTAAGTTAAGATCGTACAAGGTGTTAAAACAATTCGAACCGTGTAAAAATGTTCAGTTGTACCTGTGAAGTAGTTGTCATTTATTAGGGTGGTAAAACGTCTAATGCTATTTAGACATACACAACACCGTGTCGCTAGTCTTACTAAGATAAATGCCTCGCCATATAAAACGTCCATTCAGAGGCTAAAAGCCTTTTCTACAAAAGATCTATTTGGCTGAGTATGTAAACAAAGCACTCAGAGATTAAGTGAAGACAATAAAAGCAATGGTAACCTTTTAAGGTTTACTCTCACGAAATTGACAAATAAATCCTGTGATCCTACTATCGCAATTAACACTATGGACATATCAATGGGCAGTAACCTTACTGAAATTGCTCTAAGCTGGTAAAGAATTACTTTATTGTTTGTATTAATACCATCACATAAACTCACACCAGGGCATTTTTTCGCTGCCAGATATGGCGAAGTTATGTTGCGGTGGAACGGTTTATAACGTGCCATAACCACAGCGTCAGTAAGGGTTTAACGAGAGTATAAGCAACCAAACTGAAAGTTATGAGGGGATCTAATAGTGGCGGTGACTTGTAATCAATTAGTCTTGCACTGCCATAGCAAAGAAAAACCTTTAAGTTATTTCCATTGTTTGGCACTTGGTTTTTAAGCTTTACTATCTTACGCAACTAAGACCTCATTATTCCTTACATTAATCTCTACAACAAAGAACTGATATGAGCACCAAACAACTCCAATCAAAGAAAACGACTAAAGACATATGATACTCCTGGGAAACATTCGAGAACGCACAATCACCAGTCTACGAGAATCATCGTATTCGAGAAAAGATGATCGCAATCACTATAAAAGAGTATTTCAATGATTACAATCGGTAAAGCCTTCTAAAACTGAATCACAGTCATCAGTCTTTGAGACGGAAAAGATGATTATGATTACCAAAGAGTATTCTAACAATCACACCATCTATAAGTCTCTTCTTAAAAAGTCATGCCGTAAAAAAGCTAAAGGTTTTTATGTTGACAAGTGTTCATAAATAAAACCCTAAAATATTTATTGTTTAATGAAACAAAGTAAGAAAAGTGTCCACTTCAAGTGACCCAAAATTGAAAATAAAATAAAAACAAATTGAGGCGAAATCTCTATCCATACCAGGAGTACCACTTTTATTGTTTGTGAATAAATGAAGAGAAAACCGAAATTTACAGAATTGATTATTAATTGTATAAATTCAATTCTGAATTAATGTTGTTCAAATAAACCGCACAAATCCGAGATCTCTATAAAGAGAGCGAGAGTGACTGAAAATTGAAACTTCGATGTTAGACATTATAAGTAAATTGCTCGAACTCATCCCTCAACAGAAGCAATTTATTCTGCTGGATTGTTTAATTTTTGAAATGGGATTTTCTAAATTTATAAAATGGAAACGTTTAGGTTTAAAAACACGATATTGGACCGTATCAGTAAGATTTCGTAAATCTATTCATTTCAAAATGACGCTCATTTCAATGTTGAAAGAAATCTACACTTTTTATATAGCTTTGTGTATTATTTAAATTCTGAGTTGTCAACTTACTCATTCAAAAAAATGCAAAAAATCTTACGAACAAAACTGCAAATACGAGAACAAAATCTCACAAAAGGGAGAATTTGAGTTTTCATTGCTAGTAGACTTTTTCAAAATGTGATTTCCTTGTCCCAAAAGTTATGAAATGATATTATCTAGATTTGAATGTGTTTGCGCTATCATGACAGTGGTTTCGTACTGAAACGTTCAAGATCAGCCCTTCCCTTCATCAATACTGAACGTATAAAAAGACTCTTTGTAGTTGATTATTTTCATCTTCTACTGTCAAACAAAGTCCCCAAGAAGAATTCACTCGTTTAGCAATGACCGATATTGGTCGACCAAAGTAAATCATTTGAAATAGTTTTTATTTGTAAGCAATTTGGGTTTTAGTGCGTCCTTTAAGTGCAATCATTGAGATTTGGTGTCGGTTCTAGTTGTCCAAATGTGTTAAAGATAAAAAGTTTCACACGAATTCAGTGAGCGATAAGAACCAAATACTACAAATAACCTTTCTATAGAAAACCTTTTGATTGCTACACCAACGATGTGAGCGTAGGAGTGACAGAACCAAACTACAAACAATACTTGAATATGTGAATTCTTGATATATTCACCTTAACCCGCAAAGACTTTTGTATTATTGGTAGATCGCTTGTAAAACGGTCATTTTTTTATGTACAATGATTATCATCCAGCCCTAAAGGAGGGGAGGGAGAAAAGGACAGGAAGAGGGAGGAAGGAGGAGGAGGGAGGAGGAAGGGGGAGGGAGGGGAGGGGGAAGGGCGAGGAAGGAGGAGGAAGGAGGAATGGGAAGGAAAGGAAAGGAAGAAACAAGGAGGGCGGTTGAAACACGACGTCATATTCACGATACTTTAATAGTCGGTTCCATAGTATTATGGCTTTCTAACAATTGTAACACATTGATTAGTTTTTAATGAAGTATGAATTAAATATTTTCCGAATTTTCAACTTAAATTCATTACCTTCAGAAAAATATATTGTTTGTTTTTAAGACTTAACCATGAATAAGCATTGGTCCAGAGGCGTAGTTCAAACACACGAGGATTGCTTCGTTTTTGTGAAACAGTCATGAATTTTTTTCCGACAAAGTACGAGTTTCTCTGTTATAGTATGGAATTGACTTTTCCGAAGTGGCTCAGAAACCAGCTTGTTGATAAATGGGTTGTGTAGTTATTAGGGGTAAAAACCATTAAATTAAGAGATCAAGAGTTTACTACCAAGATGACTAGTGTTCTTGACAACAGCTCCAGGCATTATTGTGTGATCTTAAAAAAAGAACAGGCAGCCATGCCAATAAAACGAAACAAACTTTATTTTAGATGCGATAAAGCTATATTTACACCAACCATTAACTTGCTTTTTATCTTTTTTTTTTTTTTTTGATCAAACGAGAAAACGAGTGATCATTGTTAAACGCAAGATATACAATGTGTTTGACAAAAAGAGCAGGTTTACTTAAAAATCATCAAAACGAACAAAACAAAACAAAAGTTTACTTAGGATATGTTAAATCGATGCCAATATATTTGCGCAAACCATTAACTTATTTATTTATCAATTTTACAATCAAGATACGCAATTTGCTTGACAAAAGATCCAGGCGTAAATTGCTTAAAGATTTACTTAGGACATGTCAAAACTAAGCTAATATCTCCACCAACCATTAAGTTATCTATTTGTTGTATATTGATAATGATAATATCAAGCGATAGACACATTATCGTTAACAAATACTGACCACAAGTGAGTACAGACAAGCCTTAAACACGTGTGAAGAGTGTTTTTATAGTTCAGGTGGCACAAGCACGCAAGGCTACCATCATGCAGCCTAGCTTGTGAAGTACTTGACACTTACAACGTTTACACTATGCAAGAGAAATTCAAAAACAATTTTTAACGACAAAACAAAAGATCGCCCTCACATGCACTTGCTATATATAGGATGACCTTTGCATAAAATTAGAAAAAAAACTTCTATACACTTAACGGATTTTTTTCTTTGAAAACAAACTTCTTACAGGTTTGTAAAGGGTTAATTCAAGAAACGAAAAATTTTCATTAAAATTTAGGATTTGCGTTTCATAAAATACTATTTGTGATTGCTGTGAAACGTGAAAAAGATATTTTCAGTCCTTAATTGAAACGAGATCCGTTTTCCCTCTACCACCCTTTTCTTACCACAAAAACAGAAAGCGAAAGCCCTGCTTCCACACACTGCTAAACAATATTTTAACAACGAATTTACACCACGTAAAGGGAACGAAATCAAAAATCTGCAGCCACACTTTGCTAAATGTCTGCTGACAACACATGCCCTGATAACTTTGACAACAAATGAAAATCCAAATACGTGTTAATGGCCGGGGTATTTTTGATTTGACATACCCTCTAGATATTCATCGAGCTTTTTAAAGCCAATACACAATACACACGAGGGATCTTAATTCCGCAACACTCTTCCACAACGGGCTCTCGGAACAAAGCCTGTTTATAACAACAATTTCACGCGGGTTTTTCTCCTTCGTACTAAACTGGTTAAATACAAGGGAGCAAGCTCCAGAAGCAAATCTGTACTGGCTTTAATATGAGGGAGCGCTGAACATTGGAGCGTGTTTCGGCAGCGTGAAGCAGGATTAAGATCCTCGTAAGGACAAGATATTCTTCGGTCTGAAACAAGTTTAGACTTATTGTCAAACAAATGGACAATATTCCTATCAACTGTAGTAATTAAATAAATAAACATAATAACTGGATAGAGTAAATATTTGTACATCGATGTCAGTCAAGGTTTCAGAACCTCTAATCAGTTTTGGTGCTATCTTCACATCAATGTTAGAAAAGGTTGTCTAATGTTGGTAAGACGGACAACGGATATGATCAAATTGTCCCACTGCAAAAACGATAATGCACGGTGCCCGTGATAATGACGAATGAGCAAATCACTGACTGACATAATATCGGTGATAATGCACTATTACTAACTCAGTATAAGTACACAAGTCTGCAATTGAAAAAAAGTGGTGTTGTGAACCATAAACGAATATGCTAACTTCAACTTCCTACTAAAGCTAATGCTATTATATATATTACGTTTTAATTTGTTTTATCCTTCCTTTACTCCTCTAGAACCATATGATAATTATACATAAAATGCATTAATTTATGAACGGTAATGTAGCTAATATTCGTCGAAAAGGGCTTCACAAAATGCATTAATCTAGTTAAAAGTTAACATCACTTCTGGCGTACGGCAAAATTGCATGAAACGCTCACACAATTAAACGTAAGATGGTCATGTGGCAATAAATGACTGCATATATATATCATAACTAAAAACATCTAGTGAGTTTGGATAATGTACAGTTAGTATCGCCATTTTGTATTGAAGTGTTTTCATTGGTTCTGAAATTAGAACTTGTCTGGTTGTATTTACTTATGCAGTGATCAGTTCACAGACGACCGTCTTGATCTGGATTGAGACAGTGACGTCATGTATCAATGTTTGTTTATGCAATAAATATAAAATACTCAAAATAGCATCGACTCTACAGGATTATATAGTGTTTATTGTCATAACTAGTGTGGCATCATCAGCAGCGCTGTTATCATAGAGGATTATCAACACCACTATCATAACGACTATTATCATCATCATCCACCCGGTTCTCACCATCAACATCAGCAACGTCATCGTCATCATCATCACTATGTCTTTTATAATACAGCTCCATTTTGAGTATCAGTCTCGTGAATGTTTTGTCTTCTTAATTCTTTTTCTTTTAGCCCTTGAATTCAAATTGCCTATTTCAGATCACGTGATACTTTCTTGGAAATTGCTCTTTCAGGAAAATGTGTTATTCAAGAATATCTTCACATTAAAGAATCACATCAAATGGTCTGAAATTGATACGGAAAATAGACATTGGAAGCAAATAGTTTTATGAAAGTGTTTGTTTGCCCTTGTAAATAAAATTGCCTATTCTAGATCAGCCAGACTTTCTTAGATCAGTGTTCTTTTCGGAAAAATGTGTTGGAATATTTTCACATACAAGAATCGTATCACATCGCCTGCAATAAATAGGAAAGTAGACAATGAAGACAAAGAGTTTTTGAGATTTTGAAAGGGTTTGTTTCATGCAGATCCTTGACATGACTGATTCGTAATGAGAGTAAAGGGAAGGGAAGGGGAGGGGAGGGGCGGGGTGAAGTAAAGTGAAGATAGTCTGCACGTTTTCGTGCAGACATAGCAATGCTGTCCTTTAGACTCATCATCTAACCGACGCCTGTTATTTTCTAAATCTATAGATAAACCAATGCAAGCTTAATCACTTTATAAGAGACGGAAACTACAGATATATTAAAACCTCATAGACTGACTCTATTTTAAAGATAAATAGCACAGAATACAATGAGTTGAACTATGACCCACTTAATGCCAATGTGCTAGTTTATAACGTTGTGCTTGGAACGATGACGACTGAGAGGGAAGGAAATAAGCGATATATAAAAACTCGTAAGAATTGTAACTTTTTTGTAGAGCTACAATACAATACAATACGGTTTACAATGAAGTTTGACTAGAAGCCGCCATCGACTAATGGCATCATGTTGCTAACGTGGTACTTATAACGATGTCGAGAGGGAAGGAAATAGATGTGTTTAAAAAACAACTACTCCATGTTTGACTATTTACAATAGATTCAACTATCATCCACTTGATGTCATAGTGATGCTAACGTGATGAATCAGACGAGCATATTATTAAGACGGAAACTAGAGATCTGATCAAAACCCAAAGAGAACTCTATTCACAATAGATATGTACTTGATGTGATTTCCATTCATGTAGTAAAGAACCCTTGTGGTTATCTGTAGTTGTAAATGGACAGTAGTAATCCCCTAGTATCTAAGCCTGTTCATATGCATACAGTGGTGAGCCGTTATACATAATCGTGTCCGTAGGCAATTGGACCGTCTTTTATTTATTGATGGTTTTGGAATCCTTTTAATGTTAATGGGTGATCTCAGATTGGTATTGTGTACCTAAATATATTGGCTACTCTTTCTGATTCCTGACTTTCTGATTAGTGACTTATTTATTTACTTATTTTTCTATCCACAGTCGTTCGCAAACAAACACTGACCTGAGATAAAATGAGAAATATTGCTTACATAACGAATCTGAGATAAAATGAAAAATATTGCTTACATAACGAATCTGTTTATATTTACACAATTCTATTTTTCAGCATGGCAAGAGTCAATATGATAATTTATTTAATTTGTTTCAATGTCTTTTATTGCGTACGACTTCACGTTTGTTTTTTTTTTTTTTTTTTTTTTTTTTTTTTTTCATGTTATACTTCATATTTCATACTTCTGGTCTGTTAAAAAAGAAGACTGATCAATAATGACAGTTTTTATCCGCCTACTTTTGAATTCATTACATTAGCAAGTTTTACTATTTCAATTGATGTGTAAAGTTAAGTTAAATGAAGTTGTTTACCACTTAAAGTACATCATTGAAAAAGAAAAAGAAAAATTCCAAAATACAATGAAGGACGTGGCAGGAGAAACAAACAGTGTATATATATATATGCTATATGAAAAGAGCACAACATGGACACTCAATGTGAAATACTCAGTTTTATCGACCTGATGGACATCAAAGAACATTGTTTCAATTAATGTTTAACTTGTAGAATTAAAAGTTCACTCCGCTATTTACTTCCTCGATTGACCATACAAGTTTTGAATTGTTGGCAATTAATTGTTTTATTTTTTAAAGATGGAACCCTGTCGTGTTCTAGTGTAAACATGTATGAAGAATGTTTCAATTTTAGTGTTGACTGACTTGCAAAACAGTTTATTCCACACACCAAATTGTTATCAACTCATTTATTTTCAAGACAGACCCCCTGCTGTGAAACGAACATGTGAGAGGAACAATGTTTCAATTAGTGTTCCACGATTTAATTTAATCGAACTTACCAGTTTTTTGTTATCAACCAATTCAGTTTCTTTGTTTTTCGAACTCCCGCTGTGCTAAAGTAGAAAAATGTGTATAAGGAGCAATTAATTACGCATTATTCCATTCACATTTCAATCAACCATATCTGTTTCCAATTCTTAATATAATAATAATAATAATAATAATAATAATAATAATAATAATAATAATAATAATAATAATAATAATAATAATAATAATAATAATAATAATAATAATACATAGACATAACAAAGCAGCGATGTACATTCATTGGAAACTTTGTAAATATTATGACATAGACGTTACAGAAAGATACTACAAACACGAACCAACGACAGTCACTGAGAACGATCAAGTAACAATCCTATGGGATATGCCTATACAAACTGACAGAGAGATCACAGCAAACCGCCCAGATATTGTAGTTAAGGACAAAGTAAACAAAACATGTTTATTGATAGACATGTCTGTACCCACAGAAAGAAACATCTCTATTAAAACTATGGAAAAACTATCTAAATATAAAGACCTGGAAATTGAAATTGAAAGAATGTGGGGCCTGAAAGCTACAACTGTACCTGTGATTATAGGCGCCCTTGGACTAATAAAGAAGGGATTAGATAACTTTATTAATAGAATACCAGGAAACATCAAAGTTATTGAGTTGCAAAAGATAGTACTTCTTGGTACAGCCCATATACTAAGGAGGACATTATCATATAAATAATATCCAATCACAAAATGTAAATATAGATGCCTTATGCTCAAGGGATGAACATGGTTCTATATTGTTGTAAAATGATGAAAGGAAAAATAAATCTAGATAATAATAATAATAATAATATCTTTATTACATCAATTCAAACCACGTGAAATGTTACTAAAGACTAACTTCTGTTAGAAGAACCAAATGATGCCATTTCATTATTCACATTTTTTGATTGCTATACCAGCTATTAACTAAAGTCAGACCCTCTGTCCTGGCGCTGTACTTGAATCATTTAAAAATTAAAAAGGAAAAGAACAATGTTTGAATAGACGAGTATAAAGTGTTAATTGCGTCATCCCTTTCTACGGATTTCGCCTGATGATGACTAGCTGAATACAGTCGAAACGTTGCGTTTTACAACAAGACTAACATCGTGAGACAAATGATAAGTAACTTTTTTTTATTTAAATATTTCAATTAGTATAAACTTTTCGTTTATTCCAGTTTTCGCTATTAAATCGGATATACCTGTTTTAAATTGTTATCAATTAGATATTTTCTACCAAAGACGGAGCCCTGTAGTGCCATTATCGAAATATGTAAAAAAAGAACAATTGATGACATTCTACAGTATGCGGAATTGACTGGTAATCGAACACAAAATCACCTGTGGAACACTTAGACTAATACAGTTCACCAGAAATCATTTTAGTGTTTAATGGCTTTTCTTTCAATCATAATTCCAAGGAAGTTAATTTTTACCACATGTATAAGTGAACACTTTTAACTCAATTTTTTATGTTTGAATGGTTTTAGTTAAGTGCTTTTAACAAGTACTTGAACAACTTTGGACAAAAACTTTAAGCTGTTTACCACAAAATGTTAAACTGCTTTGACCAATGGTTCACTCTTAGCCGTTCCTCAATTAATTCAATTGAACGTTTTAAAATTGTTGTCAAAAACGGGTTTATAAACAATGATAAACAAGGGAACGACATGGTTAATGAAACAAATAAAGTGCAAGTGAGTGATATACATATTGGCTAGCAGTGGTGTTACCAACAAGCTTGATAGTGAATGTGGACAAGCTAATAAATAACTTCAACTTAAATTTAAATTTACAAATCCTGTTCTTATTTTAAGGGGGCAAATTTAACAAAGTCTTACTCGAGAGTACACGCCGCACCCATACATCAATGCGTCATGAGATAGTCATCGTCATACACGTACATAAAGTCGAAATAATTTTAGAGTCAATAAATATATCATCTGTACCTTGACAGAGTCTGCTACTGACATTGATTGGCATTCAATTTAGACAAAATTAACCATTTAAGGTAGTTCGGGATCCACACTTCCCGCCGATAGAATTTTCTAAAACTTTTTCTGAATAAGGACTGACACATATAAAAAACAGAAATGAAATAAAAAATAGGGGTCACCGTGCTTGTTTTGGAACTGTGGGGGGTGGTAATAGGCCCATTTTTGCCCCCATTTCAACTAAAAGAAGTAACATCAAATTTGTTGAAAATAATATTCTTGCGAACAAATTTGAAAGTTTTTCACAAATCTGCTATAAGAGTCTGACAAAATGCTCCCTTCGCTATAGTTCTCATGAATTTACTCGTTGGAAAAGACATCGACTGAGATATTTTACGAAGATTTAAATGAAGAGCTTCATTAATTTTTTGTAAACTTTACCACAAAAAAGTCAAAATTACCATGTTTTAGTCTCGAAGACCATATATTTTTTATTTCAAAATTTTAAAGCTGGGTTTATGCCAAATATAAAAATAGAAAAATAATTGGGTGTCACCGTGCTAATTTTGGAACTATAAGCAAAAAACGCGCGGAAAATAAGATGATTTCAATGTTTTGGACGCGCGGGAATGGACACTAGTTGCTTTTGAGGCCCGAATGCAATGCTATGATATTATTTTTTAACAAAAAGTTCAAGAATAACCATATTTTGGCTCTAATACAAAATTTCTTTTTAATCGCACGAGAAATTTTATTTGATTTCACATGCGCGAGCAGGATGCGCAGTAGCAAGGGTCCCGAACTACCTTAAAAAGAATCGAACAAGAGACAAATCTTAAACAAGAGGAAAACATTGATGTTTTCAAATATTAACACCTTTTAGAAAACCTGTATAATTCTTTCACCCACTTAGATGGCGCATCTGTACCTATAGCCTGTACAAATTGTGCATTTGGTCTGTTCACTATTTAATAAATCAATAAACGTCAACATCACTTGCAAAATTCTCATACAAAGACCCGAATAAAACCCTTCATTATTTCCTCTATAAACTACGCATCTGTACCCCATAGACTCGATCGACAAGTGAATTAATTCACCGACCAGTGACTGAAGTGAGAAAGTAGATGCATTCTTTCCAAGCAAACTTTAAACAATACTTTGAAATTCTAATGATTCAATTTCTATGACCCATCTGCAGCTCACGCCCTCTACATAGTAGTACGTACTTTGTTAACCAATTATGGAAGAAAAGAAAAAGCGCTTGCAAACAAAGATGTTTAACTTTAATATTATTATTGTGAAACAGCTGCAAAATTAAACTTGTTTTGTCTTTTGTTAAACTTTTATAGCGTGTTTTGTAACCGGTAAGTATGTGCACACTTGCTATCAATAACAACGAAACAAAGCACGCTTTAGAGACTAAGTTTTAGGTAATCACCAAGCCATTGGCGTGGCTTTATAACTCGCGGTTCTATCGGGACTTTAAAAAGGCTGTATTCAGACACAAACAAATAAAAAAACAGACAAACAGACAAACAAACAGACAAACAACAAACAGACAGGAAGACAAAAAAACAAAAAAACAAAACAAAACAAACAAACGAACCAACTGACAGACAGACCAAGAAAATGAACAAACATATATAGACTTTGTTGGTACGTGGAGTAGTCCCTAATCGAGATCGAGGCTTTGTCTATATAAAAACACTTGGTAAGTACATGTATTCACAACTGCACAATATCAACCTATATAAACCATCAACACTACTTCAACAAATAGTAAACAACTCTTTATCGCTATGGCAACAGAATGTTTTTGAGTACATCGTCTATGATCATGATGTATACTCGTACTTTAGCAACACAGAGGCGGGCTTAATGGATAATCAACCCTATAGACTTTACCCTCATTTGCTTGACTGACCACAAAACAACTAGATTCACACCGAGGCTGGAATCCATACATTGTCTGTATTTTATACACTCCAATCTCGACGTAAATCTATTGTTTTGTGGCCAGTCAAGTGAATGCGGGGAAGGTGTATTTCACGACTAAAAACCGACATTCAACCGGCAAGTCGTACAGTATTGTTTAAATGGAATGTAGTAAAATGTAGTAACCAAGGAAACCTACAATTTTAATGATGTCAAAGTGTTTTTGGATACCAGGGGTGATCTTATTTTGTTTCTGCCATCAGGAACAATACAAAATCACAGTTTGTCAATGCACATATTTAACCGCCTAAAATCATCAGTATACATGTTGTATTCCCATATGACAGCTTGCACGTGCATACGACAAAAACTGATAAGTATAGCCTTGTGGGATAGCTGGAGGCTATTCCGGCTATTTACGACCACTATACCCTAAAGGGATCATTAACACTACTTTCACTTAAAACACACTCAAAACACAGATCGAACAACTAATCATTAGTACTGAGACAGTGTCAGTCTTTGCACTCAATAACAAAACGTTAACACAGATCCAGCAGGTCTTTAAACAATATTCTTACAATCGAACTCTTAGGTCTAGATAGTTTATAAGTAGAATCTCACATAAGTGGAATATAATACAAACAATCGATAATTAGCCCGTCTTCTTGGATGTAATTACATTCGACGCATGTGGAATTCGAATAAAATTGCTTAAAATCGCCATATATTGCTTAAAATCGACCAAAATTACGGCGATGTAAGGGCCCAGGGAGGCCTTATCCTTTAAGCAAGCTGGTGCTCAATGACGCCTCTTCAATGACGCCTCATTCTCTGAAAATGTTTTGGGTGAAAAAATGTTTTCCGCATTTAAACGACTTGTGTTTGGTTATTTCAGGTAACACATTCATCTGGACCTCAGCTCTTCTGCAAACTAATCCAAACACATCTAGAATACAAGATTATAACTGACACGTTTTAGCATTGAAAAAGGATCGAGCAGGTGTTGAAGAATTGATTTTACGATTTAACAAATGATCCAACAAGCACCGCAACAATGTTTACTCTTCACTTTTCTACAAACAAATTCAAACACAGTACAAAAAACAAATTGAACAAGTGAGCAGTGCAATATTTTTGCAGATCGAACACTGAAGTGGTCATTAGTGTTGCAAGTATTGCAACTATGTTTGGATTTTGCGTACATTCATAAACAAACTGACCTAATGTGAACAATCGCAACAATGTTCTAATGCGTATTCAAAAACAGGTCGCAAAAGTATTTAACATATCGCAATATAATTTTAAACACCTTCAAACAAATCGAACAAGTCAGTGATTACTGGTGTTGTAGGCAATGTTTTTACAAGTCGAGTTGGTTATTTATTGCTGTCATTAGTATTGCGGCAAACTGCTCTTTCAGTAGTGAGTAAAGTACAGTAAGTAAAGTGTCTGTATTGGATTTGGCGGGAACGATAGAATGCTTGATCGTCAATAACGTTCTACTTACGGTTCTCGGTGATAATTGTCTCAATAAGATTAGACTGATAGCTAATGTAAACAAACTAATGGCCATTCATGACGTGAAAAACAACGACATCCTACACTTCCTCCTGGTGTAGCTGCTATGGAAAATAAGTGCCCACGTAGAACTCTGAAAACGAGAATAAACATATGATAAACAGCTACATTACTACACAAACAGCAAGCAAAAAAAACAAACAAACAAACAAAAAGAATGTTTTCGATGTCTTTCTTAATCCTTGATCCTGATTACAAACTTATATTCACTGCTTCAGAAAGTCAGACACACAGACACACAGACGGTTACAGACAGACGGACACAGACAGACAGACACAGACAGACAGACACAAACCAGACAAACCGACATACAAACCAACAAATACAAAACAAAGAACCACAAAACAAAAACAGGCAATAAACAGTTCAAACAGATGAAAAAATGCAAAACATAAATGTATACAAATAAAATATTTAAAAAATTAAAGCTTACAGGCTTGGAAACATGTAAGCAATTACCCAAATTTAAAAATACACAAACAAACAAATTACCACGAAAGCCTTACAAACAAACAAGCAAAGAAACAACAAAAATATGTTTAATAAGATAGCATAAGGTCTATATATAATAACAGCATTTAATAATAATATTAATGATAATAGCAGCAAGGACCAAGGATAAAATGGAAAACTATCGACCATGCACACAAGGTGTACTTAACACTCTATCAGGAATGTCAAAATCCCAAGTATTCTGTTAATTTTCCACTGATTTTTTTTGTTTTTGTGTTTTTTTTGGCTCTCGCGTGAAAAGATGTGAATAGTCATAACAAAATGAAAGCCCCCACAGTAACTGTCTGTGTTCATCAAGTTCAACTCAAGTACTTGAATGTACGACTATTGTGTGATAGTGTTCTATCTTGAGGGCATGCGTGGTTTATATGACTAGTTTCATAATATGCACTCTTGATTTGAATTGTTCTTAGTTCATTAGCAGCTGATCACCTGGGTTTTAGTTTGAAGTGTTGGGAATTCAATTTCCTTCCTTAATTGTTTATGAGCTTCGTTTGCTGTTTAGTTTATATTGCTATATGCTTATTTGAAAACGTTCGATTAAGGTTGCTTGGCAAAATGGTTACTCGGGATTCTTGTTCTTTACAAATTATTTGACATAATGGAATACATGTGAATTTATTCAAATGCTATATATTTTTCCCGTATTGAACTAAATTTCGACGGTAATGTGGCGTTGTAGGAAATATAAATGACAGTAATAAAAGGGTTGAAATCTTTTCTATGCCGGGCATAATTAGAGGTCGTCACGCCATATAAACTAATTAATAGTGGTATTATTAACGATGCGATGATGATGATTATAATTATGGTTATTAAAAGTGTCAAAAACCAAATACTGTCACGTTATACCGCTTTAAACGAAAACAAATTTTCACGGTTAAAGTGCATAAAATTATAATGATGAAGTATGAGATTAAGGTTATTATGATATATATGGTGATAATGATGGTGATGATGATGATGATGATAGTGATGGTGGTGATGATGGTGGTGATAATAGTGATGATGGTGATGATGGTGGTGATGATGATGGTCATGATGATAGTGATGATGATAGTGATGATGGTGATGATGGTGGTGATGATGATGGTGATGATGGTGGTCATGATGATAGTGATGATGGTGGTGATGATGATGGTCATGATGATAGTGATGATGGTGGTGATGATGATGGTCATGATGATAGTGATGATGGTGGTGATGATGATGGTCATGATGATAGTGATGATGGTGGTGATGATGATGGTCATGATGATAGTGATGGTGGTGGTCATGATGATGGTCATGATAGTGATGGTGGTGGTGATGATGATGGTCATGATGATAGTGATGGTGGTGGTCATGATGATGGTCATGATGATAGTGATGGTGGTGATGATGGTGGTGATGATGATGGTCATGATGATAGTGATGGTGGTGATGATGATGGTGGTGATGATGGTGATGATAATGATGATGATAATGATGATGATGATGTTGGTGATGATGCTGGTGATGATGCTGGTGATGATGATGGTCATGATGATAGTGATGGTGGTGATGATGATGGTGATGATGGTGGTGATGATGGTGGTGATGGTGATGATAATGATGATGATGTTGGTGATGATGCTGGTGATGATGCTGGTGATGATGATGGTCATGATGATAGTGATGGTGGTGATGGTGATGATGGTGGTGATGATGGTGGTGATGGTGATGATAATGATGATGATAATGATGATGATGATGATGTTGGTGATGATGGTGGTGATGATGGTGGTGATGATGATGGTGATGATGGTGGTAATGATGGTGGTGATGGTGATGATAATGATGATGATGGTGGTGATGATGCTGGTGATGGTGGTGATGATGATTGTGATGACAATGATAATGCTGGTAATGGTGTACTAGTTTTATGTGACGATTCATGTTTATTCTGTTGTTGAAAATAATTATTCGACTTATATTTTATCACATCCTTAAGCTAAAATGTGGCTATGCAAACTAATTTGAATATGAATTGATCGAAAGCGTAAGATATCAAACATTCTATTATAGCTAAGTGATGTAATAAAATTAAGGCGTCAATAGCATTTAACTTAAAGTGTTAGCCGGCCCTAGTTCAACATATAATTAATTGTTTTATAATATAATTGTTTTAACATGAGCATTATAGTAGACTGCGTATTTTCTTCTTAACCTTATCCTAATATGATAAAAGAGTGATCTGTTATTCAGCATCGAACAAATAATAACAGAGTGGCTATCAATGAACCACACCCTTTTCTTTGTAATTCATCGGTCCAAACTTTTAATTTTTTACATTATCTTATTCAGTCATCCTCCATTTTTTATAATAATCAATCGAGGATTCACTTGTTTACCTTAATTTGATCATTCATTCATTCATTCATTCATTCATTCATTCATTCATTCATTCATTCATTCATTCATTCATTCATTCATTCATTCATTCATTCATTCATTCATTCATTCATTCATTAGTTCGTTCGTTCGTCCAAATATTCGTTTGATTCGACGATTCAATCATTAATATTAATATCCCAGTGTGCCCGATATACCGGGGTGTTCATATTAATATCCCAATGTGCCCGATATACCGGGGTGTTCATATTAATCTCTTGTTGCTCACATATCATACCTCCTAGTGTGCGAGCAGATTAAGACAATAACTGGCGATGTATCGATAAATATTTCTGTTATTACTTAGTTTAAATTGACTACACGAATGAATAACGATAGCATCAGAACTCTACATCGATTGCACGTCAAACCTACTATCTCTCACATCGATAAGACCGAAATGATTAGCGATAAAACTCGTTTAAGTGCTTTTAGATTTGCACGAATCTACCTCCAAGCTTATGTGTGATATATTGTCGACGATAAAAGAATTAACCCAGTGGTATTATGAGCTGTAAAAGGTTTAGTTTATCAGTAGGATAACTAATAAGGGAAGACAAGTATTTATGGCCTCGTAGATATAAAGACGTCAGATATGACTGCAGATTGTGGATGGCAGACCAAGTAGGGGAGGGGGAGGGGCACCAGATGGATTTTGATGGGAGGTGGGAAAGTTTTGTGATCCCGAAACAATCTAAGTTCCTTTTCAATTAGGCAGATGTACTTTCATTCATTTACGTAACAATATATACAATAGATTTACAGCAGGTAAAAACAAGCTGAGAATAGAAAAATATACTGATTTACAAGAGAGTTCAAATACCATGTCATTCACCCCTTAGTCTCCCATCATCCTGTCTTTCCCCTGGGGTAATGACGTTTGTGGCCGAACTAATCCAGCCTTCAAGCAAAACACATTGAAAACATGCCAATCAAAACTAAATGAGTTCTTCTCTATTGTTGTGAATAAGTCTAGCCTACAAACCAGTGTAAGGAGTATTACACCGATTATTCCTATCATACTCCAGCCCCCATAGCTCTCCTTCTATGAATATTGACATCTATTTAAGCTTAACGAATAAGCACTTTATGCACCGATCCAACACACAAAACACGTCAATCAAAACTAAGTGAGTTCTATCTACACGGTGAAGGTCCCTCAAGGGCATGTTTCAGCTCCAATCATTAGTAGTGGGTGTTGGTAGTCAATACCATAGCCCCTAGGCTGTATCTTATTGGTGCGAGTGTGTGCTTCAGTTGACAACAATAGAGTGGCAAACCGACGTAGCTGCTTTTGTCTAATGCAAATGGACATACAAAGAAGAAATCAAGTGAAAAGAATGTCTTAAGATATTCACGGACTTAACTTGGCCGAAGACTTTGTAATTCTACTTAGATGATTAGCAGCAATAAAATGACTTCAAGATCATTAGGACCGTTATCTAATACACTTAAAACGAATTATTCTGTCTCGTAATTATATTTTTTTTACTCCTGTTTCTTTCTCTCATTTAATCCTTTGCGTTGTTCTTTCTTTCACACTTCATATCTCATCAGTTCATTCATTCATTCATTCACTTATTTATATACTTACTTACTTACTTACTTTCAAATAAATTCAATGACAAAATATTTATTTCCATTTGATAAGGGTCAAAGACAACTTTAACTTCATAACCATTTTTTTTTCGTCAAAAATTTTAAAACAAAACTGAAGAAGACATTAATATCAGTGAAACAAAGAAGGCAGAAGGTGACCATCGCGCTGTAAGTTGTAAACATCATTGGCATTAAACACACATAAAAATATGTTTTTATAAAACAAGGTAAAAAACACAAACAACAAACAGAAATCAATATGAAATACATAACAAAAAGGTGTTTTCACTCCAGGAAAGTGTTTTGTAAAAATGTAAGACGGTATAATAATATCATCGTGGTCCATTGTAAGTCGTTTTCGCATATTTGCATTTTCACAATCTATCCAGATCATCGATATCTAAACCCTGAGGTCATGATGTAATTTGTTTGTACGTTCAAAGTTTTTAGATTCAAATGATTGTTGGAGTGAATTGCTGTTAATAAAGAGGTTGAGATGGGCGGAGAGTTTGACGCTTAATCTACAGTTTTACAACAAACTGCCTTAAGACATCTACCAATTATCGTTGACTTGCTTGAGTGATATAGCTCGTACAGATTGTCGCACGAAAAAAAGTGATTTTATATTATCGAGGAAAAGTCGAAAAATACAAGGCTTAACAAAAATTATTCTCCATCAGAGGGAAAAATGCTTCAAAAACATGTTCATATTGTTTCAGTAGTAGCTCGCGAATATCAATAAAGATGTAAAAAACGTCGAGCTTAATTCTCTTCCCAAAAGGGTAGAATAAAACCCTTAAGACTTATGTTCACACTGCAAAAATGAAAAACGATTTTTATATATTCTTGATATAGTGTAAATAAAGATTACTACCATCAGATACTTGAATACCAATAGGACAAATACAAAAAAAGGAACAAGATATTTTACTCCGACTTATTATTATTTTGTTGGTCATTCAGTATAACTTGTAAAAGAGATTCGACAAAATTGAAATTGAAAAAGAAGAAAATATACGCATACTAAAGTTTGTTACGTAGAGGGCGATAAGTCAATGAAATGAAAAGGAAGAATAAGACGTACACATATTTCAACAAGGCTGTCCAAGGTGATAGAGTCATTACAAAATAGAAAAAAATTATAGACATACGCCTTTTTCAAAAAGTCAAAGGTGATAGTCCGAGGTGATAGTCCAAGGCGTCATTACAAAATAGAAACGAATTATAGATATGAACCTGTTTCGAAAAGGTTGTCCAAGGAGAAAAAATATCATTCCGAGGGAAAGGAATTATGGGCATTCCTCTATTTTTTTTACAAAGGATATCGAAGGACCTACACCTTCATCGACAACCTTGGTTGAAACAACTGATCATTATTTCAAGGTTAATAAAGAAACTGAGTTCATTCCAAACTGGAATTAATTAAAACTATAGGATAAAGATACGTAAATATGTATCTTTCAGTTTATAGTCTTAAGCCAATAAACAGATAAACAAACAAACAAACAAACAAACAAGCCAGCCAGCTAGCAATACCATAGTTGTTGTTTTCAAGAAAGCATTAGGCGTGCCTATGGCCTAAGCTGCATCATAAACACCTATTTTGGTTAGATGTATAAGAGACGGTGTTAATGAACAAGACTAAACTAATCTAGAGTACAATAGTATTATAATCGCATTAAGAAGCATTTCTAAGAATGTTTGTCCTTCCTTGTGATTACGATATTGATTATCTATTTATATATGAGAATAATGCATTTATCTTTGTTCATTTCCTATCGTTCTCAATAAGTGTTATATCGCTATATCACTTTTTCTTACAATCATTCATTTTTTCTTTCATGTTTCTTTTATTGCGACATTGATTCATTGATTCATTCATTTATTCATTCATTCATCCATTCATTGATTCATTCATTGATTCATTTATTTATTGATTGATTGATTGATTGATTGATTGATTGATTGATTGATTGATTGATTGATTGATTGATTGATTGATTGATTCATTCATTTATTCATTCATTCATTCATTCATTGATAAAAAATGCAGCGATTACGATCGTTGTCTAGTTTGAATGACGTGTCTTTATTGACTTCTAAGTATCTCTAACCTCATCATACGTTACAGTAAGTGTTATTATGGACTGATCGAGAAATTATGGAGAAATGGTTTAATTTACATTTGGCACCAAAATTCAGTGTTAATTATTTCTGATTTTTTTTGCTTTCTGGTGTTTGTTTTCATGGATTTTTTTTCAACTGTAAAACTTGAGATGGTTTGTTGATAACATGATATGGATTTATTTTATTGGGAGAAAAATAATATAATTTATTTTCGGTCTTTAAAAAACTCGTCGTTTTGAGTAGATCATCGTTGTTTACATTTTGTTCAACCTGTTTGCAAAGATATCATCATAGATAACTCAAATACTATTAGTGCATTGGAAAGATAGAAAAGCAACGTAATGTTGACAAGGCGGATTACATAAAAAATCGACACAAACGAAAATATCCTTGGAAGGACTACTGCAGCAGACATTTATGCACTCATTACTTATGTAATATGATAATGGGACAGAAATAAATGCATTTGCATCATAATATTTATCTATTCACAAATGTACTATTAGTAGCCTTATTTTATCTAGTCGCTCAAGGGCGATACCTTTCTTTCCTTGTAAATTTGTCGGAAATTCATTCAATATAAAAGACAGATTCTTCACTAACGACCACTTTAAGCTACAGGGGAAGTTTCTATCGAGGGATGGCGTCTGATTACTAAAACTTATTGGGATTTCATTTTCTGTGATATTGAGATTAAGCCCTCTAGCAAAACCGATATCAGTGCAAGCAAACAGTTTCTTGTGCGTAAACAAACACAGTTTCAGTTATAGGTTTGGATTGACTGCTCTGGACTCGTCTTGTCACTATATAGACATATATTAAAGCAATTCAGAAAATTGCTCCTACCATTACCAATTAAAATGTCAAGTAATCTGTAATTCTATAAGCAATTTAAAAGTATTTAGATCTCCATTAAAACGTTATAAATAGCTCATCTCATTCAATTGAAACAAACGACTTTGCGGGATTAAATGCTGGGGCTTATATATAAGGGCGTAGTCATACTTTATAGTCTTGTAATAATCCTAACGTCTTAAGAAATGCTTTCATGTATAGTACAAAAACGTAATATATATATAATAATATGAATAAAGCGGTTTGAATCAAAATTTTTGCTACTTTAGAATAAAAAAAATCGTTTTTTTTTCAGAAGGAATCAAATAAAGAGCACGAATTTCAGGATTGTGTTGCAGTCGCGATTAACTCCAAAAGACAAAATATCAATTTGAAAACGTTAATGTGTACTTTATGGTGTGCGCACAAGAAAATGGAAGTGCGTAAAGTAGTCAAAGCGTAACATTCAATGTAACTGCGATCTTCAATCGACATTTACTTTGTCTATTTGTCCTGATTTGTAGCACATTTGTTATAAATTTGAATATTGTGTTTGATTATCAATTTAAGGTATCAGGGGACATTAGAAACCGATGTCCACAAAACGCCTTATGGCGCGTAAACTATTATAGGTTCTACTATAAAACTATACATTTTCTTGAAGCTGAATAAATGGAGATTACAATGGTATAAAAATTATTTTGATAAAATTGATTGTTATTTTTTTCATTAAATGTTTTGTGATTCTCGACCGCCTCATTTCACTAAGTTCCAGGAACACGTGATTTCAATCGATTGTGTTGAAATTTTGCATCGATGTAGCTTTAGATGTCGAAATAAAAACGGTGTCTCAGTTTTTTGATATCGTGCCGCGTTTGTGAATTATTAGCAATTAATGCCAAAAAATGCAAAAAAAATGACGCTTTTCAACTTTAACAGCGAATATTTTTGCAAAGAATATGTTAATCAAAAAAATGAGACACCGTTTTTGAGATTGGACTTTCCTCTAAACGATAATGTCATTTGTTAGTTTATGAAAAGTAATCCTGTGTTCCTGGAGCTCCACGAAAAGAGGCGGTCAAAAATTATAAAATACTCACTTAAAAAAAACAATGGATCACATCAAAATAATTTTTATACCATTGTAATCTCCATATATTTAGCTTTAAGAAAATGTATACTTTTATAGAAGTATCTATTATAGTTCGCGCGCCATAAGGCGTTTTGTGGACATCGGTTTCTAAGGTCCCCTGATACCTTAAGCTCTCAACTGACAAATGAGTGGCTGTGAACTGACATGGGAAAATCCCCATGTAGACTCTTTAACTAAAATACGAAGTTCCATTACAGTATGTTACTCTATGGTGCCTCGTTACTTAAAATGGCATTACGTTATGTTAACGGACTAGTATGTTACGTTACAAATTCAAAACGTTACGTTACACTACGTATTGTATGCAATCCAACCTGTTAGCGAAGTTCCATTACAGTACGTTACGCGATGGTGCGTTGTTACGTAAACTGACATTACGGGAGGGGGGATGTTAACGGACCAGTATGTTACGTTACAAATTCAAAACGTTACGTTACACTACGTATTGTATGCAATCTAACTTGCTGGCGAGTCATGTTTCTTTGGGTACTTGTATTGATCCAAATTACACATTTCTTCAGATACTTTACATCTTTCTGCGCACATCTATATCATTATACTGGGATTTATTTCCTTAAGAATTAGCGTGGGATTCCTGTGTTAAAATCTTTCACCACAGGAATCCTTGACATCATCAAATACTAGAAGACATATGCAAGTTGTATTGGACATGCGTGTTACAATTCAAGCGATTAGTGTAGACTTAGTGGGAACTGCACAACAAATAGTACAAGAAACTCGAATTCTAGGTTCGACTACTGAAAAGGGAAAAAACGAAGGTCTTTTTTTATCAAGCAATTTTAATGAAGAAGAATTTTAATGTTATACAAAACCAGTTTTTAGCATAAACCATAACAAACAACAAGCCAACATTTTTTTTGTTACAATTTTAGCAAACGGTCTCTTTTTTGATATAATCATAATCAGGTAAAGAATAACAGCGATGAAGTCTGCCATTTTTTATATTTTTGGGGTGATTCTGTTTACTTTGAGGATCATTTTCTCTCGCAAAAATAATCGAGCAGCAAAATGGTTTGTTATATTGCAAGCTCTTTTCTACCTGATAAACCTTCCGAATCATCATTAGAAACACAAGGATTGCTAATGGTCTTTATAACACGTCTTGCAGACGCATGCGCAATACAATTTGCTTAAGTGCTCAAATTCTAAAACTGTTTCCGGTCTATATCTCAACGCCACAACAGGAAGTCCGAGCTTTTTTAAAAGTCGTTTGCAGTTTTGCACGTGCACCATAATTAACACAGGAAACCCGCCACAAATAAAGCTATTAGCATGTGGTAGATATATTAATTTACTTTATTAAGTGGAAAGCACAATTAAACCAATTGAATGGACAAAACCTCAAATAGACTAGAAAGATTAGGCTAATCCCAGCACTGTCCTCAACCGAACACAGCGGCTCGATTGATGATTTACAATACAACGAACAATTAGACAAACTATTAATATGGCCTTGGGGCATTGAAAACTGGATTTAATATAAACCACAATCACCAAGAGGGATTGATGGGTTCAGTGCACCAGTTGCTTATACATACAATTCACTGTTTATGACTACTTTTCAGTTAATTATGAAGCCTACTTTCTGACTATTCATGCAAATTTAGTGTCAAAGTCCTGACCATTTGACCATGCCTTCAGTTAAAGTCAGAAATCCACAACCATGGACTCGTTTGGTTGGACCTTCCCTTAATTACAACTCAAGTCAATCTGGTCAAATTATATATGCAGAGAATTATGAATAAACAGCCTCTCGAGGAATACCATTTTAGGGGTGCCAATTTTAAAAAAATATCTATATATACTAGTACTACTACTTATAATAAGACTATATCTTACTTACTTACATGTATAGTTAAAAGTGACTAGCGCTTACCCTGTCATTAAATCAAGATCTTTTGTTTTTGTCTTGTGTTTTTGATTGCTGATCTAAAAAGACTATTGGCGCTTGTATTATGATTTGTTTATTGCACGAAACTATAAAACAACATGAGTTATCACGAACTATGACCATCTGGGCTGGTGTATTCTTATTAAAAAATGTAAATGTGATTTGATGAACAAGTTCTACAAAGCGTTCACCAATTCATTTTATAACGTAATCTTGGTTTAAATGATATTTTTTGATAGAAAAGATATTTGCACGACGGATCATTTGTCGTCGTTTCTTTTTGATGATGAAGGGCAGGATCCTTTTTTAAACATGTACTCTTACAACGGGTCAACCTACAATTTCATTCCATTCGATGTTTGAGTTTGTCGTTACTGTACTTCAATCAATTCATAGAATTTCGTTAACTTCCCCGTTTGCCTTGGATAGAGTGCATATAATATACCTGTGATATTATTAATAATTATTAACTAATTAGTGCTAACTTGGAAGTAAGGTCTTGAAATCAGAGAATCATTTGCTAATATCTTGTTTACCATGCTTTAGATTGCGCGTTCAAATAATATTTATAAATACAGCTATCAAATACGTTCTCTTCCATTTCATATGTCTTACATTTATGTATTGTGCTGTTATTAACTACGGGCACGTTCAAGCTTTGATAGCACGCTACATTCCTATTTAGTGCTAATTAGCGGTATTTGCTAGAAGACATTATATGGGTATGTTATTTGCACTTATTTATGTTTGTATGCAAAAAAGTAATTAAATAGTTTACTACTTTTATCTCTTTATCATTATTGTTGCACGTTTAACAGTCATAAATGTATTAGTCGATATTTCGTTAACTTTTCTATTGTCCGTTGATGTTTATGTACAAAACAGCCATAAATTAACTTATAAAGATTATCTTAACTCTCTTTATAACTCACAAACAATACATAAAAATATCAATACTTAAGACATGTTTGAATGTATTCAAAACTCTTAATCTCCCAATCATAGTAAATGTTTTCGGTGTATCTTAAGTTCTGTTAATACCATAGCCAGGCGTGAAGTCTTTAGATACGGTCTGGTGTGTGTACTAAGCCGAGTGTAAAAACAAATATCACCGCTCATATAATCACACAATAGGATTCATATCAGACAAATCTCTTGGTATATAATAGAACAATAGCACGTACTTAGTGAATAGACTGTAGCTATCATCTTTATTAACAGTTAATCCCTGTTGTGATCAGTTCATTTGTTTAACACAGATATTCATTTTTAATATGTTTGAAAGACGCCATGCGTGGTTGATTGCGCGCCACATGAGACTCTGACTGCGCCACTATCTAGGAAAACTAAAAAAATATGAAGATATATATACATTCATCTATTTTATCACCAAACTTCAATGTTAGCTTTCTTGTGTTTTGTTTTAACTCCCGTCAGATTCATGTTAACATCAATCTGAAAAGGTTAGGCTAATTAAGTCAGTTCGCATGCCTTTACATACAAAAAAAACTTGTTAGGGTCATTCTTGGAGACTGGACAGCATTCTCTCGGCCACAGAGATGATTTATTATTTGTCTTCTACGTTTTGAGATAAATTGATGTATTATGATTGTTATGGTAAATACGAAGTGCTTTGCTGATGTTACAGATTTGATAAAATCATTTAATAAATTGGTCTGAGCATTTAGCATTTAGTCTATAAAGCATAATCTAATCATCTCTAGGATACCCACTGTACAAATTAGCTGTGCCTAGAACCAAATATGACTCATTCACTTGAGTCAATTTCAGCGTCATTTTTGTATGAGTGGAAAGCAATACCGTATCGTATCTTAGCGGAACTGTTTCCCACTTCAAAAAAAAAAAAAAAAAAAAAAAAAAAAAAAATGAAACAGTACCGTATCATTTCGAAATCGTTAGTTTTAAGAAAACAATCAAATCATGGGCTGTACCGTATCATTTCGAAATCGTACCGTTTCCCACTCATGCGAAAACTAAAGTGGTCTTTTCATTTTGTTTTGTGACTTTTATATAACTTCTTCAAAACATTTTGTCTAGTAGTGGTTTCTTTATGTCGATAACATACATCCCGAATGTGAACCCAACAACATTTCCAGTAAACATGATAGTATTTTCCACATATGTTTTCTTGTAAAATAATTGTCACCTATGTGAGTAAATGTTTGTAAAGCCATTACTGATCATATATTATCAAACGAATGATTTAATGATGAATCCTAACAATGAGTTGTTTTTTCTAATTACGATAGTATTTTTTGTGTAAATATTTGCAAAATCACCAATATAGCGACATTTTTCCAGTTATTTCATCCTGCGTGTAACAAAGGCTGCATGTTGTTGCAGATTTAATTTTGTTGTAGATTTAATGAACCCTAACAATGAGTTGTTTTTCTAATTACGATAGTATTTTTGTGTAAATATTTGTAAATGTTATCATCCAAGGTGTCTTCGTGCACCTGTTTTAAGACTGTAACACGTGCCCTTTTGCTTCACCGCTTTGATCTTTCTACACCCGTATAAAAACTAATAATCACAATACTATCCCAGAAGCGCCCATCCCAGGAGAATAAATAGGTGACAGACTAACTGAAGAACTCGTGGTTCTTTAGTATCATACACCGCATAATTCATTTATTCGTATTGTAACTACATGTATATTCGTATTGACATGATTAAACTTATTATTGAGGACAGTTGTGATAAAAATGTAAATTAACAATGTAAGTTTTTACCACAACGAAACACCGACACAGCTCACACTAGTTGTATCGCTAGCTATATACCTATTATTATTACTGAGGAACTCGTACTTTTTCGGAGTAACTATACACATAATTATAGGACTACCAAAAACGGAGAGGGCTTTGCAAATAAAACCGCAAAGAAATTGCACCTTATTAATATAATTAAACTTGCTTTGAAGAGCTCGTGCTTCATTATTAGATAACTATAACTACTATTGTAACCGAGGGTCTCGTGGCTCCCTTAAACACTTTTATATTGGAACTATACATATATAGACAATAAACTCGATATTCAATAAACCACGGCCTTTATTTAGATTACATCTTTATAGTTACACCTGTAGTTAAGGAACTCATAAGTCCAATAATTCATGCCATAAAATCTATCAGTTATTGATATAATTAAAACGGAAAATAACAAGGAATAAGGTCCAACAACTGCTGTAGGAGCCTGCAATCTTTGATTGGTTCAAACAAAAAGATGTTGGTCAGCGGCTATACTACATGTGATAATGAAACGCGACTTGATTTTCTAGCAAATGTTAAACCTCTGGAACGAAACGTTTCGATTGCATTGTTAGAATTCTCGATATATGTGAGACCTTCCACATGTGCATGTGATAGATAAATGGTTTTGGTAGTACTAAATTTGAAAAGAGATAGTATAACGAATCAGGGACTTGAAAACAATTGATTTCCTTAGAACTAGAATCTGTTTTTTTTTTCTGGTCGGGGCAGAGGGCGTTTGCAATGTATGGGCGTTTAAGTTTGAAGTACAAGAAACTACATTGTTCCCTTAGAACCAAAATCTGTTTTCTTTTCTGCTCATGACAGAGGGCGTTTGCAACTGGGAGGGAACATTTCTTGAAACCCAAAAAGTACTTGTCGATTTAGAGTTCAAATCAGATTTTTTTCGTGCCATAAAATACAAAACTACGATCTCCAGTTTGTTAAAGAACAATTTCTTCATGTCATAGCAAACTTATTCGTCCTTCTTTTTTGCTTCTCTCTAGAATACTATATACAATTTACTACATTACATTTTACTGTAAAAAATGATATTTTTTGTTTGCGGAGAAGGGCGTGTCAGCGAGGAACTGTCTTTACGTTTAAGAAGATTTTAATCAATCAAGAAAACAAGATTGTTAAATGAAAGCAGACAATTCATTAATGTTTTCTTACCCATATTTCACGATTTAGATTTAAAGAGCTAGTAATCGTATTACCAGTAAAATCGTAAAACCGGTTTTTGCTTGTTTGTTTTTGTCATGGTTAAGGGCGTACCCACATACAAGTTTCGTGCAGGACGCCTCCCATGATAGTTACAATATCTTAAAGAAAATAAATATATTGTTTGATTCGGTATGTCTGATAGTCTATATCGAAATAATTAGATTATTAATGGGGAGGCTAAGCTATTTTACTAAAATTGAAAACTTTTTTTTTCTTTTAGAAAACAGGTTACAATATTAAGGTTGTTGATTACTACCTGATTTTTACAAATGCTAACGCTGAATCCAACATGTTATAAGAGTAATTTCCTTGTCGTCACTTTTGATCATGTTTCGCCGCAACCATACAACAAGATTGGTACTAGTAACGTTTTGGAAATATTCGTGAATGTCATGAGTGTTGAGCAATATTTTACAAAGGAGCCAACAAGTACGCGATTCTCCTTGTTCCAGTTATTTTTAGCCCACGAGAGTTATTTTATTCATTACTGGCATAATCAATGTTGTCCACATGGTAATTATATTGTAAAGTGTAAGAAATACTTGTAAAATTATTTCTATTTATAGAAAAAAACGGGTTATATTTCCTTTTTTTGGTTTTCGGTTTAGTTTTTGTTTCATTTAAAGGTTATTTTAGCCCCTACTGGTGTTGGGCACAATTTACAATATTGTAAAGGTGGTGTATGTAGAAATGGATGGTTATAATTCCCCGTTGTCGCATACCTAGAATGTCTAAAACAGTACCGTGGTCAGTAACTAATGCATTATTAAGTAATTTAGTAAATTTAAGTACCAAAGGATATATTGATTAAAAGTCTGATCCAAACTAAGTCGGATAAATCTGAAAACGCACCCAGTTCATTTATATCTGTTTTCAAATTCATTCGGTATCTAAAGGGCCTCACTTTTCTTCTCCTTCCGGGTTAGAATTTGGTTATTGTATACTATTAGAAGACTAAAAGTTAATGATGCTTTAATTAACATTATGTTAACTGCCAGCACATCGTGTAGTAATTGAGCAAGCTGAAGAGGTAAAGACATAATTCCTGCCCCCAACCTGGAGTATTTAGACGAACTTAAAAACTTTATGACCATACTATTGTCGGTAAACAAACACAATATTATTAAAGACGTTATCTTAGAATATAGACAGCTTGAAATATGTTGGTTTACGCAACGAACTATTGTGAGCTGGCTCCTCACGTTTATTTACTTAGCACGACATCGCCTTATTTAATTAAATTGTTTGTTTGCTGGTGTTCATAATGGTATTGTTTACACGATGGATTATTAAATGAATTGTTTTCAACAACACACAGTATGGACTCGTGGTAGCAATGGTTTAAGCCCTTAAAGTAAATACCGCAACAAATAAAAGGAATTTCGGGCAAAGACTCTAAATGAAAACAGGGAATGCCAGCATAAACCTTAGTTATAGAATTGTCATCAAAAGGTGTTTGTAGCTTTCTGTCATTTTTCGGTTGAATTGATATTTGCTGCTCTACCAGCAGGGCATCATTTTGTGCATAATTAACCCTAGATGTCGTTAATGATTTTGCTGTGATTTAGAAAGGGTATCGCACTGTTAGGCTGTAGTGGTATGTCTGAGTACGTGCATGTCATTTAAGACTTAGTACACAGCAATGAAGTGTAGAAAGTATACCAAGCTGTGATTTAAAGACGATTACAGTGCTCACGATGGGATAATGTATACACACAACAGTACGACATCTACTTTCTAACAAAGAATGTATCAAAAGGACACCCATGTCTCCATGGTACTACGAGTATAAATGACATTTAATTAACTATTGGACTAATTAGAAGACGGCTTTTCTATGTGATCTCATTTGAAGAAAGAGTTTGTATTGTTCGTTGATAAGCACTGGTACCTGCTTATTTGTTCATCATCAATAAAAACCCACAAAGTCAACATGTGATGATACTGCAGCGTAATTAAAGTGTTTACTGAAGGGCAACAGGACACTCGTGTCGGGCTTTGATAATGACGTAAGAGTAGAAGAAAGTAAAGGAGGCCATTCAAGATTTATGAAGGCCTAGAGGTAGTAAAAACGTTTTGTCTGATTAGACGATTTTACAGGCTTGTGGATGCGATAGACTTATGGTTGGGAGACCATAGTAGTAGTGAGAAAGGCCATCGGTGTCTTCCAGCACGTATTATCAAGTGCAGGCCGGCAGTTGGACTGACTTATGTTTGGCAGGTTGATTTGTGCACGTCTATCGGGTTGTGAGCGTGATTTGTGTCTGATCGACAGGAAGATTTGTGCAGGTCTATCGGTTTGCGAGACATTTAACCTATTCCAAACTAAAATGGGTTTTTCCAATTTGGAAAATCTCGCGAGAATCTAGCATTTTTCACTGAAAATGCGATGTTTTTTCGACAAAATTGAGATAATTTCACCAAATTTACCATTTTTCAGTGAAAATTTACCGTTTCTCGCGGAATCTTATCGAAAATGGCGTGATCGAAAATTCCACGTATTTGTCGGAACGCCAAAAAATCTCGCCAGAATATGCCAAATTTCAATGAATTCTGAAAAATGTTACTAAAGTGCTGTTAAATAAGACTAAATATCACGGAATGCAAAAATTAGTCCTCTCATTTTTTAATTATTTCACTAAATTTCTAATTTTTTCGATAAAAGTAGCAGAAATTCTACAACTTTTACAATTTTTGTATAAAATCAGCTATACTTCGCTGCAGATTTATTTATTTCGTGAAAATGTACGATTTTTGACAAGAAATTTTATGCAGAAATTCTGCATAAACTATTTTCAGTGAAATCTCACGTTTTTTAGCGAGACATAACATGCAGAAATTCTGCATTGACTGTTTTCAGTGAAAGCTCAAGTTTTTAACGAGACATAACATGCAGAAATTCTGCATTGACTGTTTTCAGTGAAATCTCACGTTTTTTAGCGAGACATAACATGCAGAAATTCTGCATTGACTGTTTTCAGTGAAATCTCACGTTTTTTAACGAGACATAAGATGCAGAAATTCTGCATTGACTGTTTTCAGTGAAATCTCACGTTTTTTAACGAGACATAGCATGCAGAAATTCTGCATTGACTGTTTTGTAAAAAGACCCGAAAACGTATGGTTTTCAGACATAAACAAACGTTATTTGAACATGGTAATAGAAATTTTAACAATTGAGCTCTACTGATTTAGAAAAAGAGAGATACATTTAAAGACAAAATTTCAGAGCATTTTTGCAATTGCCCTAATTCACTATGACGTCATTGCTTGTTTACTTGGGGATGGAATCTCCAAATTCAATAGAAAATTCAACAAAATTTGCAACTAGCAAAACAGTTTCATCTAAAGTGACCTGGTTTTCAGGTATAGTTTGTGGTTATATGTGCTTGATACTATTCACACGCTTTGGTGAATTTGATGTGAACCCTATCCGACGACCATGATCCTTTGAGTGTAAACAATCGATTGTTGAGGATTGTTCTGATGTGACATCATAATGAATTACGGCAATTAGTTATGTCTTCAAAGTGGTAAAGGTTTTTTTAAAAAAAATTAAAGCAGTAAAATCTTGTTTCCAGAGGTTTTCTTGTAGTGGTTTTGCTATGAAATCAAAAGAAGACAAAATAAACAAACAATCAAATACGAAAAGAAAGCACCTGGAACCAAGATATTCAGTGTATGAATTTAAAACCTAAAGGCCGGCACACACTAGGCGACAAGTCGCAGCGACTTGTCCCCGCGACATGTCGCCTCAGTGTGCACTGGTTCAGCAATTCCAACCGGTTGAATTTCATTTGGCAAGTCGCAGCAACAAAATTCTGTCGCGGCGACAACAATTTTCGCCAATAAATGTTAGTACACACGTGAGGAAATTGTCGCTGCGACATGTCGAGTGGACAAGTCGCTGCGACTTGTCGCCTAGTGTGTACCGGCCTTAAAAGTAGATTCTTCTATTCTGAGCTGACTTGAATGATGATGGCATATGCCTTAGAAGTAGACCTATTGACAAAAATAATATTTAAGATTTAGATACGACAAAAACAGCAATTCAATGTTTAATATTAAAGTTTCAAGTTTATTTCGCTCTTAGATTGCAAACACTAAATGTGTGCAACAGTTGTCACTATTTAGTGTTAAATAGCACTAATTGAACAAGCAAATTATCACAAAATAACACTATTTAGTGGTATTTATGTTGCATACTTTTAGTGTACGCCCTCTAAGATTACAGAATACATAATTAGATGAAATTATAAGATAATACTTTATCAATGAGTTTGTAGAGGATTATTACAATGTGGGTAAAGTTAAAAAAATATAGCGAGTATTTCAGAATAGAAATAGTTTTGAGACAACTGACTTTCCTGCTAGCAGAGTCTCTTTCCAATGAAAAAAGCACATGACAGAGGAGAGAACACGAGAGCGGCTCCGTTAGCAGGAAAACAAGAAAGCTGTCAATTATAAGCTTCTCTCGAATCTCATTTGATTTGCTTTTTGACTAATCGATCAGCCGAAACAATATTTAAATACTCACAACCTAACAATAAGTAATAGAAGAGCTTTTTTCATGTCATTTGGACAACAATATTTCATGTTTTCTCCGATAAATCAATCAATTTTGATATCATATCATATGATTTATTTATAATGTCAACATGGACGTTCGAAACATTTCAATTGATTATTCATAATAATCAAATACACGTCAAACTTACCTCGTCAATGGAAGAATTTTCCACTAGATCCTTTTACACTTCTTAAGCACGATACTTTCTGTATAATACCTCCGAATGAACGCTGTCTTACGAAGAGAAAGCCAAGGAGCAACTCGTGTCTACGTGAAATCCGTTAGTTGCACAATGGGTCATGGAATGTCAACACACGAAACATCCCATCACGTGACTTGTACGACCAATGAAGAGAGGCCTTGCCATGTGACCAAACGAATTTTTGGCGGTCGACTAAGCTAGTGTGGCGATAACAAATCTACATCAAAAGGACTATTTTTTCATGTAAAATACCTCTGAACTAGAAGCATATTATTGAAAATACTTGTATAGGGATATCTAAGGATGAGTGAAGGGCTTTGAGAGTATAATTCATGCAAAAGACCGTCATTTGAGGTAAGTTAGTTTGATGTTTAGTTAAATTTATTGTTGTGTTAGGATCATAAGTTTGATTCGAAATCAAGAATATGGTCCTCTTAATGAGTTCATATGATGATTAGTAAGTCTGTTTATATGGTGTGCACTGATATTTCGATTTTTTAAACTGACTGGAGAGTCTGAAAGACGTCTGTTTCCCTAGAAGTTCACCAATCGATGAACCATTACATAAGTTGTTGTTGTTGGTTATTTTTTTGAAATTAGAAATTTCACTTTTAAAGTGATTCAGCTTGAATGAATAGAGTGCACTTACTAAAAGTGTGCAACAGTTGTCACTATTTATAACTAAATAGCACTAATTAAACAAAATAAAGCAATATAATTTGCATAAAATACCACTAGTTAGTAATATTTATCTTGCACAATTTTAGTGCGTGCACTTTACTTTTTTATGTTTATTATTATCTATGTTATAACCATAGTTAGTAGAGGGGAACATAACTAAGAAGTCAACTTGAATTGTTTTTCAGGTCCACAACTTCAAAGACAGTAGCTGCCTAATTGTTTGACAATGGTATTATTGTTATTTTTAGACAATCAAAAATACTCTTGCAAATAATGTTAGATATTATTACAACTTTTCAGTATACAAGGGATAGTTTGTTTGTAAACATCTGAAATTATTGTAGTTTACATTATTGTCAAATAAATGAATATTGAATCCTTTAATTGTCAAGAGAAACTTTGTGTGATAGCACTACCGGTAGTAATAAATAACTAAACTTAGGCAATTAATATGTATTATATTAATTATACCAATCGACTGATCAACTGGAATTGGAACATTAAATGTGTGCAAGAGTTGTCACAATTTTTAGTAAATAGCACTAATTTGGTTATGACTAGAAAAAATTACACATCTATGAACATGTAATTAAACATAACAACTGATTCTGTTAGCAATTTATAATTATGATAGCTCATTTTGGATAAAAGATTTTGTTGTGTGTAAAATATGTAATTCAATTTCAATGTTGTCAGAGCTGGCAGAATTTCTGCATAGTCAGATGATGCAGAATTTCTGCATGGTCGGATGATGCAGAATTTCTGCATGGTCGGATGATGCAGAATTTCTGCATTCTCAGATGATGCAGAATTTCTGCATATCCATAAAAGCTAGACAATTTTGTATGTCTTTCACTGACTTGAAAGTAAATGGTACAAATATACTCAATTTTCACAATATTTTTAAATTTGAAGTGAAAAATGTTGATTTTTGACAAATTTGTTTTTTCTTGCATACAAATATACTCAATTTTCACAATATTTTTAAATTTTAAGTGAAAAATGTTGATTTTTCACAAATTTGTTTTTTCTTGCATACAAAAATACTCAATTTTCACAATATTTTTAAATTTTAAGTGAAAAATGTTGATTTTTCACAAATTTGTGTATTTTTCCGTCAAATTATCCAATATTTCACTGAAAATGTCCTATTTTGGAAAAACCCATTTTAGTTTGGAATAGGTTATTTGTGTCTGCCAGGAAGACTTGTACAGACCTATCGGGTAGTGAGACTCTTTTGTTTGTGAGGACGATTTCAGTGTGCATGCCTGTTGGGTAGTGAGTGAGACATTTGTGTTTGGAGGTTGACTAAGGGCAGTGGGTTCGTCTGCTATAGTAGTGGTCATTAGCAGTACACTAAAATGTGTCTGTGAACTAAAGATTGATAAAGGGATGACATTTTGCGCTAGCTGAAGGCGGGATGTAGAGGAATTGGGTATATATCTCTTTCCGACCTCTTTAAGGGTTGTTCCAGTAAACGCTATGTCCCGTTTTCTAAACACATTGGTAATCATATTTTTGTCTCTTATTACTTTGCCTTTGTAATCATTTTAACATTATAAGTTGTTAAATAAATATACATATATATATATATATATATATATTTGCCTTTGTAATCATTTTAACATTATAAGTTGTTAAATAAATATACATATATATATATATATAAATAAGTAAAAAATATACATATATATATATATATTTGTATAAGCACCATTCTTGTTTATATTAAATATCAAAATTGTACCTTTAAAACATGTTTATTGAATATAGCGTCGGTACAAAAAGACGATCCAACTTGGGGAATGAATATACTAAGCTTTCAAAATATAGTTAATTAACAAAGCAAAAAATATTCGCAAAGCATAAATGAACGAGCAATATACATTCATATAGGGCTAACCGAGGTACATTAGGCTAAACTCTAGAGAGTTCCAGAACTAGTTGATCCAAGTAGCCTCGTTTTTATACGTCAATACGCACGTGGGCACATGCGTGACTCAAACACGAAATCTTCTCAATGAATTTGTAAGAAACTCACTAAAGACTATTAATTTATATTTAATGTTGATTATGCAACGTTAGGATTCCACTGCATTATGTAGTATACATTGTCTGCGCAAGAGGGGACATCGGCCCATGAGCTTCACTAGGTACCCCTCCGCGATCATGATTCTCTACGGGCAGCGAGATATCTATATTATATGGTATTGCATGATTATATCCTATCAAAAAAGAATCAAAATTTGCTATTGAAAACTTGTTCAAAATGACAAATATAAACCAAATTATACTTCATGTTTATGGAAGTAGAATCACTAATGAAAACTGGCTATTTGAACTTCGTACTCTCTAGATTTAAGCGTATCATCAAAAGAGGATCTAAATGCGCTCTTGAAAACTAGCGCAAAATATTTGACGATTTTTTCCATATGATTCTTTGTGTTTATGGAAGTAGAATCACGTTTGACACATGGCTCTTTGAACTCCTACTTTCCGAGTTGTGTCGCTAACCTAAGCAAGCAAACGGGCAAACTGGGAGGATATTTACATTTGTAACGAATCCTTCCGTGACTATTCAATTCCAACAGAAATGTGTCATTGTATCGATATATGCGGGAAAGCGTAATTATTCAAGAACAGGTAAAGCTGCCATGTGATAAGACCCTTGATGGTTGTATGTCCTGTATAACGGACTATAAGCCTTTAGCTATCTACAGTCATGCTGGATAACCGATCCACATGTATTTTCAATTAGAAGAAAATCTATATCCCTGTCGGCGAACGGTAATACTTTACATTGCAAGACTCTGCGGGATGTTCATTCATTTTATTCCTGTACTGATTTAACCCTATAATGCTAAAAAGGAACCGCTAAATAGCCTGTAAGTCTCCCATGCCCAGACGATGAAAAATGCTTTCACAAAATTACTGACTCGGTCGAGTTTGATGATGAGGATGGGCATATTTTGAGCGACGCACACGCGTAGGTCGAATGGGCTTACGACAGTTGTATATATTTTACATTACATATCTACAAAATAATATTTTGCAATTGTTGATCAAATTTTTAAGAATAATTTATACTGAAATTGTACCGTTTCTAGTGCAAGTAATTTTTGTCAAGTTTCTTTTTATAATTTTGATCAATCTTGAATAAGGAAATGACATAACTGCTTGAACTTAGAAGACAAATTAGAAAGAATTTAACAATTCTAAACATGCAATCAAAACGCAACATTTTATGCTCTTTTTTAATGTCTCTAGTTTAAGTCTACTATTTCCTGATTTATTCACATCTCATGCAATGCATTAACTTCCCTAGAAAATATCATCAAACTTAATCAGAAGAAATTATTTGATTATTAATAAATTATTCTCCCTTTATGATCACATTATGTTACTCCACATCCATACATCTCTGCAAATCCCCACTTTAGAACTACCATGAGAAAAAATTTACCTTTCTATGATGGACACCTACTTTGGAAATTAGAAAACGCAATTGATTCAAAATCCTCATTTAAAAAAAACACTAAAAAGGCACTGACTTGGGTTCATTATCCTTCTCAATTTTAAATGATTATCAAGCTATCGATTGATTGCTTCTTCTCACTTGTATATACATAATTGCAAATATGATAAATAACAAGGGCATGTAATTAGTTTTACTATAACTAAACCCCTCGTCTTACAGATAAAGTATAATTTAAGAACATTGTCTATACATTATACGGGAGAAAAAAACTAAACTAAACTAAACTACCGTATTATTCGTTATAGTAATATTTCGATATATTGTAATCATTTTTTTACAAGCGAACCAAGATTGTTGTGGTTCTCTTCGTTTACTATCGTATCTATAGTCTATATTAGCAATAAGGACAACAAACAGCACTATTGCAGTATTACCGTCGTCTTTTAGTCCTTGATAATGTGACAACAATTCTATTGTGTAGGTATTACACGCCTTGTAAATGTTAACATCTTGTTTCTACAACAATACTATTGTAATTCTGCAATGTTTTGTCTTGTTATCATACTTGTACTCATGGTAGGAAATGAAAAAAGTCGCAGGGAGGCAGTATTTTGAGGAAGACACAACTATTGGTTTGTCATGTTTTGTCGGAGTATGTTTGCTCAAATGTATATATTCACTTGAATACACACTATAAGCAAAAAGAAAAAGGAAACTACAATATCGTCCGCTTTGTTTTTGTTAGCAGGAAATGAAGTTAATGAGTTGATTTGGTGTTATGGTTCTGGCATAGAAAAGTATTTCTCGAAAATTTAGCTTACAATCTTAGTGAAGCTTGGTACTGCTATATAGATCAGGCTTCTCCTTCAAACTTAAAAAAAAAGCAGAATTCTAAAAACCTTGTCAAACGGAAAAAAACTGATATAAAATTTTAGCAGTCAACCGTTTCCATCTCGTTCCTTTATGCTTTGCGAATATTTTTTGCTTTGTTAATTAACTATATTTTGAAAGCTTAGTATATTCATTCCCCGAGTAGGATTGTCTTTTTGTACCGACGCTTTATTGTTTTTATGTTCGATTTTTTGCGATTGTTGTTTATTACGACGTAAAATAACCCTCATTTGGCGAATTACATGCATTCTAGTTAATTCTAGTACACTTTACACAACAATTAGTGTAATTAGACCATGAATCAGGCCCATAGCGTGCCAAATCATTATGATATGTATTCCTTAATCGTCCAAACGATTTCCCTAAACACTTTCAAGTTCCGACCGGATAGTGTTCACGTTCGTGTAGCTAATAAACCACGGCTCAATTGAGAGCAAGTTAAACAAATAGCTCAAGATATTATTTTTTCCGGTGACGGCAAAGCCGCAAACTGTTTAGCTTACAGAGGTTAGTTACGCGTACATGCAAGTCACTCCATGGAAAGCGAAAGTGAGATAGAAATAGTCATAGTTTATATAAAAACTTAATTTTATTATTACCTTTATTGTATCTGACAATGCCTAGACGTCTGTGTTTGTGTGTGTGTTTGCTATCATATGAAGCTCTCTTGCTGATACCGAAAATAAATAAAAAAAGAGAATTATTGAGAAATGGGTGTGTTATTAATGACGAGGGGGTTGGTGCCACCCGACAAAAACACATGAAAATACACAGTGACACAGAGGATTCTACAAAAATATTATTGAAAACAAACGTCTGTACCCCACCCTACCCCTATAGATACACAACTACTGCCAGTTGTACAAAGCCAGGATAAACTTATCCAATGAATAAAAGTTATACACTCCCCAGGATTTTTTTAAATTTATCCGCTGAATAGGGATTTATCCTGTGGGTAGCGTTATCTAAGCTTCGTACAACCGGTCCCGGGACTAGCGGAGGAAATCACCTTGTATGGGTGCGTTTGCTATATACGTCAGTACATGGAAAAGGAGGAAAGCATAACGTATCGTTACCATACTTAGCGTAGTTATGATACTTATTAAATCTAGCGTTTCGTATTATTTGCTCAGTTGAGGAGAATCGCAGAACGGTTATGCATGCCTAGCGATGATGTAATGTTACTACTAATAATAATCTATTATTTACAACCATCTTTACACATAGTAAAGTATGTAGATTGATAAATGTATAAGAGCCAGTCAAGTACCATATATTAAAGTCACTGTCAGTCCTGTAAATGAGTGTGGCTTTAAAACGTTCAGTATTAACGTATACACATAGGCATTTGCTCAATAGGAAGAATCGTAGAAAAGTACAAGCGATGATGTAATAAGGAAAAACATGTAATTTCGTGTCATTTGCTCAGTTGAGAAGAATGCACTCCCCAGGATTTCTTTAGAATTTATCCGCTGAATAGGGATTTATCCTGTGGGTAGCGTTAGCTAAGCTTCGTACAATCGGTCCCGGGGCTAGCGGGGGAAATCACCTTGTATGGGTGCGTTTGCTATATACGTCAGTACATGGAAAAGGAGGAAAGCATAACGTTTCGTTGCCATACTTAGCGTAGTTATGATACTTATTAAATCTAGCGGTGATATAAACTTTCGTATCATTTGCTCAGTTGAGGAGAATCGCAGAACGGTTATTCATGCCTAGCGATGATGTAATGTTACTACTAATAATAATCTATTATTTACAACCATCTTTACCCATACCACGATGATGGTGTATTAAGTGTAGAAAGCATATTAAAGTATGTAGATTGATAAATGTATAAGTGCCAGTCAAGTACCATATATTAAAGTATAGGCCTGTAAATGAATGTGGCTTTAAAACGTTCAGTATTAACATATACACATAGGCATTTGCTCAATAGGAAGAATCGTAGAAAAGTACAAGCGATGATGTAATAAGGAAAAACATGTAATTTCGTGTCATTTGCTCAGTTGAGAAGAATGCAGCGGTAATGCTCTCAAAGCAGCGATTAGTAAAATCATAACTAAATCACATCTTAATGTGCAGGGCAATTAGAGGCGAGCCCCTGCTATCACAGCAAAGCCGCACCTCACTCAAATAACTAATCATTAAATGCCTTAGAAAAGCGGCTTACTTGCATTTGTATAATGATAATGGTGACTGATTATAAAATGCCTCGATGTTTCCAAGTCTTTTGAACATAATATGAGAAAATAGCAGGAGTCTTGGACAGCAATTTTCGTAGATATGAATATAATGTAATGTAGAGCATTGCGAATATTTAAGTTATAAGTTATAAATATAAGTTGTTTGAATCTGCACAAGTGTAACTCTACAATTCGCTGCTCTTATCTCACTATGAATGATATCAAAGATCCTCAAATTGAAATATTGTAAATCTCCACGCTCAAGAATAACCAAATCTCTCAGATTCCATCTCTATTAAAAAAGCCAAGGCAATAGCACTGGAATCACATGCGTTATGAGTCTTTCGGTGGGACTACATCAATATGAAGATTTGGTAATTCTTTTATAGCATTCCATTGTCAATGCATCCTAAGCCCTCTATACACATACTGTCCACATTTTCATTACACAGTTTTATAGTTTCATTATTCTTTGTAGTTAGGGAAAATCGCTCTAACGTTATTAGTTGTTTGATCTATTATTTACTGTATTCAAAAGCCAATGCCAGTTTAGAAGTTACTGTGTCAGAGTGAAAAGAAACAATGGGACATTGAAAAAAAAGTAAAAACTTCATTGAAAATGGAGTTTGTGTAACTAAAGTTATGCTCATTCAGTCAAAATGAAAAACATTTTTCATTTAATTATTAATATATAAAGAACTAAACATGTAGAACAGAATACTTGTGGAATGTCACGTCTGGCACAAATAGCCCCAGGTATTGGATTGGCTTGACTTGTTCGACAACCGTGTAATTGCTAAATAGGTAAATTAATTAATAAGAGCTGGTTCAAAAACAGTCGACATTGATACACTCAAACCTGGGTGTAAGTGCTAATGTCTGTAATAGACATGAAACAAAATATGGAATAAAGTTACAATTATAACTAAATAAAGAATAATGTTACTACAATTAGAGAGGCTTAATTATTGTGCCGTCAAGATTGAAACAAATAATTGAAACATCATACATTTCGAAACAACAATAAAGTAAATTTACGAATGTGCACGTAAAATTGTTAGTATAAAATAGAATAATATCAAAAAATGGAAAAGTAGAAAGAATTTCAAATACTGTTGCAATTATGGAACACTTCACACAATAACTTCATTTCACCGATAAGACAATACCGACACTGATCTTATAAACAATATTACAAAAAAAGATGAGAACCCCTTTTTTCCCCCTCTTAAAAAAGCATCGAAGACTCCCTTAAAAAGGCGGCGTTCGAAGACGATCAATGCTTCTAAAACGAGCACTGAGTTAGTTTGTTTAACGGTCGCAAACCAAACAAACTGTTTGTCTTCTTTGCACAAAGACAGGGCAGGGCTTCATGCCGCCTAAGCGTTATTTTAATTTGACTTTAACACACATTGTGGTACTTGAATCATCAAAAACCCTTTAATCACTGTAATATGCCCAAGAGAGATTAACCCCACAAAACTTCACGATAAGTTAGAGTAAGGCATGTTGTACAATTCGCGTTAAACGACGTATTTAAAATCCTTTTTAGAGGCCACAAACCTCGGATATGTTTTGAAGCAGAATAAATTCATGATAAGTTAGAACGAGTTATTTGTTTCATGGTTGTACGATTCAGTGAATGAAGCAGTTCAAAGAAGAGCCGCACCTTTTCTTGTTGTATCTTTGGTTTGATGAGGTTTGTTATCTGTTCATCAAACGAATCGTTCTTTTTCTAATAAACTCATACAACAATGAACGAGATCTTTGTATGTTTCGTAATCTTTAGACATTTGTTGGTTCAGTAGTTCTGTAGCTATATTCTGTCAGTTCCAATGCGATACATATAGCTAATCTTTCAAAGTTTTCTTCGCGTCTTCTAGCTTCTCTTTGTTCTACACCGAAATGATAATAGAGGCAGCAGATATAGCTGTACCTACTAGTAATCAGTGTAGCAATCCAAAGGAATTACATTAGTTATTCCGATAACATAGTCGTGGTTCAGCTTGATCCCTACAAGCTGGTACATTTACCGCTTACAGTCTAAAAGTCCCAGTGCTGTCATTGTTAAAAAATGTATCGATCAGATATACAAAGATGCTATACCTTTGTACTAGACGTAGAGAACAAACATGGAAACGTGTATCAAAAGTTATTCATTGATTCTATGGCCTTTTCTTCAGCCGTGCTCTTGGATACATTTTCTTAATGCTACGTATACAATCGGGTCCGAGTACGATGTTTCGAAGAGAATGATCTTTTCGAGGACGATGTTGATGCTGAAATCCTACTCCCTATGTGACAAGTGCGTAATGGGCAACAGCCAAAGCAAGTACGTGTAGTTGGTTGTTTCTATAGAAGCTCTTCAATGATTTCCAAATGCACCGAATCAAATTTGCTGCATGATAGACGCATGGATGTATATCTTCCTACTAAGACAATCCGTGTGTTATACGAATGATGCATGTAACCATCGGGCTGTTCTTTGCACTGATAAACACACGAGCGATTCTAAGGTGTTTCTAAGGCTGTTTCTGATAAAACAGAAAGCTGCAATCCCGTGCATATGACAAGGGTCAGTGGTAACTACACTGCAAAGTACAATCCATGCTTGGTCATCGGTACATGTTTTTAACGCATGATATATGCAGAGATGATACATTCACCGGCACAGCACCACTAGATGCTTAGAATGTTGCATTCGGCAATCTAGGGAATATATTCCAGAGTTCCTCAGAGAGATGGTTTACAACAATTATTTCTTTTAAGTAAGAGGTAAAAGCGCCCCTGCAGAATGAGCTGTCAAATTCAATACAATACCAGTTCAGTATTGGATACTTCAAAAACTTCTCCACGTGAACTTATTATTCTCCTTCCTATATACTGGTCTTGCTTCTTGGATAACCAATTGTATTGTACCCACTTTAGTGGAAAAGGATTAAAGCACACACTTGGATTGTTCGAGTAAATACAATTATAATGAAGCAAACAAGATGACTGCATATCTTAACAGTGATCAAAATGAGTATTATTCTTGTACCTTACTTTAGTCCTACAAGGTACCAAAAGCACATCTATAGGTGTATAAGTAAAAGGATCGGATATTTCCTGATTTGCTGCTTGCTTGAACGCGCTTCGTGATAAGACATTATTTCAAGCACGTGGGCTTAGCGATTAAAACAAAAAAACACTGGCAGTGAAGCAGACTTTGTATGGGTCAAACCACGACCAAGTGTCCCATAGAAAGACTGATATCATTCTCCACACATGCCTCTACTTTTCTTAACCCTGTAGCACCAAATCTCCTTCTCATTTCATTCTTTTCATCTTCTCGTTTTATCCCAAAAAACAAATCGCTCGATTGCCACCAGTTCAGAATCCCATGCCAACTGAGTTTGTTTGAGTTTGTGTAGCACTACACAGGCCACATGGAAATAGCGTTCCATTACATCACTGTAAACACAGCTTGGGAGAACTGGTAGTATTTGCCGCCGCAGTCTGTGGCCTATGGTCTCATCAACATAATGATTATACACATATATTCTAACAGTATTTTAATGTATTGGTGATTTACTGGCCGAACTATTAAAGTATTGTTGAGGTATTCCCGGGACGGAAGGGATACTTATCCAATGACGGTATAAAGGCTTTATAAAGACCACACTAATAGTTCGAGTAGTTCTATATATTAGTAGTTAAGGAGACATATTGTAAAGAGGTCATGGTAATTATTCTAATACTAGTGCAATGCAATTATTGATAATCATATGCAATATCAATTCCATAAAACAGCTTTACCTATGTAGTTCGATAGATCACTGAAAAATTATCGAGTAAACTTATTCTGACGAAACATTGTATAAATGTAAATAGCTTTGAAAGTTGTGTCTGACTCTTACTTGATAAATTTTAAATGAAAATATACATTAGAACACTACTTACATTCAACTTTATTAACCCACTCTACCATTCTATTTTATTATTCCACTTAATCATACAACGCCATTACTCCACTTTATCATTCCACATCGGTTTTATTGATCGACTTAGTCCTTTGTGCTTGCAAAAATCTGAAAAGTGGTTATATATTTAATAGAGACTATAAACTCCAAATTTGTATTTATGAAGACATCGATTATTGAAGGTGTATTATTATATAAATCTCTCATGCACTATTCTTAAGTAAATATGTGTTTTTTAATGTTTACTTTATTAATAATTGTTTTATTTGTTTGTTTTGCTTGTGAACTATGCACGTTCTTAGTTAAATCTTTGAACAGTGCTCATCAGTTTAACGCAGTTAATGTTATTATAGAGCAAGAAATCTGGTTATATTTTCTGGAGCTTACAGTGGAAAGTTCTCAAAACTTTTCAGGACAGCAATTTTCCTCAAATCAAAAAGCTGGACCCCCTTATACCTTCACTTTTATTTAAAATTTGCATTTGATAAGTATTTTAGTTCAATCTTAAACGATTTTTGAAGTTTTTAGTTTTTAAACAATGTTTGGCCTTCAACAAAAACACAGATATTTTTGGTAGTATTTTACACTTCTTCAAAGTTTTCAAATTTCCTTTGCCTCTCTTCCTCCGGTATCCTTTATACAACTGGGTTACAGATGCTTTCAAATATGTTCGAATTAAAAAAAAGCAGTTTTGTAGTTCGACGGGTAGAAAATTATAGCAGGCAGACTTAGTTCATTAAGACAAAGGTTTTTAAGCTTTGATGCAGTAATTATAGTATCGATATCTTACACGATATCTACAAATTGATCAAAACAAAGAAACGTTTATTCTTCAAAATAATTCGACTAATTACTAAGTTTAGTTGTTGTGGATGGTAATAAGGCGTTTGATCAGGCACTATAAAAGATGATGAAGCTTTTGTTTGATTCACTTATCCCAACTGAAGCAACAACTTTTCAGTGAAAGAGACAAAAGTTCATGTTTATCAATAAAATACTAAAGGTAAAAAAATACAGTTAAGATTGAAGATAGTCAAAATAATTGGTACCGTTTTTGACTTGATTATCGGTTGGTTTGTTATGAAACTCTCACTTTCAAAGCAATATATGGGGTTTTTCATGAAGTCAGTGAACATCTCTGCGAGAGAGCACGACATTATTTTCAACGAAAGTGAAGCGAAAGGCCTTCAAACTTCGATTTATCAAATTTTGTTTTTTTGTTCATGGTTTAAATAAAAAAGCCATTCAGTTTACTGGCTGATGAAAAAGTCAGTAATCTAAAGCAATATGCATGTTTTTGTTAATACAATAGCGTTAAGAATGAATTAGCTTTTGAAAGAGAGATCCGACATTCGATAGCTCGTGGTTTCCACTGTGGCTCTACCATGCAAGCCGCCGAGTATTTGCCTAACACTAATAGACCCATTCAATCTCTTTGCAGGTTAAATCTATTCGTAATAGTCTCACTGCAAGATATTCCGTCTAACGTGTTCACTCTAATAAGCTATCATTTAGTAGACTTACAAAACAACTGTGACTAAATAGGTTGTATTTAGATGTTAAATTAAACGTAGACCGAGGAAGAGAGCCCGACGCGCCGCGTGCTGCGTTCCCCATGTGAAGCTCAGTTATTCCTTTTATGGATCGCCAGTTTGCTACCAATTTAAGACAGATTGAACGCTGTGTCGGTTTTTGCTAACACAGTGTGTGTGCTATTTTGTGCCTCTTTAAGAAAGTAAATGGTTTTGGGAAGAGATCGTGTCATCATCATGGCCGGGCAACGAGTAAAAACATGCACAAAGAAATTATGAAATGAAATCATTCAAAGAATCACACAAACATATTGAAATAAAATGATTCAAATTGCTAAAATGTTACTAAGGACGTAGAGAAGAGACAGAAAGAAATTATAAAATACAACAACCAAACTGATAGAGAAATTATGAATCAGAAAAGTATAAAAAAATTAAAATCAAATAAAAATATACACGAGTTACATGAAGATTAAACCCATGAAATAGTACAAAAAGAGAAACCGTACAAAGGCCCAGCATTGTGAGTACTTAGCCCTGAATATTAAATGACAAAGATTTTGCAATATCTTTGTCAATAGAAAATATAAAAAAAACATCAAAATACCTGACAAACATTTTACAGTTAAGTTAATAAAGGAAAAGGGAGGATCAGAGCTGAGACGAAATCTAACAATAAATAGCAATAACATATAAATAAACTGCAAAATATTAGTTTCCAAAAAAATATGTGAATCAACAAAGAAAAAAAATTAAACAGTTAAGAAGCTACAAAGTGTTTTGAAAATTCTGATTTAGATAATCTTGTCAATTATACAGTGTAAAAGAACGTCATTGTAATCACCGGGCAAATAACCACCACAAACTCCATGGGCTATATAGAGAGAAGAAAAAAAAAACATTCAACTGGTGAAGTTAGTCATCTAGATAGAAAAATATTTTAGACCGTGTAAAATATGATAGAAAAAAAAATAATAATATAGATATTATAAGAACAAGCATAAGAACAAGTACAAACATTTTGTAACATTTGTCACAGAATGTGATCGTGTTATCGGCCAAAGTTACAATACAATAACTCCGCAACAAGCGCAAAATGTTTTTAAGAGTACCAGCTCATATACAATTGAATGTACAATTTTTTTGAAAAGAGAGCAATCCAATAAGCAAAGTTGGTTTCAATAATTAAAAGGTCTAGAGTAATAGAATAGTTAATCTAGTTACTCGAATAAATTTACCAAGTATTCCAAAGTAAAATCGAACAAATAATCAAAATGTTCCATATAAAATCGAAAACGTATTTGAACGATTGATGTACGGGCCTACATTTTTTTATGTACTATTGGTAGTATTAAAAAGTGACCGAATTGTATAAAGTCCATTACTCCAAACAAAATAGAATGCTTGATCAAACGCTCCAGCACTGATCAAATGCTCTTTACCTAGAAATCTACATTGATATTAAAACGTTTTAAATATCATAAACAGAAATTTAATCAAAAATTCCATAGCTAGTAAAAATGTTAATCAAACTAACCAGTATGCCTTGATCAAACACCCCACGGGAAAAAACTATGACAATGATCAAATGATTTGAATCTTGAAAAGCATATTGGTTAAGTGTTCCAAACATGAATAGCGTTGATAATGAATCATAGTCGATACTCTATATGATCAAACATTCTATTGCTAATAGATAGCACATTGATCAAACATTCTATAGTAGTAAATTGCTTTAGTTCATAAATGAAGGCAGTAATCATTTGATAGAGTTTTAATAGTATTGACTTTTTACAATTATACCAACACGCCCCATTGGAGAATTATTTACAGTTCTTTACATAGTACCAGTTTGTGAAAATGTCTAAATTTGTTCTTAATTGGTAAAAGATATTAAACTGTATAATATTAGTTTTAGTTGATGTAAATACAGAAAGGAATCACTCCAAATAATTTTAATATATTACTGTACATTATCTGTTCGTATTGGTTTGGAAAAAACTCGAACATTTTAGCTTCCTTTTATAGATAAATAACTTTGTTAATAATGTAATTAAGTATTCTTAGATGTTTGTTGCTTTAAATTTTGCTACTAAATACCAGACATAATAAAGCATGAGCTTTTTAGTTAACAAATCGAATGAACAAAAAGATATCAGAAGTTCGTTTGCGTTGCAGCGTCCTTCTTGCTTCTACGCAGAACGATTAGAGCATTTCAGGAGTATTTTTCAAAATTTTCATCAAATTAAATGATTACAGAAAATATATAATTAATAATGTTTATTAGTAAAGCTTAATCTTTGTTTTACAATAAGCTGATCTTCTTCGTTATTGTAAGCTTTTTGTAAAACGTTTGACAAAGCTCCTAGCTATTTTGAAGTTGCAGACAGGATATATTCATATCCCAATATGAAATAAAATAAAATAAATCCTTTTCCAAAAAGTAATTCACATAGTTTAGAAAACCAAAACCTGATTTGATGTTGAAAATTAGCAAGTTTTCTCTCGGTAGTCAAACCAAAGGGTATTGATATGAAGTCTGATTGTGTGTTATGTGGTATATACTACTTAAAGACACTTAGTTAAAATAATCACCACGAAGTGGTTTTATACTATACAATCAAAAACCTCAAGTCAATAAACTTCAAACGGTCGTCTATCGAAAAACAGAGAACATTAAAGTAGCTGATAGTAAAACACTGATAAAAGAATCAATGGACGTATTTGAACTAGGTTATTAATTTTTGTCGGTCATTAACATTTCAATGGACATCTATATGGGTAATTTTCCAATTAGCTGTTACTAAAGCTACATATATATTCTTCAGGAATTAGAGATTTATTAGTTACAAACAGCAAGCACACTCACTTAATTCAATAAAGTAAATTATTATGTACAAACTTATATTCTCGATGGAAGAGCTCAGTTCAGGAGTGTACTGTACGTCAGTCTTGTTTTCGATTCAAAGCAGTTTCATAAATGCCCGTACGTTGGATGAGGTCTAATAACATAAGGTATTCCACTAGCTGTTGAGTAATAGTGCATTTGAGAAGGACATTGCGCTCCACATAAAAAGCCAGGTGGATAACCAGAGAGAGATGAAGATCCATGAGGAATGTTTGGTCTCGTAGGTGCTGTTACGTCCATTCCTGGATTTTGTTTTTTCCACTTTGTTCGCCGATTCTGAAACCAAATTTTTACTTGTGTTTCTGTAAGACCAAGCGAAAGAGCTAGGTTAAGTCTCTCACATACTGACAAGTATCTTGTAGATTTGAATTTATTTTCCAGTGCAACAAGCTGCTCGTATGTGAAAGCAGTCCGCGCACGACGAGGTTTTCCTTCCTTCGCTCGTTCAGAAGAGACGCGTTTTCGTTTTGTCTTGTTTACGGATTTATCGTTCGATGGTTCAAGATCTTGATCTAATTTAGTAATATCATCTTCGCACGTCTTCTCTGTGTCTGAATCTGTAGGAGAACAAGAAAAAAATAAGGCTCTAATTGAATCAACACACGCTGTTTAAAACATTGTACAAATATACAGTTATAAAACAAGCAACTATAAGCGACGAGATATAGCAACAGTGTTCATATATATAGTCAAGCTGGAGTTTAGTACTGACCATAAGCCTAATGAACTGTAGAATTACTACATAAAATGGTATCCACATATGTGGTGAATACCAGGTAATGTAGCGAGGTGATTTAAACAGCGTCGTAGAAGTATTTAAAATGAGTAATAAACGATGTTTTATAGGAGATTAATTGTTTGTAGGAGTCCTATAAATGTGTGCTAATGTCACCCTGTGAATACTACACCAGTAATGTATCTGTGGTTTTGACGAGACAGAAAATACCCGAAAGGATCATTACTTTAATTACTTGTATATGTTATTTGCAGATTGCTCTAAAGAATAAAATACAGCTTTCAAACGATTCACAATAAATTGTTCTTTTTATAAACCACATTATCATGTAACCTATGCTTCCAAAAAGACAGTAAGCTATTTGGTAAAGAAGATACTTTGAAGGATATAGTGAGCAAAAGGTCTACAAAGTAGAACGGTTTTGTAAACTTAGATTAAAGACTCACCATGTGCTTTATTTGGTCTGTTATATCTCGTAGCAGACATCCATGGATGCCAAACATCAGCTTGCTGATTCTCTCGTAAAGAACTCTCATTTTCTGAATCTTCTTCACTTCCACTAGATCGTCGACGTAACGCAGCCGCCGTAAACTTATTCGGGTCGAGAATATCTTTGACCGAAAATGATGTGACAGCGGGCTTGATTTCTTCTTGTGAAATATTGTCATCGATGTGCGAGTCATCGTCCGACTCGACTTCGACGTCCAGTGTGCTTTCGGTGGTGTCCATAACGGAGTGTGTTTTGCTTGTGTCCGGGCACAGCATTATATGGCCAAATGGGTTGTATGTTTTTCTGTTGTGTAAGTAGTTGGTGACTTAGCCAATGTATGTTGCCTTTGGCTTCAGCTGCACTGTTGGGGGTGGTGCTAATTCTTTGCCAATACGCATCAATGAACAATGAGCGTGATCGAAGTCTGATTGGTGGTGTTTTGATGACTCGGAGTCAACGTAATTGCCAACTAAATTAATTGAATGAAGTGACAGAGCAAGTGTCGATGACTTGTGATAACGATTAACACCTAGCACTCAACCCTCTTCAAAATAATCACTATTTGCTTGATAAGAAGCTTATCATGGGCAGGAACTGGCTACAAAATCGAGCGGAACTCTTCACAACACAAGTCAAAGACTTCTTTTAGTTGGACATAAAAGGGGTCCCGTTCTTAACGATGATTCATTCGAACTTCAATCATTTAATTCACTAGTTCTTATTCTTAATCTCATGCCGAGATAAAGCTATGAAGTTGCCGCCTTACATCGTTCAGTACAAATCATAGATGAGTTTCTCTAGGTACACATAAAACTTCTAAGGATCACACTTGATATATCCTGAACGCATTAAATTTGTTTGTACTTCCACTTTATTAAATATGACAAGCAAATATTGCACTTAGTAGAGACCGTTAAGTAGCGCTATTCATTGAAATCTCTCTATACAGGAAGCAATAGAGGAGTCGGAAACCATCAATGTACCTTATTCACAACCGAGACATCCACTTGTCAATAGTACAGACTTCTAACAGTTAACGGAAGGCTATTTTAATAAACTAGTCAGTGAAAACTTACTAAAGCTTAGCAGGGTTTATTCATTGAAACACCAAACCCCATATCAATAAACAATTGCTGTATGGGTTTGATTAAATAATTGTGATCCAATTAATACTAGGATATCATAAGTCGGCGTCCTTGCTGTTTATACAGACTGCGTTAAAAGATTAGAATACTGCAACTGTAGTTAGTATTAGCTACATATAAAGATAGAGTATATAGAAGCTGTAGCAAATCAGTAACCCTTAGTATTGCGCTACGATAGGGTTCAATAACCACCAATCGCACCTTAAAGATAATTGATTATGAAATGACTTTGGTTTGTTGTACATCACGATGGTGACGGCTCCCTATGTCTTGATTTCCTAACGATCAGTCTTTAAGTTATCTATATTAAAGTCATCAAGCAGGCAACGATACTAGTAATCGATCGTTTGTTCGCTGATAAGCCACGACTCGCTCTTATGGCAATGCTAATAACTATAACAATTAACAACAATCTCAGTGTTGTACCAAGATAATATCGAGTGATTGAGCGGCGCTCTCTTGACCGCCATCATTGAAGAAATGTGTGTTGGTTTTTGATGAACTATTTGACCTGGTCAAAGGCTGAACACATCATCTTGAACTTAATCACGTTATATGATTATGACAAGCAAACATAACTTTACCATCATGCTGCAGTACCTCACAAAGCGCGCGCAATTCTAGTTTTGCAACTTTCGATAAGATCGCCAGAAATTAAAGTCGTTTAAAAACAATAAGAATTATTATAATCGTACGCCACGTTTTGCTTAAAGCTTGCACACGAAATTGTATGCATTCACGGCGCGCTCAATGATTTTTCCACGTAAATTAAAATCTTAAACTCTTGAGTAACTCATAGGAAAAGTTTTGTACTGATTCTAGAAACAAAATCAAATTTTTCGAATCATGCATATTTTTCTGTGTTCAAACATTCTATGATCAAACATTCTATTCTATGATCAAACATTCTATTTCCTATAAACATGATATGGAGCATTGTTTAATACAAAAGAGATCTCAGTAAAAAGGTTATTCTATTGGCACAAAGCAAGGAAATTACAACATTAGATCAAAGAGCCCGATAAACCATCATCATAATATACCTGAAGCTATAAACAAACTAATAATCTTCTAATAATTGCAATGCAGCCCCATGTTGCTGTACTACTTGAATGAGTGAAGTGTGTGGCCGGTTAGGTAAGGCCAACAAGTGCACTAATGTTGATCTAGAGTAAATAAATGGTTAAGACTACAAACAAAACGTCAAACGTTCACGGCTTTTGTTGACTGTTATCTCAATAAAGAAGACATACAAACACTTAGAGTCGGTACACAGATGGTCACGATGGCGCGATCGATTATTCTTTTTTTACTGTGATAGTCCTTCTTTGAAGAATTTCTTTACACTGATTTAGAAAGGTTATAACCGGAGTTTTTTAACAAGAAACTACTTAAAAAGGAAGCTTGTAAGTCGATGTTTAGAAAACATTGTAGACACTTTAAGTAATTTTAGTTTATTAATTGTCAAGGGAGTGGAGTAACCACGTTGAAAGAAGCTTTGATCAATGCATTTACACACATAGAGTAAGTAGTGTTCTTTTTCTTATGTAATGTACTGAACTATTGTTTAGACACAAGTAATTATAAACGCATGCTATGTCATATTATTCAATAGGAAACTCTAGGAGTTGTGACATTATTTAATTAAACGTTACTTTAAAATCTCGTAAATCAAACATAAATCTTTGCTCCCTTATATATAACATCGGTATATACTCGATATGACGCAGAAAATTAGATCTTTTTCGCTTAAATTGTCTAAGCGTTCAAATGAACGCTAGAATATTGACAATTCACCAATATCTCATAAGTCAATTGAAATCAGAGTCATAAATCTTTCCTGCCAGAAGCAATAAATATTGCTTTTGACATTGATGTAAAAAAAATTCAAGGCGGATTTATCTGTAATGCGTAATTGACTGGATTTGTTTCCTATCTAGTCATATACTCAATTTCATCGGCTTTTTTAGAAAAATAATTACAATTGATCCCTCCTTTAACGAAACTGATCATGTCGTGTGGGAATAGTAACAACTACACAATAACGAGTTAATAAAACTAATGATTTATTGACATAATTGGAATAAACATTTGATTTACCAACGATCAGTTTTGATCAAACGTTCTTAGAAGATTTAATCAATTTGTTGAAAAATCTAATTATTGGAATGTTACAATTATAATTTCATTATCTGATAGTTATGTAATCAATGTAAGCAATATCAGATTTAAAGGTAAAATTGTTTAATTTGATAAGTCTGTTTCAATCTTGTCTTCTTTATAGATTGTTACCGCAATATGCTATTTTGTTGACATTAAAGGTTATCTGGTTTTTGTTTTGTTTGTTTTTTTCAAAACGAGCTCCTCATTTAATGCGAGATTTTAATCAAATGCTTAAAAAGAATCAAAATTTCTTTAAAAAATATTAATTATTTTTTTCATTTTTTTTTCACTTTTTTTTCTATTTTTTGGAAAATATTGGAAAAAAATCTTTGAGTAACTTTAATTCAGCCGTATGTTGTTGTTTTTTTTTTTTTTTTTTGTCTTGCTTTTTTCCCCTTACGATGATCAGAAAATGTTGCACCTATCTCTAAAAATAATGAAAGTCAAAAAGTCAAAACCTAAATATAAAAATTGCTTGTTCTTTTCTTTTCTTCTTTTCTTCTTTTTTTACTTAGTTTTATTTATTTGTTTTTTCCTTTTCGTTTTTTGGTAACGAATGTAAACACATTGTACTAGTGAGTACGACGATTTTCATCCAGTAGTCATAATATGCGCAACTATTTTAGAAATCTGCGAGATTAAAATCGCTAAAATGCCAAAAAGCCAAAAGTTAAAACCTTTTTTCACGGTATTATTCTCTACGATAACGGTATTGTGTTTCTTGCCGCCGCCTCTTTTCCTGAATGATTTTCCTTTCTTTCTTTGTTTTCCTGCTTCATTACTTACAATGGCTTCTATGATTAAACGTTCTTTTTGACAGTTGCTGACATCCAAATGGCTTCCTCGCAGAAAAGAATACGGAGGTAAATTTTGTTAATTTCACCAACTTTCCTCACTTTTTCTTACATTAAATAGGCTATATTTTTTTCTGATAAGCATCAATCAACTGAGATTCCAAACAGAAATGAATGATCAAAAGACCGAATCGCAAAAATAGAGCTAAAAAAGCAATTATTAAATAAGGTCACATCACATAATAGCACGTTTGATCAAAGGTAAATTTCACCATCTATCAGCACTGTAATGGTTTGCACTTGTTGCGGAACTAATCAAACAGGCATTCTTCTAGAGTTAAAGCACCTAATACACTTCCTTTCATTAAAACTATTCGAGTCTAAAATACCTTAATATTGTTAAATCCTAAAAAAAACCGGGTGAAAGTCAGACGCATTTTGCTTTATTTTTCAATGAATCAGAGCTTCTCAAAGACAACTGAAATTGATAATTTCTATGAAAAATCTTTCGAGATATGGAATCCTTCAATTGCGATTAAACATTCAACTGAAGCATTTCTTAACACAGGTAAATTATATAATTAGATAGAAAGAACATAAAATTGGACGGCCTCCAATTGAGCTCGAGTCAGCTATGATTTTTCGACGCCTCTATACATTAATTTAATGTACATTGCATTGATCATATTCATTTGATGGTTTTAAACGTAGGGAATAGGGCAAAAGAATCTGACCTAATTGATTCTATTGGCGCCAATGGAACGTTTCTGAGATTAAAAACCTTTTAGGATCAGTTCAGACTTTAACGCTTTTTGATTTTTCTAATTATTTTGAGCGTTTCATGCCATTTTACTTTAATTTGGGTTATTTTGTGCAATTCTAAGCACTTACGTCTACTATAAGACAGAAATAGAGGGCAATACAACTTGTTGTTGAGAATAACATACCTCTAAGCCATTTAGCCTGTATTGACTCTTTCTTTCTCTTTCAATTTGGTTTCGTTTGTCATCTATTTTTTCTTTTTATTTGTTGTCAATCTTTGGTGAGTTTTATATATTTTGATCTCTTTTCGACATTTGATTTTCAGTGTACATATTCTATTTGCAAAAAGGCATACATTTTGGCACCGAGTTCTTTCTATTTTTGGCTATTTATTGTATTTACTTCTAGTTCCCTTTTATTTCGTTCAGTTTCTTTGAACCAAAAATTCTGATCTTTTAAAATTGAGCATCTTTTGCTTATTAAAAATAATCTTTTTTATTTTTTCATTTTTTTATTTCATGTAAGTTATACCTATATATTCTAAATGGTTTTATTTGATTATGTGTTTAATTTCTTCTGTTGTTTTGCAATTCTGATGGTCTTTTTGATTTATTTTTAAATTCGTAGTTACACATTTCTTTTTTGACAATTTTCCTTCCAATCACCGTTACTATATTTTTAATCTTATCAAGATCCTTCCATCTTGATCGCACAGTCACACCCAAATTGCTTTCCATTCTTAGTTTTTCATTATTTCTTACTATTTATGATACTTCTCGATCTTCATTTCGTGTGAATGGTATTGTCTGTTATGTGTTTTAAAAGACTACCGAAAAAAAAGCCAAAAAAATTGAGATTATCGAGATATTCCTTTATTTCAATTTTATGCACTAGGTCTATGTACTGTTTATATTTGATCTATTCCAGTAAATCTCTTTATCCATTAGTATTACATCTAATCAGTTAAGATTGCCATCAGTAGAGATATTATCACGATATATCTAACTGTATATCATACAACAACATACATCAATTAACTGACCTGCTTATAGATTACTCAAAGTAGTTTAGATTATTTGATCGATAAATATTCGGATGGTGAAATATCTAGCTAGGTGAATCAACCGAAAGCGGTTTTCGGATTTCACAACAGTAGGACAGAAATTCAAAAATCAACCGCCAAAGAAAAAACATACACCCTATACGAAAACCCCACAACATGCTATAAGACTGACAAAAGGAGCATTCATAGATTGATAACTTAAGATGGGTCATGATGAAATTTTGATGAAAAAGTATTTATTGATACTCTGCTCCGATAAAACAGATATTTGCTGCAAATGAAATGAATATGAATATGAATATGAAAGGTCCTCTTTTTGATCGCCTTGATGTAGATTTTCTTATGAGGAAAAGTTCGATGCAATTTTTTTGATTAATTGAACAAAAAAACCGCCTATTTTTGAAACTGAAAATGAATTAATTTCACCATATAAAACAATACATACATATCATAATGTAGTTTAGTGAAATATACTTTGTTTGTTTTTTGTTTATTTACTTATGTACCCGTGTTGCTGGTTGTTTTTCTTTAGACTCTGCATAATGAACACCGTCACAAAACCATTGTTTTTGAAAACACTCAATCTAATTAAAGCGTTAAGACAGTTGAAACAACAAATACTTATCTTCATTTATTAGCACTTTGAGTTAGTTTAAGCATATTTATAAATGGTTTAAGGCTGTATTTGTTCCACTTATCATTATTATTCTTTAACAAGTTCAAAACAAGTGTTATTAGCAAGTGTTATTTTTTAACTAATAAACGCAAGAAAAAATACACAGATTAATAACATTAGCAACAATAAATGTCGGTTAATGATAATGACAATACACAACTGTTGAATAATAAAATATACTCCAAACATGTAGGATGGATAGTAGAAACTGAAGTTACAGCTGAATATTCATATATAGATTGGCGTATATAACGTAGGTATGATGTATATATGGTATTAAATAGATATAACCTTCCATCAATTAAGATAATATTGACCAGTTCAATATTTCATTTAATTTCAATGAATAAAAGATAAGAACAAACTGGAAAGGCAGTGAAAACATGTCGTTTATAATCGATCATTAAGAACAAGACTTTAGTAATGCAATGGTATTTTAATCAATGTTATTTATAATAAACTAGATTGATTTGAAAACAAAAGTAGATGTAGACGATAAAAAGAAAGATTTAAAACAATGCTTATCTTCTTTAATAAACAGACTGAAAAATGACGTTGATCGTTAATAAATGTTATATGGCCATTGTCGACCGAAAGTTTTTCAAATGTATTGCTGCATATCATGAACAACCCATACAATGTAGATCAAAATTACATCAAAACTCATCACTTTACGTATCTGGTCGGTATAATTGATGTGCTGTTGTTGTAACTATTACTGAAACCCCACAGTTCCTTTCGATCGTGCGGTATTATTACTTCATTGAGAAGTTTCTCCGGCAAGATTTTATGAGATAGGCATATAAGACAAGCACTGTTACTGCATAGTTTTAGCACTTGCTTCATCCCACCTTTAAAATCATTAAAACGTTTTTGCTGAGCCTACTTTGAGTGTACTTTGAATTCTGTTATGATAAATAATGTCCAATTTGTCTTATTGTCAACTGTGATAAGGACTTTAATTGACTTTTATTTACGAAAATAATGAGAGGAAATTTTGAGTGGAACGTAAAAACATCCACAGTAGTTTTAACTGTTTAGATAACAGACTTGTAAAAACATTAACTCGTTAAAAACATTCACTTTGAATTGACAAGTTTTAATTTGATTTTAATTTCTCATTTTTGTGCACTTTTTTTACCTAATTCTCATCGTTAAAAAAGAAATGAGCGAAAATAGAACTTTTATGCATGAAGAACAGGTAATCGAAATGCGTTAAAATATTGAATTTGACGGTACCAGAGTCATACAATTCTAAGTGAAATTCAATGAAATATTAAACATATTAGTATACAATAAAAATTACTTTACAATCGGATGGTATGAGATCGTAATATAAAATAAATTTACAGAAAAAAACGATTTGTATGTGTGTATTATTTAAAAGAAATATTGAAACCTTTGAATTCATAAACAAATAGTAAATGAAAAAGGCACTCGTAAACCTAACATTATTTGCCTTCACTTTTTAGGAAATAGAAATTAAACACAACAGTAATTGAAATAGTAAAAAAGAAAGCATTCAAGCCGAGACAAAAACTTGATCTCAAAACAACAACAAATAATTAAACAAAGAAAAACTATAAGATAACAAGTCCAGGTGTTTCACTACATATCAGTATTTGTTTTTTTAATTTTTCTCCGGTTTTTAGCAGGTGAAATCACACATAAAAAGAGAAAAATTTCGCAAATCATTACAAGTGTTAATTAAAGGATTAATTTAAGCAGGTTTTGTTAGCATCATTGAAAAGGATTTAAAAATACTAACTCTTCCTACTCTATATACTAAAGCAAGGTCATAATGAACTTGTATTATGAAGTCTTTATTATCAGCATCGCAAGTCATTATCTGATAGAAACTTCAGTATAGACAGAGGAAAGACTACTTGACGATTATTCAAATGCTAAATTATAAATTGCTCTTCAATGTATGGCGCACATGCATCTCGGCATTTTTCTTGTATATTCGATCATCATTCAACTATATTAAATTATATTAACATCGTGATTTTTGTTCGTGCGATTTTCAAGTTAATTTCGCTCAATCTAAACTTAAGTGTCTTTTCATTCATTCATTCATTCATTCATTCATTCATTCATTCATTCATTCATTCATTCATTCATTCATTCATTCATTCATTCATTCATTCATTCATTCATTCATTCATTCATTCATTCATTCATTCATTCATTCATTCAAAATAATTTTTCTGAAAGTTGAAAAAAGCGATCATATTTTAAATTAATTTTAGATCTATTACGTTAAGTTTTGTTTTGCATTTTTCTCCGTCCGGCCACTCGGAAAAAAGCCGCAAATATTGATTATAAAACCATGTATTATTACGAATTCTACACAGAAAGTTAAATTGTCAGTTTTATTCTTTGAAGGAAAGTTGTTGTTTTTGTGGCTTCACTTGTTGGATGGTACTTCATGACAGATCAAGTGAGTTATTATTAGAGAACTATATCAAACATTCTTTAAAAGGGATTTTTAAAGTGAAACAATACTCTTGACGAGTTCTGTAACTATACTGAAACAAATGTACAGGTAAAAACTAGTAAAAAATACTAGGAAGGACTTCGTCGGTGTTTCTAAAGAAACAGTAAATATAACGATAAGTTGTACACCGTAGAGTGATTCGAGAAAACTGACGTTTGGGACGTTAGTCCTTCGTCGGAGTAATACCAAATGTATCCTAATTCACAAAAACTCTCTTTTCGCATGATAAAATTGAACAAAAAACAGTTAAGCTTAACAGAAAACTGCACAATTGTAACAATTGAAGCCAATCAAATGCTGCCTTCGAAAATTCTATCACATTGAGCATGATTATTAAAATAAAGTCGTCGTTGCTCTCATTTAAGAGGTTTCTTTTTACCATTTCAATTCGTTGACAAAAAGGACAATATTTTTAACGCATCAATAGAAAATACAGCCTTAATGCCAAAAAGGGTTACTGATGGATCGAAGTTTGGATCATTTGATATGTTCTCAGTCATACTAAAAAATGAAGTGTCCTTCCAGACCCCAACAAATACACGCCCTTAACTGAAACTTTAAAAGCCATTATTGTTATTTGAATGCTCTTTTGGAACAACGGATTAAATGAACTATTTCCTTGCGGATCACTGGATGATCCAATGTAGAAAAAGTCAGCGTTCTAATTCTGAGTGAAATGTAGGAAATTCCCCACGTTTTCACATGCACGTTTCCTTCCTTTAAAAAAAGAACAAGTGTTTTAGCGTGCAATTCTTATCAATCAGCTAATCTGCCTTTAAGCTGCCTTGTAATTGCAACAATTCAATTAGTAAATTAACGCAGCCATGAAATCAGTTCATCATTAGTTACTTTATCATCAAAACGGATTGAATGTAAATGCCTAAACATTATAACACAGCCTCTTAATTCTAAATGAAAAAAAAACTGATTATTATACTGCTAAGAAATTAGTGAAATTGAGTTGAATAACGAAAACTATAGGATATGCAAAATGGTAACATTCTTCGGACACGTGCATCGCTTAGAGTTTCACATGACTGGGAAAAGATGTTGTTAAGATCTGTAACGCTACGATATGCAAGACGGCTCGACTTTCTTACAAATTACGGTTACGATACGATGTAATTTCACACTCATTTTGTGACGATTTAAAAAAACATTTACATTATCAATGAACGTTTTAGTTTTACTGATTTAATTTAGTACAATTGTGAGAAAATGGAAAAATTAAAGACTGACTACTGACCACGCCACGTAATCTTAAGCTTATTCTGAAAGGACAAGAAAAAAATTAATTAATATATATATACAGACTCTTTTGCTGGGTCTGAAAACTCAATTAAAAAGATGCATTTTTAGTTGGCGGTAAGATCTGCAGAGAGACTTGGCCGCACTCACACAAGTCAGGAAATAACCGGAACAAAGTGGCTAGTTAGTGCACTGAAACCTTTGATATATAAAAAGACCATGCAGCTCTTTCAAGAAAAAAAATATTTCCCGATCGATCAATGAAAATATTTATTGGTGTTGGAAACTAGACAGCAAAAGGGAAAAGCACTAAATCGGCGATCGGCTTACAGATGAGAAACTCTCCCAGGAACACCTCTAGATTTGTAATAGACTAAATATCTATTGGTCCATGTTAAGGGGCGTACCAGATCGATCGGTTAACATCTAATTGCATGCTTGATAGAAAGCCTTTAATAGTTTCGAACAAATATATTCTGAAAACTTGCCTAAAGTGTTTCGGTTTTATTGAGAAAGACAATTATTAAGTGAGCGAGTCCAACAGATACGCCCGTCGGTTATCATGATACTAGACTTTTGAATTTCACCACTCTATATAAACTATATTGTATACGTTAAATGATGTGATTATAAAAATAGTTAGGCTTGAGAAAAAGAATATAGTACTAAAGGGTTGATATATTACTGTTCTGGAAATTCTGTGACACAATAACATTCTACAGCGGAACATCTATGAAAAAGTTCATGATTCATCAAAAATTAAAAGTGTCTGGTTTTTGCGGGATAACTCGAAAAAAAGATTTCTCTCTAAAAAACCACTGGTTTACCACAATGCTGATGATATATATGATAAATAATTCTTATAAACTATTCCACTGATTTACCGGTTAGTTGAAAAGGAACGTAGCCGCGAACTTTCAATGTAATACAGTAAAAAAAGAATCACAGTTTAATATACATGATGACAGTCATTACCGCAACCATTTGTTTAAATATGTAATAAGTAGTTTACGTTATTATAATATATGGTCATTAGACTGTCGATTCCTAAAGGTTGTCCTCCAAAAAACAGTTTCAGTTTTGTTTTATTATTAATCAAAGCTAGGTTACAATTTAAGATATGAACTATTCCATCTGCACGCATCTAGCTATATGAGTGCTAATCTAGGCAGACGGAGCAATTATTCAACAAACTTTTTATCAATATAAACCTTCACTCAAAATAGTAGTCTGGAGGTTTTCGTGTTCCATTTGATAAAATAGATTATTATTTTGAATTAAGCTATAATACTGAGATGGAATAAATGAGACCAGAAGTTGATTTGAAATTAGAATGTGATAATTAACCACAAATGAAAGACACTTCTTGAAATTTTAGAAAGAAATGGGTAGCACTTTGATAATTTGACTAGAGTCTGTAGAAAGACTGAGAGATCTTTTTTGGCAATCTAATTACAACACCGGTAACAAGCAATAATTTGGATGCAGCAATCATGAAAGTCCCAGGGAGAAGATTAAACATAACTTCAATACCAAAATCAAATCAACTGCTATTTCGCATAAACTCAAATTGATATTAAAGAAATGATGTAAATTCGTCCTGAGAAATAAAATCTGCTACATATAGCAAGTATATTGAAGCCCTTGAAATGCAGCAGGCCAATTTTAAATTTAACATTATTTTGAGTAAGCCAGTAAAATGCTTCGTAAAAAAGTCAGCTAAATTAAATATCTGTGGAATCAATTTTAATTTTGTTCTCAATGTTTTCAATTCCAGCTAACTAGAAGCCAACCGATGTTATCTAAAAGCGTGAATCAAATAGTATCTTTAAAAGCCAGCAGTTCGATGGTATCTGAAACAGTTAAATGCTAACTTTTTACTTTGATGCTTATCACAGTTAAAATCAAAACAAAGCGTAAGAAAACCACTTTAATGTCTAAAATAAAAACTAAGGTCATTATTTTAAAAGTGCCATTTTATTTTCTCCTTCAAAAACCATTGGCGGTAATTAAAACATTGAACGTGAAGATTTCTCACGAAAGAACAAAGTCAACTACAATTACTTCGAAAACCATTTGAAAGCTCTTTTTATAGAAAAGCTAATCGAATGCCCCTTCAAGAACAAAAACCGTTTGAATGCGTTTACAAGTGAAAAAGCCAACTGTATGCTAACTAACGAGTTCGTGCTCATGACGCATGTATGTAATCTAAAGTTAAAAATAAACAAGAATTGTTTTGAAATGAGTAAATGTTTGGATTTTTAAGAATATTGAGCACTTTGTCAGCGTGTTAATATTATGATAAACACAAGTGGTATTTGACAAACAAACGGGATATTTACAGTAAGCACACATTTACCAAATAGCGATAATTGGGTTTGACTGTCTTTATCGAGTAAAGTGATTTAGATAGGATAGAAAACATTAAAACGAACTGAAGCGAAATATACGTATAGAATAATTATAAATCAGTGAAAAATGAGAATGGTGGCAGTATTGATGGTGATGATTAATGATGGTATTGATTATGAAGACGATGACGAAGATGACGATGATGATGATGATGGTGATGATGTTGATGATGATGACGAAGACGAGTAATGTGAGTGACTACGTTGATTGCGACTATGATGAAGCTCGTCATGATGACGATGAAACACATTTTTCTTTAATTTAGCAATATTAATAATTCCATACAATTATTATTAATATAATAACAACAACAACAACGACAGTGGTGAAAACCTGCTCGTAAACGTCAGGGCGGGGACAGTTGCACGAAGCCTACATTAAGTTATCCACTGGATAAAAGTTATCCACTCCATAGGATTTCTTTAGAATTTATCCGCTGGATAGCCATTTATCCGGTGGATAGCGCTATTCAGGCTTCGTACAACCGACCTCAGAGGGGAAAAAAACGTCTATCTCCCCCCCCCCCCCCCCCCCACAGTAACGATAACGATCATGACAATACTGGTGATAACAGTCATGATAAACAGAAGAAAAGTTTTTTAACGAACAACCTGACACAATGGTAAAGCAACAACTCCCTCACGAATAAACTTTTATTAAACCTTTATATTTAATGATATATACTGAATATATACACATAAATTGTATTTCTAACTTTTATGTGGGAGTACCAAAAACATAGACTAAAAGAGGCAAAATAATTGCTTATTTGCTTGAAGATATTTTCAATTATGTTATGAATGACTTCAATAGTTTACAATAAACCTGCTTGTAATGACGGAACAGATCAAGTGGTTGATTTGTACTTTTTAACGGTCTTTTATAACCACACAAACAAAACAAGAACTAATCAAAGGTTAAGAGTGAAAAACACCACAAGACTGGTACTCAAAATGAGAGCATTCGAGAAGGCTTTTAATTACTAATTACTAATTAACACGGAACGAATCTCCCAGTTTTCCAGACGAAAACTGAGTTGTAGTAAGTTCAAATAGACTTTTGAAAAGCTTTTGAAAGATTAAGTTTATTGTAAATATAATCTCGCTACTAAAAAAATATATAAACTCAAACTATAGAAAAGAGATCCGTTAAACTCTGATGGCAAATGTTTTACAATATAGAAAACGGTGAATTAAATTCTAAAATATTTGCTACTTTTTAATTGCGAATTATTGATGAACGCTGGCAGAAAAAAATGTCAACTTTCATTGTAATTACCAAGCAGAAGAAGCCCTCCATTTAATTCTTAAAAAAGAAGTCCAACAGAACATTCAAAACGTATCCTTGTTCACAAGAATATGAAAAAGAATATGTGCAACTTTATTCTACAATAAAAAGTCAGAAAAACGGCTTTGTCTATTTAAAGTAATATGCGCTGAAAAGCACAAAAAACTAGAACTACATACTTTAAAATGTATGATAAGATAAAAAGCCAATAAATAGCTAAAAACCCAGTTAAGTGTTTCATTTGAATTCCAGTTAAATGCCCAAATTGTTTTCATCTTTAGGGAGGTGCACGCACAAAACTAACCCTCCAAAAACAAGTTTATTTTTACATAATTGTTTTCATACAGACTTTGACTATTTTCCTCCCAACAATAAGAGAAACAAAAACATCCTTCTTTTAGCGAAGTAAATTAGTGTCAAACACGATGTGCATTTCCGCTGTTATGGAAGATTTAATGGGTTTTTACTCAAGTTAGAATGGAAATCTCACGTATAATGCTATTCCAATATACAGGCCATGACTGCTAAGGACGGAAACCATTATTGTTCATTATTACCTAACTACAAACGACATGTAAACAACGGGAAGAACTTTAAATCAGTCTTTACTTACTATACACCGTGTGGTTAATCGTTCACGAGATTCTTCAGGAATAACATTTGAGCAAGAAAGAAAAAGCATTTGGGTTCATTGTTGCCAATGACAATTGGAGCAACACTAAAAATCACATCTTGTGAGTAGGTTCAGTTGACATCATTAAAAGTCATCAACGCGATCTAATAAAAAAGGCTGATTATCTACACTTTTTAAATAATCGAAAAACCCTTTTCACTTGAAAGTTCTAAGTTCACAAAAACCAAGTAACGTTTCTTTCTTAGGGGACAGCGAGGACATTGCAGAAACTCATTTAACGGGTGCACGCGGCGGATTGAGGCTCAAATCTCGCTTAACATACTTTAAGGCTGGTTTATTGTTTGATGTAGCCAGCCTCGCTTTCGGTCTAGATATGTTTGCGTTATTTCACATGTTTCGTGAGACAACCTTTTTAGAATAGGTGTATCTTTTCTTCCACCACTCTTATAAACAAACCACGGCAATCAATAGCGAGTATATGCAAAGTAAGTAAATAGCAAGATTCCCTTCCTACTACATACATGAGACCCAGTACTCTAGTACAACAAACTTTTAGAAAATAGCGGTATGTACTTTAGTTTTTATACTGGCACTTAGTGCAAGCATGGCGATAAAAGAAAGCATGGAATAAAGATTTTAAGTAATCGAGGAAGTCGTTTTGGAATACGAGGGCGGAAAACTTTTTATGCTCCAATAGAAAAATTGATGAGAGAACTATGAAATTTTAAAGAGACAAATGTGAATTATGCATAGACGTTGATCTGAGGTAATTGTTCATAATGGAACAAATAATCTTATATGCTTCGAATTCCATGATTCGATTTAATGTTTCAATTAGGAGATAATCTAATGATAACTCCTAAGTTAATATTTGGTAAGAAAGCGTTAGGGTTAAGGTTGTTTTTTTTTGGGGGGGGGGGGCATGTGAGATGAATTAAAGAACGACTTAATTTGAACTAAAAAATTGAAATGAGTGAACAAAAACTTGAAATGGCATCGAAGAAGTTTGAAAGTTGAAAAGAAAAATAGATTAGAAGTAAAGAAAAAAAATTATTTTCAGCGTGGAAGCACATTCAAAACAAAATGAAACGCGATTTAGTAATCATAATTTTGAAGTCAATATATTTAAAATAAGAATTTTTCCCAATATTATATAATATTTTGGTCCAACTTTCATTAATCCTTATTTCTATTCCAAATTAAAGAAAGTTTGTCATTTTAAAGTGAATTTCAAGAATTTGAATAATTGTATACTGATCAATAACTCACTGCACGCGTTGAGTATTGTTGTCACCGAACCATATATAATATTGAATATCGATCCCGTCGAGAAAAGAACAAGAAACTGACTGAGCAAAAAAAAAGTTAATCAAGACTGCAAAACAGATCAAGACAGCGAACAGGTGATGATATGGTGAGGACATTAAATGAATAACGCATATACTTCCGATTTACTTCAACTAGCATAATACCCGTTGATAGAAGTAGAATACAAAGTTTCATGGAGTTTTGCTTTGTCTATTCGAACGCGATTAAAGGTTCGAGAATGAATCGGTCGAGTCTTCCATGCTGTGCATTTTTACTAACAATCTAGTATTATATTGATTAAACTGGGGCAATGTCTTTTCAAGTTTGATTGGAATGAATTACACCGTGTTGATTTCTTTTGTAACATGGTGAAACCGCTTGGAGTTTCAAAATTAAACACGATTTAAAATTAATCAATTTTTATTTCAAACCGTCCACTGAGTTTTGACATTTTCATTTTGATCAATTGTATGTAAACCTGGTGCTTTCCAGTTGAAAATCAATTCCAGCTTAAAATTAAATAAGTAGCTCAGCATTTCTAACAATGAATTAATGATTAAAATTTTAATTATCAAAAAAGCCATTTAAATGAGAAGCAAGTTCTACTAAACCTAATCTAAAGCCAAAAGCCATTTCAAAGCAGGTCAATTAAAAAAATTTAAAGAAATCCGTAAAGAACCCTAATTGACCCTGTAAAAAATGATTGCGCGCATTGTTGTAATTCTTTTTTTATTAATGCGATCGGCGATTTTTTTTATTAAATGTAGTCCATTACTATTTTTAAGACCTCATAGTTAGAGAAGGCTCGATTGAGATTAAAACTAATTGGATTTTAACCGATCCCTAATCTTTCTTTTTTATTTTTGTTGCAGAGGATCTCTCTCTTTTGAGAAAGTAGGTTGTCCGAAAACTCCCTTTTCATTGCTTCATGTCTTAATTATCTTTGCCTCTGTCTTCACGTTTCTATTTTTTTCTTTTGTTTCTGTTTTTTTTATATATATTTATTTTTGACTTTTGCTATTGTAAAATTTTTTCTTCTTTCGAAAAAGTTTACACTGATTTTCTTCAAGACAAAACAATATATTATATTTTTTTTACATCATAGCTTGATTTAGAAATTCAATGTTCTTTAATTTTCCTGTTTTTTTTTATTGCTTTTTTATTATATAGTGATATTTTTTTGTAAAGAAAAACATGTCTTCTGAAATGCGAAATTATACTTGACATAAACCAAATTGCTACTAAGAGAATGTCACTAGAACATAATCATGTAAAATCTTGATAGAATGTTTTTCGAACATCTAATCATGTAATATCAATACAAATGGAAACAATGTTCTCGAAGCAGTCATCGTGAAACCTGACAATTGAATAAAGTCACTATGAAATAAAATACTCTTACGAAGCCGGAAACTCTCAACCGCTATGTCATCTTTGTGATCGATCCTTGCTTTCAAACATAGCCTAATAAGCCAGTTGTAATGTTTTAATTCGATTTGATTTGAAAATAGACACTTTTAATCCTTTGGCGCCAATTTCTGATCAATTGTTCCAAATCATAATCAGACGTTCTAATCCTTAGCAGTAAAGCCATAAGAAACCAGCCCTTTCAGATTTGAATAAACTGTTCGTGATTCTTGTAAGGTGACATTACAATAAAGTACAGTCATTTAGTACACGGCACTCAAGCTTTTGAAAAAAACATCCTTATTGGTCTTTGTTTGATGGTTTGGGATGATAGCAAGCAAAGCACAAATGTGTAGAGTCTTTTAGAGAATTGCTCTCAAGAAATGGGTCTTTATCAACCTCAGACACATGGAGGAAAGGGGGGGACAACAATGCAAACTTGATAAATGATTGCAATTCAGGAATGTATTCGAAAAATTGTCGTTTATAGGGTTTTAGTAAGCAAAAACCATAATGAATTTAATTATTGCTAGTTGTTGTAGTTCAAAGTCACTAGGCTTTGCTATGATAGCTTTTGCACGTCACTGCTTGGTCTTTTATTTGGTATGATGACGGATAAATCAATTGAAGAAAAGGGTACTGCAATCATGCTTGCATGAGAAACAGCGTAACTTTGATTGCTATTCAATCGAATTTTTGAACCCCAAAATAAGGTTGGGATCCTCTTTGAAAAATAACTGCACTTTAGTTCTTTATTTTGCAGCAATAATGCACTATAAGGCGTTGTGTGTAGAAACAAAAGGATTACTCAGTTTAATGTTATTTTTATAGACAGCTTGGCATTTCAAAGTCCGTCCTGTATTTTAAAAGTCGCAATTACAAAAAGAGCAAATCTACAGAGTTAATTGAGCTAGTATTTTTGGGAGATAAATGATTTTATCTTACCAAGTTAAGATGCTAGATCATGATTAGGAGATGCGCAAACATTTTCACTTTAAAAACGACTCCTTTTCACAAAAAGGCCGGTTTCATCTCTGTAAAATGATCGGTGATGATTTAAAGTATAATAAAAAATATTGATTGCTAAAACTGAACATCTTGTTTTCTTGTTTAAATTAGAAATAAAGTAATTGTTTAGTCAATTGTGAATTTAAGAAACTGTCGTTTATGGAAATATCTAATGCGTTTTTGTCCAATTCTATTGAATGGAATTTCTTTATTCATAAATATCATACACTGAAAACTCTTTTCGTTATTGTGTTGCTTTATCATATGCACGAGGAGACCATACAAGCATGATCTAGATTCAAAGTTAACGTTTGTGAATATTCGAAGTCAAAATCATCTCAATATCGCATGAGAAATCGCACTGTATAAATTGGCCATTAAGTAAAAGAGCTATTTTAAACGTATGTGGTCTTGCTTTCACATAGTAATGATAGAGTCGCATTATTGAACAAATTACTTAACTAGTAGAGACCCTTAATTTGTCAACAATCATGATGTATGGTCAATGCAGCACACGATAAAAACTAAAGTCACCCATTCATCTTTCTTTATACCACCACTTCAGCGAAAGACGAAAGAGGGTCGTTTGTCATGTATGCAATAAATCATACACAATACTGATTGTCTCTTCTTATCACAGTTTGATGAAAATGCAATTATTTCATTTGGAACAAGATTAAAACGTTTAGTTTTATCTAGAACTCTTGTAGATCAAAGATATGATTGATAATAACTTTCATGAAGACACAGTGGAAATTTACCCGATTAAATTGGCACGCTTTAATAAAAAGGCACAGTCATTCATTAATTCCTCCATTCATCCATTCATATATTCATCCATCCATTCATCTTTTCATTCATTTATCCATTTATCCATCCATTCATTCATTCTTTCATTCGTTCGTTCATTCATTCTTTCATTCATCCGTTCATTCTATCGTTGATTCATTCATTCATTCATTCATTCATTCACCTTATTCACCGACCCCCCCCCCCCCCCCCACCCCTGGATCGGTCATACGCAGGAAAAATACACAATCTAACAGAAACATTTCTTCCATCAATGACCCCGCCGACAGAATACATCTATCCAAAACTAGAGGAGATCATTATGGTACATAACTTTACGAAGCTGTATGGTACTTTATACGATACAATAATATAATACACAACACTCAACGATTCCATGCGACACTTTGCGATACTCTATGATACTATCAAATCACTCCACAAAAATGTCTTGGTTAACGTGACAAAAAAAAAACGATATGTTAAGACAACGATTGTTAAAACACTTTTTCTTTGCTTTATAATTGTTTGCGTCTTACGTTTGGTTTCAGCCCCATACGTCTTTTTGAAATAGGTGATTGATACGACATGATACGACGGCGTACGACATGATACGACAGCGCACGACACCATACGACATTTACCGAGGACGTCAAAATAAAATAGCACTGAGAAAGTAAAGAGCAACGAGACTTCGTTGTTATGCGCTGTTTTAAGAATTAAGTTAGTATTATTATAAACGCCATAGCCTTTTACTGACATTTGGATTAAAATGCTTGACACGTTTTAGAAGATTGACGAATCAAACTGATTTTCAGATATGATTTTTATGTAATGGATGTTTGACTAATGCAAGTCGATCTATATACAAAGCACGTAATATTGAGTTTATTAACGTCATTATTGAAGCAACTATTAACAACGTGTCTAAAATTGATTGGTACGTGGACATAGATATTCTATCGGTTGATTGCATGTACATACAAATTGCAAATAAGAAAACAATTGTAAATATTTCCATTTTTGCCCTGATGATGCACGAATAGCGCGAAAGCTTGGCTTTTTAAAATTAAAACGTAGAAGAAACAAAATTGAAAAAATGTTAAAAAACGTTAAGAGTTCTAGACTCCCGCTAATATATAAATGAAAGAAATGGAAACGGCGATATGGAATGAACAAATGAGTGGGTGAATTAATGAATTAATACATTTATAATTAATATGATAATTAAACATGAAAGAAAGTAAAATAACAAATAACAGACCAATAAAAAATAAGCAATTGTGGAGATTTCGTTATTATTTCTCAGACTAATTGAGATCGCTTACATAAATGCAGTCATTTGTGTAAAATACATTTAACGATCAAATAATGATGCACCATGAATGTTCAATTTTTTCTCAGCTATCTTGGTGCGCCCAAAGCTAAGAGTACTGATACGATGTGTGATACGCTACGCAAACACACATTACATTCTATACATGTATTACGAACTAGTTTAAGGACGTTCCTGGGTATTGGTCGTGCGCATCGTTACTGCGCAAGATTGAGTGCGCGCGCTCATTACCTTTGATCAAATTAATGATAATTTTTCCTTCATTTTTTTCATCTAAGTCCCAATTGTCTTCGATTGAAAAGCAATTGAGTTTATTTTTCTGTAGTTTAAAGTCAATTTGCTACAAAAAGAGCAAATATTAAACGTTTTATGCGGTAAACGGTAAATTATTAGAACCCAGTCTCCGCGCGGTATTCAAGATGGCCAGATTTTTTTTCAACTTTGCCGCAAGATATGTCGAAAACAAAGCCGGTGACCCCTATTTTTTTCTTTCGTGAAATGAAGCTTTTTATCAAGACTACAACATATGTGAAACACAAAAAAATGACATTACATGAAACGAAGAACAGTACACTTTTGTAAAATAAATCGACCCCTACCTTGGAACGAATCCAGCGACATCGCTTAACTTAAAAGCATCTTTATTTGTAAAGAAAGGCATAAACAATCCTATTATTTCTTGGAAATAGAAGACAACAGTTTATTTCTTTTCTTTTCAAATTTTAAAGAGCGTTGATTTCTGTTTTACAACATTTTTATGACTTTATTCTTTGAAAATAGTAGTGTTTAAATACGCGCGTTTTTTCATCAAAATACCCCATTTTCTACGCCTTGTACCTCAAAAACAAACTCGGTGACCCCCGATTTATATTGCATTTCTGAAATCCTCATATAATGAAATAGCTTTGTACAAAGTTTCATAAAAATGACATTAGAACTTCATTTACCCAGGAACGTCCTTAACCAGTACTATCGTTGTCTTGATTTGCTATTCCACAACTCATTACAGTCAATATTACAAACTAGTTTAACCAGTACTATCGTTGTCTTGATTTGCTATTCCACAACTCATTACAGTCAATATTTTGATGATCATTATCTGTAACTATGGAGTCGTAGGTCTTTAATGCAAGCAGATAATTTGCCTTATCGCAGCTACTCAACGAGTTTGCTCTCTATGATGAGATAGACCGCCTAGTCAATGCACAGTATACGTAGAAGATCAGACGCGGAAGATCTCGCGGTATGTACTGGGCCAATGATGGTACGGATTTTTGTTATTTATTTATTTTTTTCATTTCAACGCGCTATATTGTGTTATTAAAAGACTTTAGTATTCATGACATTAGTCCAGGACTTAGTATTTGCTTAAAGAAAAGAGAATGCGAAAAACGTAGCTAAAAAAATCACACACAATTTTGATTTAATGTTAGCTATATTTAAGATATTGTTTAAAGCCATTATATTTCATGGCATATGTTCAACGTCTGAGCGTTATTATTTTTGATAGGAGGACTACAAGGCACATAATTTCTCCCTAAAACTTACATTCATGTACTACCCAGGAGAGTACATATAGGGAGGTCGACAAAATAGGGCTATAACACCACCCGGGTCGGCTCCAATGTCCATGTATACGATGTGTAAAATACTATTTGACTTACTTTTCAAACTAAAATACTATTATATTGTAAATCAATGCAACATGAATTATACAGTAGGAAGATCTCAAGGAATGCAAAACATAACCGAAATTATTTTCAAAAGATCACCGAGTGTTTGATTCCAATTAAACTCTAAGAGCAACAACATTAAATGTCTAATCCCTTATACACTACCTTGCAATAAACGTCTATAATTACCCTCATCAATAGCTTAACGTCTTACTAATCCCTATGCGACAACACTTTCAATGACCAATCATGTTTGTATATCAGGGCAGTGTCTGGCATGCAATAATCACCGATATCCACCCCACACAGGTGTCGCCATTAATCATATACCATGGTCATTATCATCGGTAAAACGGTCTTTGAAATGCCAAGGTTAACCTCGTTATAACCTTGAATATCGTTTATTTTGACTCCTCTGAGAGATAACATAGTATTTTCTGCATTTGAGACTGACCTATATGTTTGTGGGCTACCTGTACCACTCATTTATTTAGGTAGGTCGTGTTTTAAAAATCTCTCGATCCACAGATAAGCCAGTCTGCTAGTCTGAAGAATTCCGATCTCATCTACTTTTTGCGGGCTACCTTTGTAATTCGACACAATATATAGTTTCCGGGAAAATTTCAGTCTCAATAGTAATAATAAACAAGTAAATACATATTTCAGTGATTTCACACACTTTACCAGTTCTCAATTTGAGTTTCATGTGTTTGTGGGTTCCCTGTGTAATTGTATGATTTTTTTATTGTTAATAAGTATTACAAAGGGAACCCACAAACACGTGAGATCTTTTGGAAATAATTTCGTTTATGTTTTGCATTCCTTGAGATCTTCCTAAATTGCTTGCTGTTAAAAACAAGGTTCGAACAAGATAACCAGAGTTCTTTATTTTTTGTAAAGTTTTAAATGCTGAAATGGCCCTGGGAACGATAAAGCTTCCCCTCTATTTAGTCAGTTGTTAACACAGGAAACCCGTCGTGTCGCTTGAAGTATACCAGGGTAGAACTGATAAATAATAGCAAGCAATAACTAAAGTGCAATTCAAAGTGTAATACACCAAAAACTCCTAATTATGAGGAGAAAAAGTGTAATAAATCGTAATAGTGCATAATCTAGAAAAGATACCTTTGACCAATAGTATAACAGCGATTGGGCTTCCTGTGTAGTTTAGAAAGGCCACGTTCTTACCTGTTTTTGTTTTTCTGCAGAGAAAAGAGCGTTTAGCAGTTAAATATTCAAAACAAATAGAATTTTGCATTTTTTCGGATGAGGACCGTAGATCCTCCGGTCTCCATCAGCTAACCTGTATCATGAAAAAATGAATAAATACTTAAATAAAAACATGCAAACAACCAGACGGACAAACGACAGGGGAAAAATATCAGTTTTACAAACTATCATGACAACTATAAACATCAAATCATCGTCAGTATTATTGAAATAAATTCAAATTTATTAAGATTTAATTAATTCAATAAATCCATAATTATTAAAATAGATGTTCAAATAGCAAATAAAAACGTAAGCAAGCAACGAAACAGTTAAACAAGAATGCAAACCAATCAACTATCAACCAAGTAAACAAGTAAACAACATGAAGTAAATCAAATGATTTACACATTAAGCCATTCAGTTAATCCAGTTTATCCATAAATTCGAATTTATTTTTTTGATGGTTTTTAAAATACAACTTTATTTGTCAGGCCAGGCCTTCCTTTCTCTCCACATGCAATATTAACCCAAACACCTTCATTTATCAGGCCAGGCAGTTTCTTTCTGTCCACAATATTAAATAAATCCCAAACACTTCATCAGTACAAATCACTGGAATTTCGGTAAAAGTTGCGTCAAACGCCGGGGGTGTCAGTTTGGTTCAAATACAGTTGACAACAGAAGAAAAAATATCCAATAATTTTACATTGAGAACAATAGAGCGCACGCACTAAAAGTTGTGTAAAAAAAGTTCTCACTATTTAGTAGTAAATAGTACCAATTAAACAAAAGAAAACAATAGAATTAGCATAAAATAGAACTATTTATTGGTATTTATGTTGCACACTTTGAGTGCGTGCACTTAGAACCATGACCACTTGTCTTTAGTTTAAAGGCCGGTACACACTAGGCGACAAGTCGCAGCGACTTGTCGTCACGACATGTCGCCTCAGTGTGCATTAGTTCAATATTAGTCGCCAATACATCTGATTTTGACGCTGCGACAATTTCCGCCAAAAATACCTAGTACACACGGATGGAAATTGCCCAGTGGGGGAGGTACTACACTATATCGACTATACGGGGATGATCCGATGAACAGGGTATGGTTTTTCGACCTTGATGTCATGAACAGGGTTTTCAATTCTACTCTATTTTCGATTTAATCCAAACTTCCTGTCATACTCAGGGCCCAAAAAATGAGAGAATTATTTTGCATTCAGGAAATCGGCAGGAATAAGATCGTTGACTTTAAAAAAAGATGAGAGCAGCACGTCTGTCTGAATTGTTATATTTATACAAATCATATAATGTTTGTAAACAATTGTTATTTGTCATAAACAGGGTATGGAAGTTAGGTATTTTTTGTCATAAACAGGGTAGCCCCTACAAGATCTCAGCGGAACACCCCTACCCAGAACTGAAGGGAGTACCCCCCACCCCCCGGGAGGAAATTGTCGCTACGACCTATCGCGGGAACAAGTCGCTGCGACTTGTCGTCTAGTGTGTACCGGCCTTAATAGCCTTTTATTTTCTGACCTTTCTCCTACTTCAAATGCTCTGAAAACTCGAAGTAGGACTGAGCTCAAATGCACCGAGTTACCAAAATGAAAATGTTTTGATTTCATTCAAAAAATGCACAAAGTGTTCACGGTTCGAGTGTCCTTACTGTAAATTATCGGTAAATTGCAACTTATATCCAAACAATTTCGCTATGCATGTTGCCGATAGTTGTCGTGCTTGTTCCGTAGTTGACGAAAATGCAAAAACAAAGTTCTGGAGAGTTTCATCAAATAACGGTAACTTATAGTAAATAAAGCAAAAAACGTCCAATGAGAAAATATTTTTGTCAAAATAAAACTCCACGTTCTGCATGGAACAACAAAAATAGTGTGAAAGGATACAATTACAATGTGAAATGCTTAGTTTATGATTAAAATGATTAACTGCTATAGCGAAACAACGTTGAATAAGTTTTACAAATTTAGGAACTACAGGCATGCAGGCATGCTTATTCAATATGAAATAAAAAAAACAATATTAAATCTTTCAATAACTTGTTGAAAAACTTACCTTTTGATGTTTTTGAGGAATAAAATGCTCGAGTTCTGCTTGGCACGTGCCTCACAGCCACTGTTCAAGTTTGTTCATAAATCCTCGTCATAAACTCATGAACATTTCTTCATCTTTCTCTTTCTGTATTCACACAAAACTACTATCCATGGTTGACTACAATTTTAGGCAAATCATTTGACGTTATTGAGATTGAATAATGCATTTGCGAGCAATTTCGCAGCTTTTTTTCTCTCACACAGCTCCAGTTTGGTATGTAAGCAACTCGACGTGGTCACACTGAAGTGCAAACGCGGTCGTGTCATATTTCCCGCCACTGGTGACGTCAAATTAATATGCATAAATTTGCTCAAAAGACCGTGACTGAAAGGGAGTAAATCTTTTTTGCTGAAAAGTTGGATAATAATATCAGAAATGCGATATCTAACCGGTGTTTTATTTATTTATTTTTGTTTTATTACTATTATATTTTATTTCTTGTTTTAATATTGCATATCTGAGTGTCTAAAAGACATTTGATGGTCGTGCAGCACCAAGACCACAGTCTACTAACCAACCAGTTACTGTTTTTTGCAGGCCAAAAATCCCCCACTCCTCCCCTGAAAAATGGTGGTCGGCTTCTTATGCACGTTTATTTTAATTGACAAAAATGCACTTTTGGGAATCATTATGAAATGAAAAACTCATGACTGAATTATCCTTTGAAAAAGGAAAAATAGTAAATCTACTCATACGTGTTGATTATTTTTATTGTTTATTTAAAAATATTTGCACTCAGAATCTAAAACTACCTAATGGGCTTAATTCTTTAAAAAAATAAAAATCATTTAAAAAGTCTGTCTTCCTCTTCAGTCCTTGCTGTTCATTTTCTTTCGCTCACTTCTTTATTTTGTGACTTTTTCTATAACTTTGTCATTTTAGACAATATCTTCCTTTTTGTAAAAGGAATGTCCAGCAGTTAATATTATTTGTCTTGTTAATCCACTTTATACTTTTCTTGTTACACTTAGCAAGGGATATTCAAAGACGATCCGTGAAAGTATGGGTTCCAAGCCCGAATTTCCATTCCCTCAGCTATCGCAGAGCTGTCGGACGACGTAACATCATCGTTAAGAATTCGTGGCCTCGAATAAAACGCCGAGCTACTATCGATCTCCGGCAAGTAAGGCCCGATTGGAGACTGGAATGGAGACAGGGTGTGGTACATCATACTAGGAAAACTTGGAGGGATTTGAGACGAATACAAATAAGGCATTCCAAATTCTAAAGAGTTCGTCAAGGAGTTTTTCAATGACATCAAATTCTTTGAGGTTTTGTTGTTTCTTTTCAGCTTCATCCGTCTGTTTTGGAACCATGTTTTTATTTGAGTGTCAGTCAGTTTTAAGGCGTCTGCTAACTCGGCGCGCTCTTTTGTACCCAGGTACTTTTGGATGTTGAAACGTTTCTCTAGTTCAACGATTTGTTCCGTTGTGAACGACGTTCTAGGCTTTTTACGCTGGTCTTTTGTCTCTGTAAAACCGAAAGAGAAAAAGCATGGGTGAGATTGACATTAGTTTATTATTGTATGCAATAGCCTGAGTGTCAGGCTCTCGGGGAGAAGGGTGGGGGGGGGGGGGGGGGAGGTGGAGAAGAAAAAGTGAGAAGGAAAATCTTTTTGTTCGATATCACCTTCCAAGATCCCTCCCCTCCTTCAGAAGGTCTGATTCTCAGGCAGCGTATGCAAATAACAACCATTTATTATCCAACTTGTAAAAAATAACGCGTGAGTAAGACTGGATCGAGTAAAATATACAGCGATATTTTTCGCTGTCTAAACCAGTTTAACAGGTTTTCATCTACAGCATCTACAGCTAAATTGTCTGCAACGAAAACTGAATTAGTTTGGAACGTTTTCTACAGAAACGCTTTCGATTCTTCTGTTAATAAGATAACGAAAATGTCGAAATTAAAATTGAAAACAGAGTCAAAGTGAACATGTAAACACAGAGAAGAGAAAATGCTTTGTAAGCTCACAAGTTTATTGACATAAGCTGACTGACTAGCTCGTATAAGGAAAAGAAAAAAATGAAATTTTACCTTAATACAACAAAATGTAATCCTTCAGTGGAAGAGCTGCAAAAATGTCCTTTATAGTAGAAATGTAAAGCTAATTGAAGCAAGCAACTACGATCCACGAATGGAAACGAAGGCACTACAATCGCTGCAAGTTCTTGACACAACATTTCCTTTTTTACTGCATTTTCATTCAACTTCATCAAAGTTTCCGAACGATAGCCATTTTTTCATTTGTCTTGTTGACGTTCTCCCTCTTTTTTCTCAAAATACAGCCAAAATTTGTGCAAAAACAGTCGAAAAAAATTACATTGATAATCGGCTAAAACGGCGTGTTTGTGTGAGCTCCTAAAACCTGTTTGACCTGTATGAAAAATGAGCCAATCAGAATGCAATACGTACGTCACGCAATGTCCAACTAATTTTTTTAAGGAAAGGAAAATTACTATTTTTTCGATTTTTTTAGACCCTTTTTTCATTATTACGAGATAGTTGGATAATAAATAACTTATTAGACAGTTTGATGTGGAATATGGCTGGATATTTTACTCGTCAACTTGCATTTTGACTCGCCTGAAGGCTCGTCAAAATACAGCGTGACTCGTAAAAATATCCAGCCATATTCCACATCAAACTGTCTAATAAGATATATATATCATGCAATCAGCATGCTTAGCAGAGTACTCAATAACAACAACAATTTATTACAGAAAGTTTAATAATTACATATACTAATTGCTTTCTGCTGTAACTAACATAGAGGAAATTATTGCTCTGGCCCCCTTGTTTTCTAGACAAGTTGTCAATCAATATTTTTGTTTCTTGTCATTCATTTAGTCTGATAAGAAACTGAATGAATTGTATTTTGTGCAATAAACGAATGGCCGTGATTAGCATTATAGTAGGTATTGTTATATTCATTAGTAGTTGATGTTAGCAATACAATGGGTCGTGGAGTACAATGTGGCATACATTATGTAGTTGACTGATTACGATCACTCATCGTATTTTTCTGATATAATAACGCCCCTTAAATATTTTACTTTTTTCCTTTAGGTTAATTTGTAAAAGGAAGCTAAACCAACGAAGTTTCTATAATAGCATTATATATATAATATTGTGGCATATCATAAAGTTGACTGATCACGATCATTTTATCTTAAACAAAAAAACTTAAACAACGATGCCCGGTCAACGAAGTTTCTACAATTTCAATATAAAATGCTAAACTACAAAAAGAGAATTAAAAGCTGCAAAGGAAGGAAGTTGCTGCAGACACTCTTTTCAAAACTCCACAAAAGATTGACGTCATTCAGTGAGTCATTGCTATTCAGTAATAACTGGAATGTTTCGACCATCTTCCTGGCATCAAAGAATACACCAAAATACTTCAGAATGGTCACAGCGGGCATAGAATTTATTACGAGATTTTGTATTCAATAAAATAAATGATATGCTCAGAAATTTAGTTGGTATGATTAAAATATGGAAACTAACAAATCGCTTGAATGGAAAAGAAACTACGAGGGAAAAACTATGAAATCAACGAATTTAGCAAAATCATAGAAAAGCTGAAAAAACAAGAAAACTCATTCTATGTTTTATCATGAATAGAAGTGAGCGACGCAAGCAATCGAAACATGAAATAAAAACTATTCGACAACTTACCGTCTATGTTCTCGTCTTTTTTTATATCTCTTTCGTAATTTTCTTCATCGTCATCAAGCTTCCTTTTCATTCCACAAGTCTTTAGCCTTACTTGATCTAAGGTTCGTGCGGTCGATATCAAATTATCGATAGAAAAAGAACTTTCCTTGAACGGGACAGTATTCAGCTTTTCGGTAGTTTTAACATTAGCGTTGAAACTAATATTCTCCATATCTTCGTAAAACAATATACTTCTGCCGAGTCAACTTGTAGTCGATAATTTGATAATATAAACAGCAACTTTGAATCTGGTCGCTTATTTCTCCTGAATTGCCTTACGAATTGAACGTCAACGATACTTCTTTCACTTGAACCCTCTTACTTTATGATCGTCAAGTAAAGTAATGACTCGTTTTTATTAGTAACTTCACTATATATCAACATTTTGTTTATTGTCTTACAAACACAAAACGTAATTAGCTGTCAACTTTAGGAGTTTGCAAATCTTTTCAAATAGTTTTCTAAAGAATAAATTACAAGTTACAAATCTTTTGAATCGATGCAAATTAAAGGGAAATGCAAATATGCAACTTTGAAAGTTATTGGTTAGAATCGTTTTTTATGTTGTTTTTAATTACATCATTACGTTTTCTATAACATGGTTTCAAACGCCCATCATGACGTTACTAATCTATATTTGAGTATCAAAGTTCTAGTCCCTTACGTTTATGAGCGTAAAGTTATCGAATCAACAGCTTTTTAAAAGTTACAAAATCATTTTATTTTACAAAAAAAAATAATAATAATTCGATTGCAAAAATTGTATGTTCAAACCCGGGGTTAAAACTTACGGAAAGGTACGAAAAAATTCAGCTATAAAATAAGCATTTTGCTCTCATAATACTAACCAGTCCGAAACGTCAGTTTCACATCTGTTAAAAATTACTCACTATTTTTTTCCTCATATATTTTTATAATTTCAAGCACAAAAAAAGCTCTCTTAAAAAAATTAACAATACGTCAAGAAGTTGTATTGAAACAAAAAGTGATTTACTGGTATTAATACTTATTGTTTGGTAATTACCTGTGATTGAGGAGGAGCAATAGTTCATAGAGCAGACAGTCTTTAAATATGGTAGGGAGGAGGAAGTGATTTGACAATGTCATGATCAATAATGACGCACAAGAAGCAAAAGATTAAATGAATTATACTGCTATCGGCTCAAAAAGGCTCAATTCAGAATAACAACATTTTAGTGAACAACAAAGTCATTCGGTATATATTATATTTTTGATCTTTTGCCAGCCATTAGATAACATTACTATCTATTTTGTACTCGGTATTGAACTGAGATTAATTAGGTTTGAGCTCATTGGGTTAAGCGAAGTATGACACTATGAAGCCATTTAACTTTGTAGGCACATATCCTTGTTCCCATGCATTGAAAATGTGAATTCATGCATTGAAAAGTTACTTATTATCAAATCAGTATTTTGTAGTTATTCATATTCTTTGGTTGTAGAGAATGGTAAAATCACAGGACTTAAATGCAGTTCGTCCAATAAAATACTTGGCAAACTTGTTTGGCAAAATTGTCTTTGATGATATCTTTTTACAAAGAAAGGACAAGAAATCTAGAATATATATTTAAATTACTACACATTTGTTACGGTACTGCTGGGGGTGTGGTTTCAGCATAGTTAATATAGGAACAACCAAATCATGTCCATTTTTTTTTAATAAGTTTATTTTCCACTTATGCTTTACTAATAAAACAACTGTCGATGGTGTGTGTGTTTTATCTTAATCTTTAAGAATGTGTGAACGACAAGGGGCGAAGACGTGTAAAGTACATTGATAATTCTACCGAGTAAGTTGAATGTCAATAAAGTCCTTAAAAGCTGTACCATAGTGCAGCACTCCTTTCAAACTGCTATGACATTTTTACTCCGATGGATACAACGCATTCGATCTAGATTATCAATGATTGTAAAAGTATGAGAATTGCGTGCGTGGATGGGCACTATATCTAAATATAAATGCATTTACATATAATGTGAGTGTCATTTTCAGTTATAGCGTCCTAATTAATAAGGTGGAGGTATACAGTTTGGGTAGTCACATCAGGAGCTGACATCCTAGCCATAGTACAATTCTGAAGTGAAAAGAATAATAATTAAATTATATCCTATCCAAATATACAGATATACAGTGGTTATATCTTTCCACAAAACTTTTGTTGACTACGTACGATCAACAGTTTTAAATAGTTTAAATTTCCACTAATGACAGCTGTGCATTTGATATAGCCGAACATGAGCATAGCCTCTCGACAGGCAACTTTTTTTTGGCTTCCTTCGGGCTTCCTTGGCCAACCGGTATTATGACCGGGGAATAGAAATGAAAATCAAAAGGAGAGTGTGCACCACATCATTCCTTTTACGGTACTGGGGGGTACCCAGGGGATTTTTTTTGTACATAATAAAAATACCGCTCCGCGACTTGATAAAACATAATGTTAATTAGGCCATGTTACTGTGTCGATCGCTGAAACCCTTTTCCTAAAAAAAGTGATTTCCTGGCCTTATAGTTTCAGGATAGGAAGGTTACATAGTTCCACGTAAAAAAATAAACAGCAAAATATTATAAATGTCAACTCAAAACGTCGACTATACAATCCAATTATTTCAACATAGTTTTGTCATCTTTTATGTAGCACAAAATAACATTTCAATATGACCTAATAGCAAATGTTGTCAAAGATAACTCACTAATGCAGGTGTTGCAAGTCAGTCTACAGTACTTGGCGACTAGGTAGTTTCCACATTTTGATTGTCCCTTTAAGATGTTGCAGCTGACTTCAGAAAGCGTGTTGTTGCAGCCTAGAATAGATCAGATACGAATTGATTTTAGAAATGAAATACAAACATAATGCAAATAATGAGTTGATGGTTTCAGTTTGATTAACTCGCTGATTTAAGCACTATTAATGATAGATTCACACGGTAATATGCCGTAAACGTGCACGCTTTTTATTCTCACTTTGCACGACTATTTCTCATTGGTACTTTTCTCTTGCACGATTTTTTTTTTGTGTTTGACGCTGTACTCGTGGTTATTGCCCAACCCCAGCCAACTCCAAAAACCTATAATATCTAATATTCTATCCATAAATTGAATCATATATCATGAAAAACGTTGGGAAGTACAAATATGGTGAATAATACAAAAAATATTCATTTGTGGACTTACGGCAAGTAGCATAACACAGCTTGTCCAATATCGCAGGATGACTCTTACAAAAGTCTGTGTGGAGGCGAATGTAACGGCAACTGAATGCGCTCAGCACGTCTTTTCTGGCATAGGCACCACGTTTAACTTGAGGTTCGTCCTCTAGCGCATCCTCACTTATACCTTCCCGTTCGAGCAGCTCGTCTAAAAGCAAATTATTAAAAATGTATATGATGAACAACTTTTGAACTGACTTTCAAAATATATCTATGAAAGGAAAACGATGAACACAAATGTGAGTAAGCTAAGGGGAACTTGGAAGGAAAACATGAAAGGAGATGAAACTAGAAGAACAAGAAAACGATGAGTCAGAAAAAGGACACGGAACTCAGAAGAACAGAAGAAGAGGATGAAAACAACGCCAATACAGAATTAAGAAAGCAATGTATACAGAGCCGGGAAATTTTGGAGGAAGAAAACAAGCTATGAGAAAAAGCTATAGAAAGTATACCTAGTGTTGGCGCTGAATTGACATTCAGGGCTACGGCAAACACGACAAATGTCAAGCAGATGATCAGTTTAGTATAGTCCATCTTCACGTCGCAAGTTGACTTTGGAGTTTCAGCTCTGGTAAGAAGGTTGTAGTTGCTCGTCTAGATGGTTCACCTAGCCAATGGTTTTATGAGAGACACTTCTCTCTTTTATACCGTTAGTTTTAGAATATAGTATATATTTAGGTAGATATTACGTCAACCATCAATCAATCTTTGACCAGAACATGTCAAGTGTTCAATATCAAAAATGGTATCTTTCAGTTCTATCTTCTAGATGCTTTCAAACTCATATCTTGATCCCTGCTCCCTTTCGGCCTTTGTTATACCAATATTATTACATAGTATGTAAAAATAGATAGAATTTTTGTGTAAAATCACCGGTGCACATCTCAGCAAGTAGGTCAAGTGGTCAATATCAAAAATAACTTGTTTTTCCTATTTCTTACATTCCTCTTCCTTTTTTGTATTACATGTCCTATATCCTATGCCAATATAGACGTTTGGTTTACTAAATACTGCTATTTATCCACCATATAACTGGAAGACGTCTGTTTTCTTGAAAAGACAATTCGGTCATAGTTAATAGAGGCAGATGGTTAAGAAACCTATTGTTATATTTCTTTGTTTCACTTTTGATATTGGTCCTGAGGATGCACGATTTTTGGCTTATTCCCATCCGAAATTGCAAAATAACTAATCGCAAATATTTCCTTTGCTATTATGGTGAGGAAGGTTCAAAAATCTATCGGAAATATTCAACTATTCAAGACCAGAAGCCAAAGGAAAGATTGCAGTCTGTTCACTCAGCCATATAGCCAGCAAGTCTAAAACATGGTGCTAAAACAAAAGATTGTGTACTGTCACGCTTGAAAAACTTGTACAAAGAGTTATAACAACCTAACCATGATTCGGTGGAACTCTGCATACACTGTCACCCTAGTTAATAGAAGTTGCCCCTATACTATTTTGTAACTTATAGCATTAAAAAATTTCGGTTTCGTTTTGTCTCAATTTCAAAACGCTTAATTTTCTTTTCTCGCAGCTCGAATTTTATTTCTCGTCCACCGAATGGAAAGATTGGCCACCACTGAACCCAATAGTAATTATTACAACAAATAAAAAATAAGAACAATCATTAAATTCATCTGGCAAAAAGGTCAAACAAAAAGAAAACAGTCTATGCGTATATAACCGGGAAGTTAGACTCTTCTTTACATTTCATTGTTATTTTCATCAGCTTACCATTCAATGCTTTATATTCTCTATCTAATTTTATTAAGGTTTCTATCTATTGTAATGCGTAAGTAAACATATCCACATGCGCAATAGAAGTATGAAATTATTATTATTATTATTATTATTATTATTATTATTATTATTATTATTATTATTATTATTATTATTATTATTATTATTATCATTATTATTATCATTATTATATATAATTTTAGACTCTAATTTTAGCGCAGACGTAAGCATTTCTGCTCACAAAGTGCATGTTTTATAACGTGTACCGGCTACTGTCACTAAGACGCTACTAGGTCAAATTCAATGCCATGGCCGAAAATTTTCAATCTGTCCTAGACTGATCAATGTTCACGTTGATTGGTATCGGATTAATTACTGTGAATTGTAAATACTGAGAAAAATACAATCATATCAATTGCAAAAAAACGTGATGGAACTAAAGAAATATGAAGTATATCAAAAACACTTGAGATGTAACTCAAGTATCCCTCTATTAAAGCTATTAAACTAATATATAAACCAACGATGCGGAATAACACTCTTCATGTTCAAATCGGTATTCTGCATGCAGTGGAACGAATAGAAACTTCAAAACAAGTTTTGATTACAATAATTTTATATGATGAAATAAACCTGACATGAAATTCAAAAACCATGCCTATTATACTGAGAGCGCAATTATAAACCCTTCAGTATTTACTGCACGACACGCCTTGAGTCACCTCAGTCAACAAAGTTACGTTTTCACAACTTCAACTGGCACAAATTTTTAATAAGAAGGGAAATCTATTTTGATAAAACAATCAAGCAATGGAATACATAAAATCTGAAGGATGGATCGAAAAATCTAAATTTGAAATGGTTTAAAATGTGCTATTCTGTACAGTTATGCAGCATCCAATCTATATTCTAAACTATCCAACACTCTTTTTTTTATTTTCGACAAGTGAATTTGATTGATAAAAATTAATAATATCGTCAGTGCACTGAACCTTGTCACTAGAAGTAATGTTATATTTTTATCCTGATTTCTGAGGCATGAAACGATATTTTCTAGAAGTACAGTAAAAACACGTTCTAGTTACAGATTAGGCAAATCGCATGCAATATGATGTGCGAAAAATGTCTTTGTGCTTGATCACTCAACTAGAAATCATTTCCTTATGAGATACGTGCATTTAGTCACATTAAAATGGTATCGTTATCGTCATTAGAATGATATCGTTTTTGTCTCACATAATCAGTATCAATTGCTGCTACTGATGAAATCGATCTCACATACAAACGTGGATGAAAAATACTAACAAAACTGTGTTTCAAGTAGAAAATATATAGAACCGGTATATACCGAACGACTGAGGACGCAAGTCACGACCATCCTCTTGGCTACACTAATACAAACTAACTACAAAAACTGTAAAACCGGATTACATACTCTAAATATTAGAGATTGTACAGCGTGTTTAGATGTTAGGTGAAATGCCCTATATCAGCACTACATTACATTAGATCCACTGCAGTGTTTGGGGTCAGGTTTACTGTAAGTTTTAGGGTTAGGTGGTTGGTGTTAGGGTAGGTATGAACTTAAACATTTGGAGAACTTATTATATGCAAATGACTTTCGGTTACATTAGACCAGTGGCCCAAAATCTGGATTTGTGTTTTGATACTTATGAGAATGGAATGTTAACTTGTTTAAATACTGACTTTAGTGATCTTGTATCGGTCGCACAGGGTGTATTATGAATGGGAGTCCTTTGTAAAATCTGACCACAGGAACCCATGCATATAAATATGCTAACGATGTTTGAGTGTATGAGCATCCAGAAGAAATGTAAAACTGCTTGGTAGTAGGCAAAAGTAAGAAGAAGAAAAAACTTAAACATTGGTTAATTTTTAAATCCAATTTAGTTTTCAAAAGGTTCACCAACAGCTATAGTTCTCAGTTGTGCTAATTATCGACTCTTTTCGTCAATCTTTTAATCCAATTGTTAATTACTTACCAAAGGATTCAATGCACAAACTCTATTAAGCGAGTTATTTGAATTACAAACCCTACATAACTACACAAAACCCTATTAATCCGTAGTATGTTGTTGTATTGATTTTTAACGGTATTAACTCCATCAAAAAGCAAACAAGAGAACATATCAAGAAAATCCTTGTCTGACATGTTAATCTGCACGTGGACAATTGGTGAGTGTACAATGAATTTAGTAAAGCCAGTTCGTATAATCAATTAATGTTGGAAAGCTGTTCACACGCCAAGAACTGCAACTAAAAATTCGCTTTTTCAACTTTTGCTCGGTTTTAACAAAATCAAAATGTGGAATTTGATTGGACAGTTTCCAAAGTTGGATAATGGGATGTTATTTGGTTATAGGAGCGATAATTCATATGCAGTGCTATAAACAGTAATACATACCAACTACTAATCAAACTCATGTTTCCTTTCCACGCACCCTCCCAACCCCCTCCCCAAGAGTAGTAAGACCTCTTTCCTTTTTTCTATTTTCTTATTCATATTTTGTATGGCATACATTTTTCAATCATTTATTTTCATTTGTACTAGTACAGTATTAATCATGTTGATAAAATGTGACTTATAGTATGTACGAATGAGTTTATTGCTAATTGTCATTACTTTTTTCATGTTTTAAAGACCATTGAAGATCTTGGTCTATAACTAGTAAAGACTTTTAGAAGTAAAACGACAACGCCAATTAAAATACCCATGTTGTTTATAGAGATTTAGTGGTTTGTCAAGTTAATCACTTGTGTCAGATAAAACAATTAAACCATGAGACCTGGGTTCCGTTTTTCTCAACTCGTCTCGTCAGTCTTGTTTATATCCTTTCTCAACGCTGTGCGGTTAATGTTAAAAGCTTTAGTGGAGCGGATAAGTGCAGATTTTTGAGCGAATTGTTCACTTTTAGAGTAAAAGCACCAAACTTTCAGAAAATGTAGCTCGTACTATGACTATTAGTTTCTGGTATGGAGCCATCTCAAAATCACGTGTTATTTTGAGTTATAGGGGGAATTTCAAAATGGCCGCCATTTTGACCGGAAGTAAAAGCAAATTTATACAAAATAGCAATAAAAGTACAAATTATCAATTAAAACCGCTTGGAATCGACTTTATTGATATGAATACTTATAAAAGTTTGATGTTTGGGTAAAAGCAAATGTAAAGGATTGTTGGAATTATTTTGTTGATCGACCGGAAGTGCTATTTCCTTACATTAAAAGTGAAAAAAAATTGTGGAGTGGAGATAGTTGGTCATTTTTGTTAATGTTATCAAAAAAGGCAATGTATGATGCATAGAAGATATTATAAAAGGCTATAAAAAATTTTTTAAATAAAAACGCCGAGAAGGACTGGTAAGTTACCCAGAAGTCTCTACTGTCCGCCATTTTGTTTTTCTAGTTTGACAGCTTCAATTCTAGGTTCGTTTTAACAGTTTATTACCGTAAAACTTTGTAAAACGAGATCAACTTCTGCAGATTTCATAACAAAGTAATTAATTTGTATACTGAAACAAGATTTGGATTGTATAATGGGATTAAAAAGAACTGACGATGCCTCTATATAAGCTGTAAGTACCTAAAACCAATTGTTCGATTATCGATAATTAAAATAGCCAGTATTTTTTTCAGGTATTTATGAATATTGAAAGAAAACATTTTATAACCTTTTTTGACATAGAGCAAGTCACTAGATAATGTTCTTCCGAAGTTAAAGATGATGATAGACAAGAATATTCAACTGAAGTGTATCTTTTTATTCTGTAAGTATATTTTACATATCGATCCCTTTGTACGATATTGTGACAAAATGCACATTAATATAATTGGATTCCAAACTTTAATACTTAATGGGCTTTTTAAAATTCTAATTGTAGTTGGAAATGCAGAAGTCTGATGCAATAGATGATGGATCTGAAAATCAATTACTATCTAAATCAAATGATTGGAATAAGTGTGCTATCTGCCAACAAAAGAAAGATGAGCCTTTGCAATGTCCAGCCGAATCCAAACGTCAGTCAGACTTTGGTGCTGGCTACAAGACATTGGCAGATAATATCATGAGGATGGTAGAGTTGAATTGCCTACCTTCTAATGTAAATCCTTCTAGTTTAGATGAAGGTACAGGCATTGAGAGTACATTTATACAGAATAAAGCCAGATGGCATAAGAGTTGCTCCCTACAGTTTAACTCAACCAAGCTTAAACGTGCAGAAAAAAGAGCTTTGAAACAAGATCAGCCTGTAGGAGGAAAGTACACCAGATCAAGTGCTACTACAACAATTGACAGGCCCGACAAAGTGTGTTTTATATGTGATGAAATTGGTACTCGAAGTAATAGTCTGCATGAAGTTCAAACACTTCCCTTGGATGCCAGAGTTCGGGAATGTGCATATGCATTACAAGATGAAAGCCTATTGGCAAAGCTAAGCGAAGGGGATTTGGTAGCTTTAGAAGCGTGCTATCATTCACCATGCTTACTCTCTCTTTATAGAAAAGCAAACAGCGCAAGAAGAACAGATGAAGAATACATTGAGATACAAAGACCAGATGGAATTGTTCTGGCTGAACTCATCGCCTTTATTGAAGACCAACGGGATAATTCTGAAAAGGAATTCCCAGTTTTTCGACTTGCAGACCTTGCCACCAAGTATTCAATGCGAATGAAACAGATGGGTGCAGACACAGAACAACGTGTTAACACTTCTCGCCTGAAGGAGCGTATATTATGTCAAATGCCAGAACTCAATGCTTTTAAAAAAGGCCGAGACATATATCTAGCATTTAGAGGTGATGTTGCTGATACATTAGAAAGGGTCCATAGTAGTTGTGATGAGGATGCCATTCACCTTGCTAAAGCCGCTAGTATTCTGCGCAAAGACATGTGTGCAAAAAAGTATTCTTTTGAGGGTTCTTTTGATCAAGGATGTCAAGAAAAAGCCGTCCCAGAGTCTTTATTATCGCTGGTTAACATGATTTTATATGGCCCAAATATTGAATCTCAGACTAGTAATCATGGTAATTCTCAAGCAAGCCTTTCAATCTCTAATCTTGTCCAATTTAATAGCTCTCTGGGTAGCAGACGCCGAGCTTCAAATGCAACACGAGAACGTCGGAGCAAAGATCGCGAAACACCAGTACCTCTTTATGTAGGACTATCTATCCATGCAAAAACTCGCAGTCGTGAATTGATAGAAACAGTGCACAGATTGGGACTGTCCGTATCATATGACAGGGTCCTCTCAATTTCATCTGAACTTGGCAATGCTGTTTGTAGTCTTTATCACAGGGAGCAAGTGGTATGCCCCCCTAATCTCCGTACCGGCCTTTTTACAACTTCTGCATTCGACAACATCGATCATAATCCAAGTTCCACAACAGCACGGGATTCTTTTCATGGTACAGGAATATCGATGTTTCAACATGCTTCTGCAGAGGTTGGTGTGGTTATTTAGTGGGTGAGTGCTATTTTTACATGACGCTTTAATAAAGTTATTCTTCTTCTTATTATTATAGGTTCCTGGTACAGCTCGTGACAAGACCCCTATCACGGCAGCTGCAGCACTCACATCTAAAGGTGTTGGAGAATTACCGTTGACATATACTCAAGTTCCACCAGTTTCGTTGGAAAATAATGTTCCTCCTCCTAACGATGGGTACCAACAAAGCGTTTTGAGTACAACACGTGCACCAAATACTCAGTTACCAATGATTGCCGAAGAAAGTAATTGGCTTGAATGTGCAAGTAACACTGTGAACAACCCGTCTGATAATACAGAAGATACCTTTCAAAATGTGTCATGGGCAGCATATCACTCAACAAATGAACAGCCAAGTCAGTCAAGTACCTCTTTGGTCAGCGCATTATTGCCTCTTTTTCCTGACGAAGCGAAGTCAGCTGCAATGATCAAGCATGCTTTGGATGTCATCAAATCAAGCACCAATTACCTAAATCCCGGACAGGTACCGGTTGTTGCAATGGATCAGCCACTTTATGCACTGGCAAAACAGATTCAATGGAAATGGAAGGATCTTTATGGTGATACAAAGTTTGTAATAATGTTTGGTGGCCTGCATATCGAGATGGCCTTCTTGAAGTTACTTGGTGGATGGCTTGACGGAAGTGGTTGGACAACTGCGTTAGTGGAAGCAGACGTAGCCTCAGCTGGAACTGCAGACTCATTCCTCAAGGCCTCAAGTGTTACCAGAACAAGACGTGTACACCAAATAACAGTCATCGCCTTGTACATTCTGCTGCAAAGAGCATATTCTAAGTATAAAGATCAAGCGCAAAGGGCAATTTCATTTGCCGATTGGTGTGAACAACAGAAGACAGTCCCTCAGTTCTACTACTGGTACACAGCTATGCAACTTCAACTTCTTCTTCTCATGTTCCTTAAGTCCATTCGAGTTGGAAATTTCAAGCTCTACATCGATGCTCTGGCCAAGATGATTCCATGGTTCTTTGCCATGAACCATACCAACTACGCACGCTGGCTTCCTGTTCATTTGCTTGACATGCGCCAACTAAGTCAAACAGCACCGAGTGTTGCTTCCAAATTTGAAGATGGACATTTCACAGTAAAGAAAACACCAAGAAATTTTTCAAGAATGGCCATTGACCAAGCACATGAGCAAAACAACTCTATTGTTAAAGGAGAAGGTGGTGCAGTTGGGCTAACCGACAATCCAAATGCACTAAGACGATGGATGATATCTGGACCGGAGCTCGCAAGACTAGTGAATGAATTTGAAGCAGATATGAACAGAGAAGCAAACCATCAGATTAACCCATCAACATCACATCACGAAGTTCAAAAAAGTTTTCAGAATTCTTTTTTAGCAAATGTCAACACACTCGTAAACACCATTGAAGACCTTGGGAATCCCTTCTTAGAAGAAAGCCAAGATCTAATTGCTTTAGATACAAAACAAATTCCTGGAAATGAAGCTGTGGCCATGATGATGAAAGCAGAGGCACTTGGACAAGAACAAAGTCAGTCATACACATCGGATTGCCTGCTGAACAACACGAAGTCTATGTATGAGCCAATTTCCAGAAACAAGATTCACCTGTTCAAGACTCCCACATCAAAGATATCTAAAACTTCACAGAAGCTTTCATCTCTGAAGAATGACTGTTCACTTTTTTCAAGGTTGTATATATCATGCCAGACAAGGGACGGTGATCTCGATAATTTCTTCAAACACGAAAATCAGCCATGTCCACCAGCATTGTCCATGAATGGACAATTGCGACTCCCAACCAAGAAATCTGAATTGGTAGATTGTCTTCAGTCACACACAAGTAGTCAGAATACCAAGCCGGAAAATGTCGATGCCATCATCATTGATGGTGCAGTTTTGGTAAACATGATCAAACCCGTTTCACAGAAGACATTTAAACAATATGCCACTGAGTCATTCCTGCCGTATATCATTGGACAGCTACGCCAAGCTCAGCGTGTTGATGTTATATGGGATGAGTATATTGAAAACAGTCTCAAGGAAACAACTCGATGCAATCGTGGTACTGGCATCCGACGACGTGTTGAAGCAACAGGTCAATTGCCGCGCAACTGGAAAGACTTCCTTCGTGTGGATGCTAACAAGAAAGAGCTCTTCATGTTCCTAGCTGAACAAATTTTGTCAATTGATACAGATCAAATCGTTGTTACAACATATGGCAATGAAGTACGATCTAATGTAGTCACATCCACATTCACCAACCTTTCCCCGTGCAGCCATGAGGAGGCTGATACACGAATGGTTTTACATCTTTCTAACATAGTTAATGAAGGATACAGCAAGATTATTATCCGCACTGTCGATACTGATGTCTTGGTTTTGGTGACTGCCGCATATCACGATCTAAACGAAAACTGCAGGCAAGAAATTGAGTTCTGGGTAGCTTTTGGCACCGGTAAACACATGCGCTTCATTCCAGCTCATGAAATAGCTATTGCTCTGGGAAAGGAACGCTGTCTTGCTCTCCCTTTTTTCCATGCGTTTACAGGTTGCGACACCGTTTCCAGTTTTGGTGGGCGAGGGAAAAGGAAAGCTTTTGAGACGTGGAATATCTATCCTGACGTTACATATGCCTTTCTAGCACTTTCATACTGCCCATCAGATATCAGCAAGCCTTGCATGGATCGTTTAGAGAGATTTGTTATTCTATTGTACGACCGGACAAGTGGTGAGAAGGACATCAACATGGCAAGGAAGCAGCTATTTGCACAGAAAGGGCGCCCTCTAGAGAACATCCCTCCAACACGAGCAGCACTGCTGCAACATACCAGACGAGCTGCGTACCAGGCAGGATACTGCTGGGGACAGGCAACAGTTCCATCACCAATTCTTCCTAGTCCACAACATTGGGGTTGGACTATGGTCAATGGCGAATGGCAGCCTTATTGGTCTGACATCCCAGAAATTACCAAGTCTTGCAGAGAGCTTGTAAAGTGCGCTTGCCAAAAGGGTTGCTCGGGAAGATGTTCATGCAAAAGATCCCAGCTTAGATGTACTGCTCTGTGTAGTTGTGTTGAAGATTGTGGCAACGCTGATTGATTATTTAACTTCCGGTCTATCAAAGCAATTGATGGTTTTGATATATAGTATGAACCTCTCTATGTATGTAATATACCTTAATGTACATATTATCTATATAACACATCGGTAAATCAAACAATATTGTGTTTTTAAACAAAATAACTTTAACTGTCACTGGTTATAGGTATAGTAAATTTCACTTCCGGTCAATATGGCCGCCATTTTCTTGAAATTGAATTATAACCATCAACTCATAGTTCTCAAGTTTTTTAGGCTAACAAGAGATGAATTCTGAATAAAAGAACATAAACCCTTTATTTATCTACAAAATTTGTATTTAATTCCGGTGATAAATTATCGAGGAAATTTCACTTCCGGTAAATATGGCCGCCATTTTGAAAATCCCCTAATACTCAGATCTGCAACTGATTTTCATTTGGCTCCATATCTATTCTTTATTAACATGATAAAACCTACCTACTCTGAAAATTTGGTGCTTTTACCCCAAAAGTGAACAATTCGTGCACTTATCCGCTCTACTACTACGGATCGTCATTTGGATGACAGGTTATAAAAAGGTACCTCGCTTGATTGACCCTCAATCGTTGTAAAAGGGACCGGTCATTAATCATGGGGCTGGTGCAAATGTCAAAAGCCAAGCATGATTTTTCTAGACCCACACTCTTTTTAAGGGCGATGCTTAATAGAATAATGTAAATTTTCATCTGCCTTTGGATAAAAATTTGTGACACACCCATTTTTGCACCAGCCCCCCATCCCGATATTTCATGCCCGGTCCCTAGGTTGCCAGTACCTTCAGTGTACTATATGTATATTGAAAATATTGGTGCGTTATTAATTTCTAATTCAAACGTCAATTATCAACGTCATAGATGATTTCTAGTAAGATATTATATTTGTATATATTATAATATATTCGGTTTCTTTTTCTGCTGCTCAAGTATAAATTTATAAATTTATTTATTTAATATAAATGCTCATTAGAGTTTATTTATTGTTTTGTTATGTGATTTTTGTGTCCTTACAACTGTATTCTGACTCTATTTGTTTGACACTATATTATTCTAATTAATCTGATTTAAAGGGGTAATTAACTCGAAAGCTTTAGCTACTTTAATTACCCTTCACTAATTAATTATGGAAATTTATTCTCCTTTTGTAATTTATTGAATGTTTATTTGCTATATCCAAGTATTGTATATATTGAATAGAAGTCAGTGAGAATAAAGTTGAAATCTTGAAATCTTGAAATCTTGAATTACTTGATAGTCGGTGCTGCAAGTGCTCGAAAGCAAATATCTTGAAGCGCGCGCAGTCATCAGGGAACGCACCGGGTTGATTTTCAAAGTGATGCAAAAATCCAAAAAATATAATTACTTATTCATTAAAAAACAACAAAACAAAGGGAACAATGAATGTAGCCATTAAACTATACCATTAAGTTAATGTTTTGCTAAAAGAATGTCGCGCACACAAATGGGCATGATCTGTCAAGTGTGATTCCTCTTTGACGACGCACGAGGAAAATTTGAGTTACTCTCACATCATGCTTATAAGAACTTTCTTTGCGAAAGGGAAAGTCAAAGTTGAGTGCTATGTTTGATATAAGAAAAAAAATAGACTAATTGTATCAAGACAGCATTTTAATGCATTCAATTATATTGATTTCCCCACGATTATATCAATTAAATCCATTTTTTATCCCGTTTTATTCCATTTACCCCCACTTTAAAACTATCAAAAGAATCGAGTCCAAACCGCTGGGCAATTTAAAAATCAATCGGCCCGGGGAGAAGAGTCGATGAGAGAGGGCTAATTACAGAATAAAAAAATCGATCTAGACTATGTGATATATATCGGATATACTCCATATCCTGAGTAAATTATCAAAGACTGAATGCGCTGTTCATAGTTAATATTTTGTCTACAAAACATGAATGAATATCATGATCATAGAAAGACCGAAGCAACGAGTACTAAACACTCGATAGTCATTGAATAAAGTTTATCGGTTGATTATCACCGCGGTACGATTGTACGTAGATTTTACGCGCAAAACATGTAGCAAACATGTAGCAATGCCAATTATTAGTCGTTTTGCAGGAATTGTATGTTGATATATAAACGAAATTGAAAAATAGTGAACATCATAATTGATGTATCATTTTAGTCAATTAATTATTTCTCATAGAAAAGAAAAAAAAACACAGTAAGACCATTTACAACTGGGTTTTACAATGACCAATGCATTATTTATTTTTTGAATTTTTGAGCATTCTTTCTTATTTTTTATCATATAATACCACATAAAACACAGTGACATTTATTGGTACTTATGTTTAATTGTGTATTGATATAAATAGGGCAGTGAAAGTGTACTAGTGATATGGTTCTATTCCATTTTCGTTCTCTGGTCACTAGTGCTGTACTTAAATCAACCATAACATATATACACAGAATTTGAAGCGGTGGTTGTATATACACAGAGATAGCAATTATTTCTAGTTTTATGACGGCAATCGAGCAGTCAACACCATAGTGTATCAATTAGAGAAAGTAATGGGTTGGAAGTGTTATTTTTTCTTGTTTCACTTTTCTCTCTTGATTGTGCAATTGTACTTGGTTATATTTAAACATCACACAAAACATAGCGATACCAATTAGATCAATAATTTGTCGTTTTCTGCTGATAGTTGTACAGGAAACAACCCAGTAAATTTTGTCAGTTGTAAGTGATGGAAGTTTTGGTCAAGATTTGTTCAAATCTTGGCACCTAACAGCCTTGATGTCATTTCGGTTTGGCTACATATAAATTTTAAATTTTTCCTCTCATTTTTCCTTATTTATTGATATAGGTTAAGTCAGTTTTATTGTATGTAGATCATGAATTATTTTTTTCGTCAACAGATTGATATGTCGATAGTTCTTTCTCATTTCATTCACCGGCTTTTCATCCGTTTCCGTCAGCCATTGTATCAAATTTAGTTTCAGTTGCATAGATTACAAAACACATGACAGCGATCAACTAACTCAGTGTTTTTGCCGAATAAAGATATTGATGTTTCTTTAAGCCGTTAGTGAATTGGCGAGATGCAAAGTTTCTGTGTGTTTTTTTTCTTATTCTTTTTCAGTTTTTTTATTATCAACCTTTTTTGACTGTTTATCTCTACAAATTCTACTTTGATTGTAGAAATCGGATTGATTGCATTACACAATTCATGAATTTACCTGAATAAAGATTTTCGCAAGTGAATTTCAAATTTAAAGTTTCTGCTCTCTTTTCTTCTTGATAAAACTTCCTCACCGTTTCTCTCTTCAATTTTCTCTGTTGTCAGTAAAAATGCAAATCATCGTATGCTTTACAAATCGTTCATGCCGACAATGATTGCTACTGAGCGTTGTTCATGTATCATTAGTACAGTGGAATAAAAAGCTAAAAAGTCGGTAGATCTTTCTCATGGGTATATATAACGATGCCTTATCGTGGTTAACAAGAAACAAAAGGACAGCATCCCTGGTGTGTGGTTGATAAACTAGTAAGATCACGCTACGCATTTAAGTCAATAATTCACGCTGTTGCTAATTGTATTAAACACATTTGAACAGTAATTAAAACACCTTAGAAATCACAGCTCAAGAGTTATAGTTGCTAGAAGTGTTAATTTAAGTGCTAGTGTGCTGTTCTTTACAGTGTATTCTTTCAAAGTCACGAGGGCTACTTGATTCAGTGTATCAAGCATTACAACCCCTTGAGGCTAGTGGAAAAGTGTTTTTCTCTGCGGATTAAATCCAATAAGCAGCGTATTGATCAGTTATGTGTCGTAAAGCGCGCTGACGATCTGTAAATAAGATTTAAACAAGATTTACTCATCGTTGCTGTCTAGCCCTAATCCAAGGTAGCAATAAAACGCGGTTTTTGTTAGATGACACTATTAAGATCCAAGTGTTTTGTTTTGTGGTTTAATTGTAGCTAGTGTATTTTATAGAAAGCCATTGATAACGATCTTTAGAAAGCGTCGTGTACCAATTTATATGCTAAGCACCGCTACAAACACCGCTTAAGGTATATTGCTGCCTTTGTTCTTCTACAACAATTAAGTGCCGAGAAGTTGACTTTAATCACACACGATAAACATGTAGAATAGAGTGACAATATTACTCGAAATAAGCCGCTGTCGCTGCCAGTTCTCTAACAAAAATATGAAGATGCAAACTATAGTGTATTGAAAGGCGATGAACTTACTGTCACTCAGTTGTCTAATATGGGAGTCGGAGAAGACTATTTTTTAATTTTTTTATGCAACTCTTTCATTGGTAAAGCACCGACGCAGAATGCGCGTTTGATGTCAAATGCATTTGTCTTTTTTGGCTCCGGTAGCTCATCTAACTCAACACTTGATGTTTAACCTTTCTTATAAGAACATCGATGCAGTCCAAAGTAGTTTTTCGCTGACTTGGATCATACGTTTTATACAACCGTAACATGCATATCGTATCCTTGATATATTTAGAAACACCGACACATTTTACATTTTAACTATTAGCAATATTAATACAGTTACAGGAATACACCAGCGACGAAGTTTAAAAACGCGTCCTGCTTATCTATATCTACAAGATGACTTTAAATATATAATAGTCATTTATATCACCTTAATTACGATAGAATAAAGTGAATAAAACCGACGAAATGACCTCAGTTTATAATTTTAGTGTCATATAGGTCATTTACTGTTAATCGATGTCAAAACAATTCTTTTAACTTCAAAATAATCGCTGATTTTCATGAGCAAAATCTAGCGTATTTATTTGATTTATTCAGAGATTTTGGTATGAGCGATTTTACTATTGATGTAATGATCGGGTTAAGAAGTGCTGAGAGCTCTGTTTGAAGGTCCGGTTGGTAAAGATAGCAAATCAAAATCGCTATAACAGATGGTAGGATTACGAAAAACTTCCAACAATTAACGGACTAATAAACAATCAAAATTCTGCGTGCTTGACCAAAGACTACAGAATTCTCTCCTTTTAACTCATTTAACACGACAATTGCAATAAAAGCGTAGCTTTCAATCCCGGCTTTCAATTTTTCTGTCAACGGGCTGAAGTTCAATCCCAAGGGATCTAAATTTCCTTAATGCAATTAAGAAAATAATGAACTGAGCAACCACGGTTTTTCCCCTGGGCAAAAAACATTGATATACCAACTGAGATTCTCGCTTATCTTTCAACAAATCAATGAAACAAAGTGGAAATACATCGATCGCTGAATCAGTTTCTGTCATTTCGTAATAGTTTTCAAGTTTCAACTCAATAAAGAGAGCACTCTTTATTGATTAAGAAGAGAGGCTATTTACGCTAGTGTCCGTAGCCTAATGCGTTTTTACTAAACTTCGTGACATAAAGAACAAACGAAAAGCTGAAAAGTAAAGATAGGAGAATGACAGGCCTTCCGTTCGATTCGTTTAAGCATCTGTTAAAAAACGTTCAGAGTTGAATCACTAGACTAAGCTATTAAAAATCTCCGTGGCCTCTGTAGGGGCACTATGATTGACATTAAAATTAACTAAATTAGTGATCAAATAGCCTACGAAATAGCCCGTAGGCCCAACGTGTCAGCTAACCAATCACAATTCTTCTTTCTGTTATCCCTACTACTATGAACCAATCAGCTTACACTGAAGGATTTTTCGAAGTTAGCAGTATTTGTCAGTGGATCTTGCTAATTAGTGTTATCTGCAGCACAATCATGGTATTGATTTATGTAATATACCCAGAGGAAGGCGGCAGGGCTTAAAGTCACTTATAAGTCAACCTCATCGAAATAACCCACATTGCCATTTATTGGACTATCAGTACATCGCCTAGCACTAGTTTAACGCACAATGGCTTCGACAAGGACATGGCATCCTCACATCTACGATACACCGCCGAAAAGACCTACGCCGTACTTTGTAGCAACAATACTCGGGCTTGATTCATCTCACATGCCTGCTTTTACCACTACTAACACCAGCAATAAACCAAAACATACGAATCAAATACAATCGAATGGAACAGAATCTAAAGGGGTTGAAGATGTGCATGATAGCAATAATGATGGGAAAAAATCTGATTCACAAAACATGATATCTAGCGATGATCTTGGTAAGTGTATAGCTTGTGAATTACTTGTATTGATCTAATTGGTTTTATTGCAAGTACGAATTGTACAAGTCACTAATAGCTTCAATAATCTTTAGATTCGTCAAGCAAGACTCCTTCTTCTTCTAAGAATACTAAGCGTATCATCAAATCTAAGGCTGACAAGGATAACGGTAAAATGAGTAAAAAGAAAAAGAAAGCGAGGACCACTTTCACAGGAAGACAGATATTCGAGTTAGAAAAACAATTCGACGCAAAGAAGTACTTAACGGCGACTGAGCGTAGCGATATGGCAACTTTACTAAACGTCACTGAAACACAAGTGAAAATTTGGTTTCAAAACAGGAGAACAAAGTGGAAAAAGCAGGAAAAACTTTTAGAAAATGATTCAAAGGACTCGGTTAACAGTAAAGAGTCTGAGTTAAAAGGTGATATAGACGAGACGAGTTCTGACAGCGGTGATGATTTGTCAGATAGCGCAAAATCGCGCGGCGATAACCAGTCACAACAAGACGAAATCGACGTTACTTCAGACTAAAACCCCAACAGCAACTCTCTTTACTATACACTTGAGAAATGATTCAAGTATTATTGAGTTTGTACTACAGAGATGTTGCTGTTTGTTTGTGATGCATGACATCACGCGAATCTTCACAGCGGAAAGGGATTTAATCTCAGCAGCAACTCGTTTTCTACATCTAAACAGGCGCTTAAAAACACTACAAAGCTACTTTACGATGTACATAGAAGTTAACTTAGTCAAGTATAAGAAGAAGGGAGAGTAGAGAGCTCAATCAAATGTTGTGTTTATTTGCTACGGTATTATTGTGATTACCAAAGTGCTAATAGCTCTTCTGGGACATGTGATAATCAAATTATTGCTCGAGATAAAATAGTCATTACGACTGTACTCGATAAGCCATGCTCATCACTGATTGCTCATGTGTAATTTTCTTTACAGTTTTAATGTTATAAACAGTTAAAAATACGTTCCTGGGTCTCAGTTCGTATCATAATTCTTGTTCACACATTGCCGTGTACAGTTTCTTGTACTCTCAAGAACAGTTAAAAATAGCTTCAGTTTTAATAAAATCATCTGTCGATACTCTGGAACAATACTCATTTTATTGTGGTTTAAAGATACAACATAATATTCGAGCCTTAATTTACACTCGGGAAACAGCTAAATATAGAAACACAATTGTATATAATAATTTCCTTTACAGTCAGTTTTCTGCTCTGGAATATTTTAATATGCTACTTTCAGCTTAGCTTTAGCAAAGCGAAGCAGTGTTTAAAACCATAGTTATGGTGTTGTTCCAAACTATTTACAGAAGACTGAACAACTTAATACTGCACTCTTCAGTTTCAGCTAGGGTGTTTTACTGAAACTCTTACTAATTGTCCTTTGACGGAAACTAATTGATATGATGTTGACGATTTGACTGAAACTATTATTTTTGTTTTACTGAAACTGGTATACACCTCAATTGTTGTTGTTCTATTGCTTTGTTGTATTTATAATAAATTATTATCAATTAGATCTAGTGTACTAATTGGTTCGTATTTCTTTTAATTGTGCAAAAAGATCAATTTGAAGTCATTCATTATTTGTATGGGCATGTCAGTACTTGAAATAACAGTGGAATGATTGATTTGTCGATCCTTGTGTGCTTAGATAATAACATATAGTACCAAACCATCCTATGCAGAATGGAAAAACTTTTCAAATAGTTAATTGCAAATTCTACATGAGAAATCGTTTGAATTTCAGCGATACGACAAACCCTCACTACAATTTGCTCAGTTTTTTGACTGAGAGCTTCAGTATTACTTGATAAAATGTACAAAATTCGAACTAAAAAAAGAACAATGTTCCCATTTTAAACTCGTGATTGTAACTGTTAGAGCTCTAATTGTAACAGTGGAATAACGAGTAATTTATGATATAATAGTGTTGTTATTGAATAAGAAAGTATGCACTGATAGAGACAATGTAAGCCTTGAGGTTCACTTGTTTTAATTGATCCATTTGATCAGGCTCATAGCGAGTGGTATCAGCTTGCCTTAGGGTGTGAGTTGGACAGCCTTAATACTCACGAAATCCGACACAATGACAGCTCTGCTAAATTTGTCAAATAATTTTGTTTCTTCAGTAAAATTACGTTAGCAATCATGAAACTATTTCAGTGAAAGACATTGAAACACTGATTGTCAATTATCTAATACATTGATGTTGGTATTTCTACATTTGATTAAACTATATTTTAGTAAAAATAACTTGATGCATGTACATGATTAGATTTGTTTTGGTTTGTTGGAAGTTCCGTTTCGAGGTTTCTTCAATGTAAGATGTCAATTGAGGTGACGTACTTTCTGTCTTTAAACGTTTCCTATAAGTTTTGACCTCATTGATATTATGAAAGATGGTTTCTTACTGTGTTTTCTAAATTGATTTCTGATTGCTCATTCGTCTTCAATATTCTAGACAGTTTTACTGTGTTTTAGTCGTTAGATTGAAACTGACTAAAACGATATCGATCGTTGGTAATTAAGCAGTGAAATGTCCATGTGTAAAAGCCGGTTTTGTGACATGTTTTGTTTGTTTGTTTGTTCATGTGAATATATATTGCTGACAATACTTTGCTAGTTCATAATCCATCTTTTTGTTAATTCATTTGCTCGTTCATTCATTTTCCTATCCATTCATTTATTCAATTCGATTCATTCATTCATTTATTTATTCGTTGCTTGCCTCATCATGCCGAACACCTCGAGCAAGATATTTTCAATTACTATACTTGATATATCTTAGAATTACACAGTGTTTTAAATCTACATTTGCATCAAGAATGTTATAAAAGTGAATGAATTGCCGTCACTGGCCTTATTTCTTTTCCTGTTTAATTCTCAGTACTCTAAGCACAAACAGTCTATAGCAATGTTAGCTGATATTTTTAGACATTCTAAGTGTATAATTTCTTTTCCTATACGTTTGTCTTTATGTGATGTGAATCTAAATCAAGATCACTTTAATTTTCCTTAGTTCTATATATTCTTTAGTTTACCATTGTATATCGTTTGCCGTTCATCCAGTATAATGAGTATATTACCATTGTATATTAATAATTACTTAATAGTAAGCCACTGACCTGCCTAGATTAGTGTTTCAATATTTGCAGGTCAGGGATACATATATGTATTGTAAAATAATTTTGTAAATAAACTTTGACTTGACTTGACTTGATGTTTTAGGTTCTTTGATTGTTTTTTGTTCTATAAAAATAGAACTAAAAGGTGATATGGTGGAAATGAGTCCATTGCATGCGATTCTTTCTCTGATCTTATTCGATCTTACTTTTATTGTAGAACCAAGCCTGTCGATCGCAAACAACTTCAGCACTCATGAATACTGATAAACGATTTTTATCGTATGAACTTGGCGATACGAATTAAATCGATATGTCTTCGAGTTGGTTCAGTTGTGTTTTAAAGGCATATTTAAAACTATTTTCTTCAAAAAGATAAGTAAGTGAGATTGTAAAATTGTTTGGTATAGCTGAAGGACTGACTTAAGATGATCTAAGAGTGTCGATCATTACGCGATAACAGTGCGCTTCATGCCACCGCGTTTAACTGAATTTGATTATCATGTTTAATGTAAAAGGAATCGTTCAAACGCCAAAAGCATTTATCACTTTCACCGATTGTTGATTTTTAGTGTAATGTGTTTTTAGATTCCTTGCAATGATGATGTGTGTATGGTTTCTGAAATGATCAGCTGAGAGCCATTTAATTTTCGCGCGCTTTTTAGGGTAATGACTGAATAAAAGGCTATAAAGGCTAGTTGAAGTGGATTTTTTTTTGGATTGTGTTATTAATAATCCGTGTTAAACACAAACCATGCGGAGATGAAATCAAACTTGAATTATCTCTGTAGACGGCGAATGGCTTTCTAGTGGTAATCGAATCTCGCCAATGCGAGGTATGTTGGTTAATGAGAACTAAAACCAATATTACAAAACCGTATGTACGATATATTCTTACTCTAACACACATTATATCAATGCCACTAACAGCATGAATACTGAAATAAAAACTATGAATAAATACATAAAAAAGAAACGGTTTTGACTGTTGGAGTCACCATACCAGTAAGCGCTTAAGAAACATCAAAAACATTAACGAGTGATTAAATGTTTTCTCAGATTGGCCTGTGCGATTGTAGGTCTTGATGGTAAGGTTAGAAAAACCACCTTGAATGTAATCATCCAGGGATGTTTATCGACTAAAAGCCGCCATAGTTAAGCCATTGAACTATTTGTTTATGCACGAGTTTTAGTGGGCTGGTAATTTTTCTTCATGGATGCTATAAGTAATTTACAATTAGCAGCACAGCTGATCTTTGTCACTCGTAATTTCAATTATTTCATTTATTTGTTTATGTACGATGCATTTTCCCGTCATATGTGTACAATTCAGTAAATCAATTAAAGGTACCAACTTATCTGTGATGTTTTGTGAGCTAGATTTCCATTTTTCTTTTCTTTGTTTCCATCTCTTAGTTTTTACTATTGCTATTAGTTTTTTTTCTTTTTTCCATTTTTCTTTTGCTTTTTCATGAGTACATTTTGTTAGGAGGTTCATGGCGCAAATGATTTGCAATGAGTTTCAGGTGAGTTTTCTATCATTATAACAGGCGTAATTACTAACATAACTTAAATCAAAACGTTCATAAAGTTATTTATATGTGTAAAGGCTAATGATGGAGACTTCAAATGCTTCCTAATAAAATATCGATATTGCAACATGGAATCTATTTGCGGCGAACTGAAAGCACATTAAAGACGCAGGCTGATCGAGAACTACTCAACTACCGCGCTAAGACAAAACCATGCAAACACTGAGGTCGTTTTATATTATATTGGCTGGCCCAAGGACAAGTACAATATTTTATTTGCTTAACTAATTTGTTTAATTAGTTTTTCACAAGCTCGTCTAATTAGTAAATGTGTTATCTAGGTGAAAAATTAATTAGTAGACAAAGAGATCGTTACATTCATTTGATGTTATCGAATTAATATTTTTGTTCTTGATCATAGGAATATTTTTTAAATGATTTGCGCGATCTATAATGCAATCTTTCAAATGGAAATGATCATACGTAATAAAAAATATGTTTTTAGAGGTTTATTGCAAAACGTTGATGACGATAATGTATAGAAAGTTTGTCATTTTTAATTAAAAAATGATGTTTAGTAGAGATCCAATAGCTCTTGTAGTTCTTTATAAACCATTGCGTCTTGTCATAGTTTCTCTGTGCAATTTTTTTCTTTGCATCTTTAAACGCATTAAAGCCATCCGATGATGAGTTATATATCTGTGTGCGATGTAGATATCAGTAATCGTTATCATATTGGAAAGTCATTATAAAACAATACAGATTCATTACATTAATGGAGCAATATTTCTAAACAAGAGCATTTTAAGGTCTTATATATCGTGAGTAAGCATTAACAAATTCTATTTTGGGATGGGATATGCATCATATTGGATTCGTACTCATACTCTATCAAGAGCTTGAATGGCACAGTTGGTTATGTTGTACGAGCTTCTAATCGAGTCGCGAATTCGATTCTTAGTGCCTTCATATCCTTGTATCGACTTCTTTCTGCTTTGATTTTGTGCAAATATGCATGTGTTCGGATGGGGGGAAAGTTTATTAGTTTATTAGGTTCAGGAGTTTAGGAGTACCATTCCAGAACCACAACACTGCAAAATAGAAATGGACCATAAAGTATAATGATTCAGTTTCGACATTTTGAAAGAAAATTACAAAATGTTTTTATGACCCTCAGACGATCTTTGACACGCCCAAACATATACACTAAGTCGAGTTCTAACTGTATCCTGAAGAGATGAACACAATGTTCCTGTTCACGACTAGTTGTGATAGTGTTACAACACCGCGCGCTGCAAAATATTCTCGATACTGCATGAAGTTTATTTAGTATCGCATGTTTTAGCGTTATGAGTAATGATTGAGATATATTCCTCAAATAAAAAAAAGAATGAATGAATGACTGAATGAGTAAATTGATAATTAAAAAGTTCATTAGAATAGCATTCATCCTTTGATTTAGCACTCTTTACAAGTGCACTTCTCTATATTCAGTTCCAAAATTGATGTCAGCTTTCATAATGAAAAGAAACGGCTAATCATACACCGGATGACTGCGTCCAAAGTAAAATGGATCGTTGTTTAGTTTGGTCGATAATGGTTATCATAGATACACTCATGAAACTTGTCATCGATTACAGTCAGTGTATAGTTATACCTACACTTGGTGTTCGTTTTTTCTTTCTTCTTATCAGTTCATTACTACATCGGTTAATGCAATCAGGAGTCCTATAAGCCGGTGTTTCTGTTTGCTCCTGTTTTATGCTCAGATCTGCTTACATAAGCGGTCCGATCCCTGTCCTCCATGTTGGATAGTGACTTCACAGTTTTATACACGTAGGACTTGTAGGTCTTCTAGTAGTTATTTGAAATATCCACAATAACACATGATGGAAGGAGGCGAGAGAGAAAGACACTATATCGACTTCTTCCATCTTCTACATATGCAAAGCTATTATAGAAACAAAGATGGCCCTGTTGGTCGAGGGGACCATTTAATAGAACTGAAATCAACAAACAAGTAAATAAATAAACGAGCAAACAAAAAAAAGCAACAATAAAAAAAACCGGACAAACAAACAAACAAACAAACACTGAAAAACTAACAAACAATAAAGGACAACCATAAAGCAAACAAATAAATAAACAAACAAACAAAGAAAAGGCAACAAACAATAAAGGATGAAAAAACAAACAATTGATTTACACCGTATACAGCATAGACAAAACAAATAACATATCCACCATCAATGTTCGCTCTACATCAATGATGTGATCACCACATCACCTACACACCTTCAACATAGTTCTTCAACATGTCTTCGTTGTTCAAGTTCTCGTCTTCTAAAACTGACGGCTAAGTTATAGTCGGAAAACCTACGCTTGTTGATCCTTCTCGTTGGCTGCATCTAAACTAGATCCTGTCCATCTGTCTCTGATTTCTCAACTCAAGACTACTGTAGGCCAGTTTAAAATTCTATTGATTAAAGTTGACATACATCGATATATATTTTTATCAATGTTATTTTTATGTTACAGCACAAAGAGCATTTATTTGGATATCCTTTCATACAAATGTGAATAGTTACTATCATTTTTTTATTACAGTGAAAGCATAAAAGCTCAAACGCTGAACCAGCAATTAGTCCAACATGGCCTGCAAACCAACCACAGCGATAAAAATCGACTAAAAAATCGTGTGAGAATCAACCGAGGAAGCGTCGGTTCACACAAATACTATTCGTCCATTAAATTCATCTAGTGAGCCAGCCATCGCCTCAAGGCTTCTTCGTAACGATATACAAGTCAGGCTTTGAACAATTATCTCCTAAAACTGTTTATTCTAACATGTAATCTTGCAGTATTACCCCCAACAGACTGGTCTATTGAAGACTTAATTCATATCATAGTATATTCCTCATCAAAAAGTCGTTTATATATGTTGCAGCCTCACAGTTGAACTATTTAGTAGACTGCATTTAATTGGCGCCACCTTGAATTATTCTAGAGTATTGAGACAGATGGTTAAATCATCACTATGACTCGGTAACAGGACACGATGCTTTAATTGTTTTTATCTTCGTGCTCTACGATCATTTAACGAGATATTACAACTGAGAAGAATCTTTATTGGGATGTTAAACTTTAAGAACATCACATCGTTTAGAATTCCAGCACTGTAACATTACACAGTCTTTTAAACATATCGAAGCATAACTTGCTTTAAATGGTAGGATTATTTTAAACGGGTGAGCGTCTTTAAGTTATCCTTTGACGATAGGTTTTGATTGATGGAAGGTCATCTAAATGGTCTATGAACCTAGAACATAATGCTCAAGAGAAATCCTTTCATTCCAACGCAACTGCGTGAATCAGTCCGGAATGGAATGATGCGTACTGACAACAAAATCATCATGCTTTGTTTTTGGAGAAAAATGTTGAGGTTGTTTATATGATGAAGTGCATACACTATCTTGAACGTTAATTGTTTCATTATCCTGATAAGAACCTATTCCCATTACACATATTTTAGTGATCATAGTTTTTGCCTAAAGCAATAGTATATCAACAAGACAACAGCATCGCAGAGACAATATGCTCAGTTGATGACTGCAATGAAAGGAAACACAGACACAAACTGAAACAAATATTAATATGGGAAGATTGAAGGTTAATTATATTAACGCATTATTGAAAATGATTTATCAAATGGATCAGTTAAATAGTTAAGAAAATGATTGATTGAATTCATTGATTGATTAATGGACATACGAGTAAATGAAGTGATGAATGTGTCAGTGAATGAACGAATGATTGAAATAATGAATGGATGAAAAAGTGAAGAGGAAATAATTGAATGAATAAATATAAGTGTATGACTGAACGTTTGGATAGATGAATGGATGGACGAATGACGGAGTGAGTGAGTGAGGGAATGAATGAATGAATTGTGTACATTGTCGCCTACTGTAAACCACTAGTCACGATTGATAGCAATGACATCTATTCGTGAAAAGATACGTTAATGCAATAAATATGTCTAATGCAAGTGGTACGTCGGTAATACGGTCCTGGTCGGTGAAGCTGGTCAAAGATAACCTTTATACTCAATTGTAATAAGAATGGAATTCATAAACTTTTGAACTGGTATATCCATGTGTGTTGATAGACCAGGGCGTGGTCTGATTCAAGGTGATTGACAGCTCCATTCTAGTGTCTTTGGCTAATTATTTTAATTATTTTATTCAGTTCAGAGAACAACAGAAAGAATACCAACAGTTACATGTTGCAAAAACCACCATACGAACAAAAATAAAATTGAGCACTACTTCCCAGTCTGGAGTGCTGGTGCTCAGAATACTGCGCGCTCGACAAGAAAAGCATTATTTCAATGACATAAAATTACAAACGTTAAAACCTTCGTGGCGTATAGCCGACCAATATATCTGTAATTAAGTCAAATTTTTATTGCGCAAATTTAACTATGCATTTTAATATAGAAACAAAAAGAACAGAAATATATACAACGATATAGAAACAACACCATTAACGCTAATAATTGCAATAGAAACAAAAACATTACCGCAAACAACAGCAATAGAAACAACAGCAAAATCGCTAGCAACAATAATAAAAACAAATAACATTAGCGCTAACAACAACAGTAGAAACAATAACATTAGTAATAATGAAAATTCTGATTCCGAGCGAAAACATCAACTACGATAGTTCTTAAACCGCATATATGTTAGGTAATAGCGCTTTTATATGCTTTTGATAAGCCTTGGTGGTCGAGATTTGTGCGTACGGAAATACCAATATATTTGATAATAAAGCCGCACTACAACCGATCGTGCGTGTGGTATCATGACGTTTTCTAGAAGTGATGACTGTTTTATTATATAGACACACAAGCATACAATACCCAACTGTGTACAATGCAGCTCCAGATTAACCCTGGTGGACCCGACAAGCACATGGTCGGTAAGTAAGTAAGTAAGTAAGTAAGTAAGTAAGTAAGTAAGTAAGTAAGTAAGTAAGTAAGTAAGTAAGTAAGTAAGTAAGTAAGTAAGTAGGTAAGTAGGTAAGTAGGTAAGTAGGTAAGTAGGTAAGTAGGTAAGTGAGTAAGTAAGTAAGTGAGTAAGTGAGTAAGTGAGTAAGTAAGGAAGTAAGCAAGTAAGCAAGTAAGTAAGTAAGTAAGTAAGTAAGTAAGCAAGTAAGTAAGTAAGTAAGCAAGTGAAGAGAAGTGAAGAGAAGTGAAGAGAAGTGAAGAGAAATGAAGAGAAGTGAAGAGAAGTGAAGAGAAGTGAAAAGAAGTGAAGAGAAAGAAGATAGTGAGATAGAAGAAAAAGAATAAAAAATGAGAAAGAAAAACAAAGATGAATGATTTCGGTTTAACTTCCTATATTTTGGTTTAAGTCTTTTCAAATCAAATCACTCGCACACTGATTTAGATCTGTTGGAGTTAGTTAATGTGTAGTTACATTATGACATATCTATCTTTGTTTGTGAATCGCTTTACTAGTTTTGAATCTTCACTGGTACTCAGAAGGCCATCTGAACCATTAATACAGCCTGTCTGGGTTAAACAAATAAGACTAATTACTTGGCAAACTAAAATCAAATAGTCTTAATGGAAAGGTATGATAGATAGGAGGGAGTAGCACTGCCTTTTTGGCACTTAACAAGTTACTTAAAAATCGGATTGTTTTAAGAAGCGATAATTGACAGTGCTTTAGTTAATCTTAATTGATATCATCAGATTCCAAGATTGCTCGATTCTTTATCATTTCATTTAAATACATTTGATAATCTTGATCGATTTAATTTAAGTAAACGCTGATAACTTTATTAAAGAACGTGCGAAACTTTGACGTTTTTTCTTTGCAAAATCTAGAAATTTAAAAAAACCTTGGAAAGTTTTAGTTTTGTTTGCTGCTAACTAGATATTGCAAAGACTGTTCGGTAGCGCCGCCCTAAGTAGAGCATAAGATAGAGCGTCAAAAAACTTAACATACTTTAGCGTTGTACACTTATTACACTATTACCATTCATTGTACATATTTCCTTAAATTTCTCTTGTATACAGTTGAGCTATTAAGCATTTTCACTAGTCTCTGATAACGACTCTGAGAGACGGCGTAAAACCGCTGATGAAAAGCAATATACCGATAAAACTGAACTTCCATAAAAGAACTTTGAGTCACAATTAATTTAGTTCTTCATATTTAGGTGCTTTACATGTAGATGTGTCTATATTATTTTGTTTCACTGAAACACAATGAAAACCCATCGAATCACATATTTACTGATTTGCGCAGGTGGTGCATATAGTCTGAGACAAGATGAAAATGAAAGCCTTTCAACCTCGTCCCCAGTGCCACTCTGTTCGCTCTTTTTTCAAAATGGCGGTCGCTCACACATTGACCCTGGTACCGGCTGGTTTGACATGTGACTGTCGGCCATATTGATTTGATTGGTCACGTGGTCAAAATCTCCAAAAATCTTGGAGATTTTGATCACGTGTCTGAACCAGCCGGTGCCAGGGTCAATGTGTGAGTGACCGCCATTTTGAAAAAAGAGCGAACAGAGTGGTCCTGGGGTCGAGGTTGAAAGCCTTTAAGAATTTTACACTGTCTGTCAAATTTCAGAGGTGCAGGAAGCCCGGTGTTTGTGAAATGGCTGTCGTTCAGTAGGACAGGAAGCCCGGTGTTTGTGAAATGTGGCTATAGTTCAATAGCACAGGAAGCCCAGTGTTTTGGAATGACTTTTGTTCAATGGAACAGTGAGACCGATTTACAGGAAACTCTGTCGATTTGCTTTTTCAACTTTCAATATTTTCTTTATTTGACTGCACAGGAAGCCCGGTGTTTTTGAAATGGCTTGATTTCAATAGCACAGGAAGCCCGGTGTTAACGCTGAATGACTATAGTTAAGTGACACTTGAAGCCCGGTAAAGTGTAAATGTAATCCTTGGATTTCAAAGTACATGTAGCACGAAAAGTGCAAGGTGCATAGTCCCTCATATTGAATAAGGGACAGGGGGGAGGGGGTTCAGAAAAGTGCATTGTAAAAGCTTATATGTACTGAAATTGTTTCAATTATTTTGTCAAAGTGTAAATGGGGCTTTCATGAAATATTATGATGTTATGCAGTTTAATTACGTATCACAAAGTTCGGCATGGTAAAAAAAAAAACACAAAAAATACGTTTTTATATTTGTTATCAGCAGCATTATTAATCTAATCACACACTGTAGACACGGGGCGATAGTAGGGACGAAGGTTTACTTTGCAGTAGACTGAGAATGTACTACTAGACGTCGTGAGTGACACATCGAATCTACAATCAAACATGGATCAATTTATCAATCACGTCTTAAATTAATTTGCTATACATGAAACTAGCATAGACCACCAAACAATAAGACAGCTTAGCTTGACCAACAAACTCGGGATTACTGTTCAATTAAACGCGATTAAATGCATCTTAGATGATTTGATTTCTGATATCCTTTAGCGATTAACACTGTGATTAGATAGGATTTAGTTTTATGTATAGAGTATTAAATACTACCTAAAGGAAATAAACCAGGATTTAAGCCGGAGTATTAATAGCTTATAATGATTTATTTAGTGATTTGACATTGGCATGAGATTGCCTAATAGTTTTCCTTCATTAATTTAACCTTCATCATCATATATACATGTATATAATCAGTGTCTTCTTCTTTTAATTGGAATAAAATCTGGTCCACCGTCCATCAACACTAGTTTCATTCATTATTCAAGTAAAACCCAGGTTCGTTCATGAATCGTGCATGAAAACTGACAAAATGTTCAAAAAGTCAGTGTGCAAGTTGTACAACTGCAATCCACGACTCTCTTCAGTGATACTGTATTCTGTGAATGAAACAAATATCGCTGGGAAGCTCTTGATAGGTGTAATTTCATTTGTTTTTCAATATATCTAGCTATAATTATTAAGATATTATCAACAATTACGACCTCAATGTGCGCTGTAACCATGTGCAATTATTCGAACACGTGGCAACCAATAATAGAACGTGGTATTTTGTGACAGGATAGCAGTTTGGCGGCACAACTTGTAACTGTACATTAGATAGGGAAAACGTTGACTGTTCAAAAAGAGAGAGAGAGAGCTTAACAGACTCCTGTACGTGAAGTAGCAAGTTAGAAAGCAAGAGAACTGAAGCAAGTGTTTGTTATTGTGACAGTAATAAAGTCTTTAACTGGCTAAAACAAAAAAAGCCGTAATACACAATGATGTTATAACGAGAGCATGTCAAAGCCTTAGTAGTGGGGCTGGTGTGCAATGTTCTACATTATCTTGAGTGTTCGAGTCAATAGAAATTGAGTATCCGGCAATGATCAGCAGTAATACATTTTACTGTCAATTTTTTACAATGACTAGTATTTAGTAGCAACAATTATTGAATTCCATACCCAAGATCATTGTGTATATATCAATGAACAAAAGATCTAATATCAATACTCAAGAATGGTGCAGAATTCCATAACGAGGCCGTTTGTGTACACCAATGAACAGAAAGCAATTCTATCAATCACACGAGATTGACAGAGTCATCTCTACAATCCTAGTATTTCCGGCGAATCATGGATTATTAAGAGAACCCTATTCAAGTAACGTGAAGAGATTTATTGATCCAAGATTGACGTTCGAACGACGCGTTTCCTGTGTAGAGCGAGACAGCGGATCAATAAACGACTAAAAATAAC